>JAVJIF010001817.1:0-387592 GCA_038442645.1 Agave tequilana
TCGACAATCTCCCTTTGACTCCTGATAGTCCTCGAGAGTATTTTTTCGGGCAATGCAAGTCGTGGCTGTAGACGAATATTTTCTCCATTGCTCCAGCTGGAAGAGCTAGGGAGGCTGCAAGAGATGCGAGTGCATCGGCGTGCGCATTTTGCCTGCGCGGGGTACATGGTTCGATGTAGAAGTTAGCAAACCCCTCGGCCATGCGGATAGTTGCATTGTAATAGGGTACTAAGTCTTCATGTCTGACTTAGTACTCCCCGCGAATTTGGCTGACGATGAGTTTAGAGTCACTGTATGCCTCGAGATTTTTAACGCCAATCTCATCGGCGAGCTGCATCCCGATCAATAGAGCATTGTACTCCGCCACATTGTTGGAACAAGGCTCCGTTTAGCGAGACAGCTCGGGGGATCACATAATTTTTGTGGGGAGACAAGTACTACTCCTACCCCGCCACTACGTGTCCCTTGGGGCTTGTCCTTGATGCACCGTCGAAGGAAAAGTTGCCACACTTGACTTTCGAACGATGTCTGAGTCAGGTAGACTTCGGCCACTTCGTCTGGGAGATCCTCGTAGACTTTGGCTGCCCTCGGATCTGGGTGTTCAGCTAGGAAGGTCTGCCACCGCTTGTCCCTTAATGGCTTTCTGCGGCAGAAAGTGCATATCATATGGAATAGCAACATGGCCCATTTTGCAGCCGGCCCATTTAGTGAAGAAGGCTTTGTCATAAGTAACCTCAGGGGGTTGACTTTTGATATGACATTTATAGTCTGGCCCTACCAGATAGTGTCGCATTTTCTGAATGGCGAACACTAGTGCCAAACATTCCTTCTCGATCGGGTTGTACCGATGTTCGGCTCCAGATCATTGTTCTACTCAGAGAGTAGATTGCATGTTCTCGTCCTTCTTCATCATTCTGAGCTAGTAGAGCTCCCAAAGAATGTTCCATTGCCCGACGTACACAGGAAAGGCTTTAGGACACCGGGGCTGCAAGGCTGGTGGTTGGGTGAGGTATTGTTTGATTCCTCAAACGCTTTTGTGGCAAGCATCGTCCCAAATGAACGAGACATCCTTCTTCATCAACTTAGCGAAGGGCTGGCATCTTCCGGAGAGGTTTGAGATGAACCTGCGGATGTACGCCAATCGACCCTGTAAACCCCTGAGTTCCTTGAGGTTTTCGGGGGTTGCATCTCTTGGATAGCGCGGACTTTCTCCGGATCCAAATGGATTCCTGTGGAAGTCACAACAAATCCTAGGAATTTGCCACTGGCTACCCCCAGGAAGGACTTGGTGGGGTTCATCTTCAATTGATGAGCCCGCATGATGTCGAAGACCACCTTCAGATCAGCTATGTGATCTCCTTTAATGCGACTTTTCACCGCAATGTCATCGACATAACATTCCACTGTTTTGCGCATTTGCTGATGGAAAATGGCATTCATGGCCCTTTGGTAGGTTGCCCCCGCATTCTTCAGTCCAAAAGGCATGACAGTATAGCAATATACCCCTAGAGGAGTCCTGAAGGAGGTATGCTTTTCATCATCAGGATACATTTTGATTTGATTGTATCCTGAGAATCGTCCATGAAGGACATTCGTTTGAATCCACAAGTATTGTCAATCATAACATCTGTGATTGGCAATGGGAATTCGTCTTTGGGGCAGGCCTCGTTTAGATTGCGGAAGTCGATGCAGATCCGGATTCTTCCCGTTCTTCTTGGCGACGGGGACGATGTGGCTAACCCAGTCGGGATGTTGTTCTTCCGGATGAAGCTAGAATCGATGAGCTTTCTAACTTCTGATTGAATCGCCTCCATTATTTCGGGACGGAACCGTCGCTGCTGTGTTTGACAGGTTTTACGTCCGGATTGATGTTTGAGGCGGTGCATGGCCACTGTGGATCAAGTCTGGCATATCCTCGTAATTCCAGGCGAAGACGTCTATATACTCTTGTACAAGAGATATTAGATCCTTCTTCTCCAAAGGTGATAGGCCATCACTTATGAGGATGGGCTTAGGGTTAGCCTCATTTCCTAAATTGATCTGAACGACCTGTCTTCTGTGGGTGGCTCACGCTGTTCAAAGTGAGTGTCCCAAAGAGCATTCAAATGATTGATCCAAGGATCTGCATCTGCGAGGATCATTTCTTCATCTTCATCCTTCCAGGTGGCTTGTTGAAACCATGTTCACTGAAAGTTCCTTGAAGATGTGCCGACCACTGACATCTGACTCCCAAGATGATGTGTCTGAAGAGTGATCGTTGTTCGACGATTCTTGAGAAAACGGAGGCTGATGGGATTGGAGTTGACACATAGCCCAACCCTACGCGTCCGATGATAATAATTAGGGGCTTTCCCTTTCGGCACAAACGATCGAAGCAGGGTTCTCCTTCTTTGCCAAAGTTCAACCGGGTTTGTTGGTTAGATCGAACCCCATTCGTTTCATCATTCTGAGCGCTTTCGATTCATAATGGTCGAGCTGAGGGGATTCCTCCTCGCTTTCCGATTCTTCGCGGGGCGTTGGTTCAGTCGTCATTCGCCCAAAAAGGATGGTTTTTGGCCTTTTCGTCTTGTCGGAACCATGAATATAGATTCCTGCGCATCACCATTATCCTGGATGTCCCGAAAGATGATTTTACTGGTACATGCAATGATGTCAAAGTATCCATTGCCGACCAGATGTCATCGTCTACGCGGTACTAGTATCCGACGGTATTGCAGGAAAAATACTCAAAGTCTAAGTTCTGCATCGTCGGTGGTATTATCAACATCGAGCTTATTAGTGCTCTTTACAAGTGGTTCCAACTTTCACAGGCACTCTTCTTTCTCGGGCTCAGTGTTAGCCTCATTACCAGAGTCTGGCACCTCCAGTTGCGGGGTTCATCCACCGGATCCTGATATAGGAGGGAGTCCGTGAAATAATTTTCGACCCCCTTAAACGGATACCTTTCGGCAACCAACGTTTGCACCTTCCCACTCGCGTCAATGTATTTCATGACTTGGTGAAGAGTGGAGGGAACGATGGAGTTGCGGTGGATCCATGGTCGTCCCAGCAGCAGATTGTAGGAAGTGTCGGCATCGATGACGTAGCACGTCACCTCCGACTTGAGGCTCCCAATCTGGCACTTGAGCTTGATCTTCCCCATCGGACGGGTGCCGTTGGCATTGAACCCGTAGATGGTCGTCTGTGTAGGGCTCAGACGGTGGGTAGGGATGCCGAGGTGTTGCATGACTCGGCGGGGCATGATGCTCAATGCGGACCCTGGATCTACCTGAATGCGGTTCACCTCAGATGATCCGATATAACCTGTGAAGTACAGGGGTCGATCATGCTTCCCTTTAACCTGCATATCATCTGCCGTGAAGGTAATGCAGGGAGCATTCTGGGAGGTGTGGAGACAATTCTCTACATCTTCCTTCTTTGGCACCTGGGTCATAAAGACCTCAGCATTTGCCAGAGCTTCTTGTAGAGCCTCCCTGGTCGACTTTGATAGTCTTAGAAGCTCATACAGGGTGATCCGCGCCGGGATGTTGGACAATTGAGCCAAGACATCAAAGCGGTAAGGCGTTGTGAATCCTTCCGCTATACCCTTTTGAAGAGCTCGAGAGAATCGAGTCTCTTTTTGTTTCTCCACTGGTGGCTTCGTGGAGGGCCTAGTTGGCTCTGCAGCCGGTTGTGGAGGGTTTGCCGCCACTTCACCGTACTGCTTCAAGTAGGGCTGTCCTGAACGAGTCCCGTCATTGGTTGGTTGGGCTCTGCGGCCAAGACTATTGTTTCCTCTTCTGAATCAGTCAGTGAGGGAACATCATCCTCTGCTTCTCGGGAGGAAGCACATACCACATGGCAGGACGAAGCTTTTGCCTTGCCTTTGGACTTCCTGTTGGTTACAGTAGTCCACTGCTGGCTGTCCACTAGGTCAGGGTGGACCCACATGATTTCCCCTTGAGGCGTAGGGACGGGTACCAAGCCCTTCTCCTGCTGCTGGTGAGGGTCTGTGTTGACCACTCTTAGTTCTCCTCTTGGGATTGGGACCACCCCTGCAGGTGCTGGAGGTTGTTTTCCAAACTGGAGAACCGACGTCATGTTGCTGTCACCTCCTTCTGTTCTGGTCGGAGTTTCAACACCTCCGCATCAATCAGAGCCTGAAGGATGTCCTTGAAGATGTAACAGCTTCTGGTAGGGTGTCCCAACATCCTGTGGTACAAGCAATAGTTGGGGTTGTCGGTCTTGCCGACTTCCTGAGGGCGCCTGGCCTTAGGGAGCTTCAGTCGGTTGCTCTTGTTGAGTAGCTTGAAGAGCGAATCGACATGTTCCTCCTTGAAGGAATACTGCTTGTTGGCGCGGGGTTGGCTTGAAGAGCCACTCGCCTTGGCTGGTTGAGGTTTGGTGGGAGATTTGGTCTCCGTCGCCAAATTATCCTTCCGCTTGTCTGGAGGGAGGTGTCTGGCGCTCGCCTAGTTGACCTCTCCAGCCGCGGCTTGCCTTCTTCTGCCCTGACGCGGGCAACAATCTCCTCAGCCTGTTCACCTTGTTGGACTAATTGTTTCCAGGTGCGGCTTTCAGCAACTCCTATTTGAGCAAGGAGTGAGGTTTGGAGGTTGTGGCGGCATGTTTCCACCAGGGTGGCCTGGGTCATACCGCTTGGACACCGGAGTGCCACGTTCTGAAATCTTCCACGAAAGATTTGACGGACTCTCCCTTTCGCTGTCTCGTAGCTAACAGGGTGGGCATTGTGACCTCGGAGTCATCTTCGAAGAAGCGTGTTAAGAACAGCTTCTCCAGATCGCCCCAGTTCTTGATAGAACCTTCTGGGAGCTTCATAAACCATTCAAAGGCCAACCCTTTCAGGGTGCCGATGAACAGACGCGCCAGAATAGCATCATTGTCTACTACATTCCCGGTTTGGGATTTGAAGTAGTAGATGTGCTGGTTGGGTGACCCCTTCCCGTCGAATGCTTGGAGGGTTGGAGCCTTGAACTTAGGAGGGTATGGAACTAAGTCCCACTCAGCCGGATAGGGCCGGACCACTCCTACTTCTTGGAGGTCTTTGCGATTGGCAAGGGCCTCGAGGCGTCGTTCCAATTGACTCATCCTCTTAGCATGAGTCTTCTCCTGGTCTTGGTCGCTTTTTACTTGCGACGAGGGTTTGGACGAATCCGAAGTAGATTGCTGTCTCTCTTCAGAAGGTTCGGAAGATGAGTTTCCTCCCTTTCTCCCTTTGCCCTTTGGCCTTCTAGGAGGAGATTTCTCCCTTTCTTCGAGCAACTGCTCAAGCATCTGCTTGAGGGAGTCAATAGATTTCTGCTGAGACATAATTATGTCCATTTGTGCCTTTTGGACCTGGGCTTGCTGTTCGAAACGTCTAGCCGTCTCCTCAGGAGTGCCTACCATGTAGGCGGCAGCCTCCCTCTCGACGGAAGAGTTTGAAACCTGTGATTCAGCTACGGCGGAGTGGGAATCGTTCACTTCAACGCCGTGGGCTAAGGCATTATAGTTAACTGGGGGAAATGGCCCCCGTCCGGGTGCGAGTGTGTCGGTACACCCCTTCCGGTTCAGAGTCAGACTCATCTGAGCTGACTGCTGGTTGTTTTCCCTTGCTTCTGCTTGTCATGTTCGCAGTAAGCTCGGGTATTCAACGTCAGAGAAGATTCTCCTTCTATGGGAGCGCCTTCTTTTGGCTGACGGGGGGATCGAGGTCAGCTGTCTAACTAAAGACTGCTGGTGCACACTCGACCCGCAACGGCACTCCGAGAGCATGGAGATGAGCCGTTGGCAGCAGCAAGATGAAGTGACCTGGTGGGCACTTCTTTTCTTTGTTAAATAATCCCTCAAATCCATAGAAGAGGGATCAAAGAGACTAGCTTCACAACGTCGAAGACGGGAGGCATCCATGTGCTGTGCAGAATGGACGCAGACTTCAGGGACGCAGCTCTCGCGTCGCGGCTGTCTGATGCGCGCCTGGCGTCTCTGTTGAGATGAGACGCGAGTCTTGCGTTGATGCCTGGTGCGTCCGGGCAGAGACGGGTGAGAGAGAGTGGGCTGCTGGGCCCCATGCCTGTGAGCGCGTGTTTCTTGCGTTTGACGAGACGCAGAAGCTTCGCTTTGGCGTTTGGTAAGCTGGTCTTCAGAGGACTCAAATTGAGGAGTTACGCACTTGGGCCACCAACGCGGATTTCACGTACTGGACGTGCCGCGGGCAAAGCGCCAGCATGTCGCGTTTAGCCTCAGTCGGACAACCAATGGTTCCAGCTTGAAGCTGACGCGCGCGTCTCCTCTGTCGACACTCAGCATTTCAGTTGCGTCGCGGAGGAGGAGAGAAAACTGACAACATCCTGATGCTGAACATCAGGGGTTTTAACCACGCGGGTCCTCTGAGGGACACTGACGCGGGTCTTTTGTGCGACGCAGTTGGTCGCAGCAGCAGTCGCGCGTGAGACCACGCTGGCCTTCTGAGAGGCGTTGACGTGGGTCTTCTGTGCACAAGGGACCGTAGCAGTGGCGCCCAAGAGAGCCTCAGATCGAGCTTCGGAGTTATTCCCCGCCGAGACCCTGCGACAGACGCGGGTCTTTGGACTCTTGGAGCCAGAAGAGAGAAACTCTTCGAATTTCGCCTGGTCGAACTCCACAACAAGTGTCTCGACCATTTTCCCCCTACGGAGGAGATCATCCTGCGCCACGGCTTGTTCGTCAGTGACAAACGTAGTCCCCAGCGGAGTCGCCATCTCTTGTTGGACACGGAAAAGAAGGAGGTGTAAAATTTCCTTGAATCAGATGAAAAATTACAACAGACTAATCTTCCGGTTACAAGGGAGGGAGGATGTTGAAGCTTGAATCCCCCTTTGTTTAGTGCTGGGTTCTTCGTGTGGCGGTGGAGAGTGAATCTTGTTCTCCGTTGACCAGATGACCGTCTGGACCGTCAAGGGATCTTCTCCTTGGCAGGTAGAAGGAGTAACTCAGCCCCGTCTACCAAAACTCTAAAAGAGAAGGTAGGCGAAGAGCAACTTGTACGCAGCAAGTTAGCTTGAAGAGTCGAGCTCTCTCTCTCTGTATGTGTCGCGCCTGTTGATATCTCTCGGTCTCTTTATGTCTATTGATGCCCTTCGATTTCTTCTGATGCTCTCCCCCCTCCATAGCAACTGGGCTATTTATATAGGCTGTAGGAGGTGAACGTATCCCCTAAAAATACTCCACGATGAGAGCCAACTTCCCCGCTACATGGGCGGTGAATGGCGCCATAATCGGGGTGGTTGTAACCGAGACGCGGGTCTGGACCCTAGCGCCTTGAGGTTGAGACGCGGGTTTGGACCCTCGCGTCTTGAGGTTGAGACGCGGGTTTTGGACCCTCGCGTCTTGAGGTTGAGACGCGGGTTTTGAGCCTACGCGCCTTGATTCTGAGACGCGGGTTCGGACCCTCGCGTCTTGAGGCTGAGATGCGGGTGTCGGGCCCACGTGCCTTAATGCTGAGACGCGGGTTTGGACTCTCGCGTCTTGATTGTCACATTAGCCTTGCGTTTGGATCTTGGATCTCTGCGTTTTGGTGGCTTGTCTGGTGATTTTTAGACAGCCTACAGTTATTATATGAAGAATTAGCTGATAATACCATCCAATGGGAACCAACTCCGGAAAAATTTAGGACTAATGACCCTACTTCTTCTAAATGAGGTATCCATTCCATTGAGGCCAACATAGCTACCGATGCTAAGTTAGCTGCTGTGATGCGAAGACTAGAAGCTCTTGAAACTAAAGAACCAGTCTCTGTGAGCCAAGTCAGCCCAACACCTTCGACGGGTTGTACTTATTGTCAAGACATGAACCATGTGTTCGAGGAATGTCCCGTCTTTATCGCACATCAAACCTTACCTGAACATATGAGTGCAGCCTTCACAAGGCCCGCCAACAATCCATATTCGCCCACCTACAATCCCGGTTGGAGAAATCATCCCAATTTTTCATGGGGCCCAAGCAACAATGATCAAACTAGGCCCAAATTCTCCAACAATTTCCAAAATCTGCCCTATCAACAAAATTTCCCTAGTCAAAATCCTCCACCTTCTTTCCAATATTCACAAATGGAAACAAGGCTCTCCAACATGGAAAGAAAGGTGGACACTCTAGTTAAAAGCCATGACACGCTGGCTCAAGTCTTGACTAGGATAGAGATCCAACAGAATCAACAAGAAAGACAAAGGGGAACTCTACCAAGTCAACCATTGCCAAACCCTAGGAATCCTAGGCAAGCCAATGAGGCTCAAGACTAAAACCACTGTAACTTGGTTCATACACTAAGATCAGGGAAACAAGTTGATAATCACGTATCCATGCCACAGGACCCATCTCAGTTGTCCATTCCATCTAGTTCCACTCCATCTCCACAAAACTCCAAAGAAACTGAAGTTGAGAAATCAGCAGGACAAGTGCACCAGCCTATAGCCCCATTTTCAAATAGGCTTAGGAGTAATAATAATGCATATATGGAGAAACTACTCGAGGTATTCAATCAGGTTAGGCTCAATATACCACTTCTTGATGCAATCCAACAGGTCCCTAATTATGCCAAATTCCTTAAGGACATGTGCACCAAGAAAAGAAAGACAAATGTGCCTAAGAAGGTTTTTCTAGCCACTAACATTAGTGAGCTATTATCCAACCAGATCCCAGTCAAGTACAAGGACCCTGGTTGCCCCACCATTTCTTGCACAATAGGTTGAGCTGAAATCAATCGAGCACTCTCGATTTAGGAGCTAGCATTAATTTGCTTCCTTTCTCTGTATATCAACAACTTGGATTAGGAGAACTCAACCCAACCCAAGTTACAATCCAATTGGCTGATCGCTCAATCAAAGTTCCTAAGGGAGAGATCAATGATGTCCTCATACGGGTGGGAGAATTCATTTACCCAGTCGATTTCATTGTTTTAGAGACACAACCTGTGTCTAATCCTAGGTCCCAAACTCCCGTCATCTTAGGACGCCCGTTCCTAGCAACCACGAATTCAATCATAAATTGTAGAAACGGATCCATGAGATTGACTTTTGGGGATATGACCAAGGAAGTCAATGTTTTCAACTTAGGTAAGCATCCCTACGACATGACCGACCAACCCTTTGAGGTTAACTTTATTGAAAACATGACGAGTGAGCACAATGAGGAGATCACACTAGACTCAAAGGAAGAGGAAGAGTTAGAATCAAGTGATCTCAACCTTGATGAGATTGAATAGGCAGCAAATCCAAGTTCTATAGTGAGGGAAAATTCAAGCTTAACACCTCCACCCATCGAGCCACCTCCTTCATTGGAGTTAAAGGCCTTGCCTAAACATCTTAAGTACGCCTACCTTGGTGAACAAGAGACGTTACCAGTCATAGTTGCCTCCAATTTGACTAATAGGCAAGAGGAAGACCTACTGGCAACCCTTAGGAGACATAGGGAAGCCATTGGTTGGACTATGGCAGATATCAAGGGACTGAGCCCTACGATAGTCCAGCATCGAATCCATCTAGAGGAAGGGGTTAAACCGAAGAGGGATCCACAGCGTAGGCTAAACCCGCTCATGCAAGAGGCTGTACAAGCTGAAATAGTAAAACTGTTAGATAATGGGATCATTTATCCCATTTCCGATAGCGAATGGGTTAGCCCAATGCATGTGGTCCCTAAGAAGTCCAGCTTTACTGTGGTAGAAAACGACAAGCATGAGTTAGTGCAAACACGATTGCCTACCAAATTTCGAGTATGCATAGACTATCGCAAGTTGAACGCCGCCACTAGGAAAGATCATTTTCCTCTCCCATTTATCAACCAAATGCTGGAACGATTAGCCGGCCATGAGTATTACTGTTTCTTGGACGGTTACTCTGGGTATAACCAAATCCCTATAGCTCCAGAGGACCAAGAAAAGACAACGTTCACGTGCCCATTTGGGACATTTGCCTATCGTCGAATGCCTTTCGGCCTATGTAATGCCCCCGCCACATTCTAACGTTGTATGTTAAGCCTTTTCTCTGATATGGTCGAGCGCTTCTTAGAGATTTTCATGGACGACTTCTCTGTCTATGGAAATTCATTTGACCAATGTCTCCATCACTTGGAGCTAGTGCTGAATAGATGCACCGAAAAGAACTGACCCTCAATTGGGAAAAGTGCCACTTCATGGTGCAGCATGGGATTGTCCTAGGTCATGAGATATCTAGGGAATGGATCAAAGTAGACAAGGCTAAGGTGGAGATCATAGCCAAACTTCCAATTCCACGATGCGTGAAGGACATTCGTTCTTTCTTAGGACACACCGGGTTTTACCGTAGGTCAATAAGGATTTTAGCAAAATTGCTAGACCCCTTACAAACCTCCTAGCTAAAGACGTGCCCTTCATCTTTGACGATATGTGTAATAGTGCGTGGGAGAAGTTGAAATTGGAACTTATCTCTGCACCTATCATCTCACCTCCGGACTGGTCCAAACCTTTTGAGATCATGTGTGATGCCTCCGATTTTGCGATAGGCGCTGTCTTAGGACAGCGCAAGGATAACAAGCAACACGTGATCTATTATTCAAGTAGGACACTCAATGACGCCCAAATGAACTATACTACAACCGAGAAGGAATTCTTGGCAGTAGTATTCGCTTTGGAGAAATTCCGCCCATACCTACTTGGGACCAAGACCACGATTTTCATCGACCATTCTGCACTTCGATACCTAATGCTAAAAAAGAATGCGAAGGCCCGACTCATTCGTTGGATCCTCCTCCTTAAAGAATTTGATCTCAAAATTCGAGATAAAAAAGGTGTTGAAAATGTTATCGCAGACCATCTCTCTCGTGTGCCAAACGCACCTTCCAACGAACTGCCCATCAATGACAATTTTCTTGATGAACAACTTCTAGCCATCTCTAAGGAACCATGGTTTGCCGACATAGTAAATTACTTAGTCACAAACCAAACACCACCTAATTGGTCAAAACAGGATAGATACCGATTCTTGTCTCAAGTCCGGTATTACATATGGGAAGATCCTTACCTTTTCAAGTATTGTAGCGACCAAATCATTAGGAGATGTGTCCCGATGAGGAAACTAGAAGCATTCTAGCCTTTTGTCATGAATTTGCTTGCGGTGGACACTTTGGTCCCCGCAAAACTGCCGAAAAGATCCTACAAAGTGGCTTTTATTGGCCAACTTTGTTTAGAGATGCATTTGAATTTTGCAAGACGTGCACAAGATGTCAAATGATAGGAAGGATTTCTAAACGAAATATGATGCCCCTAAATCCAATTCTAGAAGTAGAGCTTTTCGATGTTTGGGGCATTGATTTTATGGGACCCTTCCCTAATTCGTTTGGGCACCAATACATCTTATTGGCTGTAGATTACGTATCGAAATGGGTTGAAGCCGTCCTTTGCAAGACAAATGACAACAAAGTTGTTGTCAAGTTCTTGAAAGAAAACATCTTTTCGCGCTTTGGAACCCCTCGTGCCATAATTAGTGACAATGGCACACATTTTTGCAATAGAACTTTTGAAGCTCTTATGCAAAAATTTGCCATAACTCACAAGTTATCTACGCCATACCATCCTCAAACCAGTAGACAGGTAGAAGTTTCCAATAGGCAAGTCAAGCTTATCTTGGAGAAAACTGTGAATCAGAATAGGAAGGACTGGTCCACCAAATTGGTGGATGCCCTATGGGCATATAGGACTGCCTTTAAGACTATTCTAGGAATGTCTCCCTACAGACTAGTCTTTGGAAAGGCTTGCCACCTTCCTGTTGAGTTAGAGCACCGGGCCTTATGGGCAATTAAGCAGCTGAATTTCGATCTAGATAAGGCCGGTGAGCTTCGGATATTGCAAATTTCTGAACTGGAAGAATTGAGGAACGAAGCATATGACAATGCGAAAATTGCGAAGGATAGGGTTAAGGTTTTTCACGATAAGTTCATCATGAGAAAAACTTTTGTCCAAGGACAAAAAGTGTTACTCTATAACTCTAGACTTCATCTCTTTCCCGGCAAGTTAAAATCAAGATGGACAGGGCCCTTCATTGTTAAGACTGTGTTCCACACGGAGCCATAGAGATCTACGACCCAAAAAATGGCAGTACATTCAAGGTCAATGGTCAACGTCTTAAATTTTTTGGAATCAGTTCCGGAAGTAAAAGCAGTCATGGGTCTTTTGACCCAATGTATCGGTAACTCTATCTCTTTACCAATTCATGCATCCATACATTTCATTCATACATTGGGGACAATGCACGAGACAAGTGTGGGGGAAGGGTAAAATAAAATACTACTAAAAAAGAAAAAAATTAAAAAAATTAAAAAATTAAAAAAGTATATATATATAAATAAAAAAATAAATTTATAAATGCTACTAAAAAAAAATTTTTCTTTCTTTTTCTCTTTATTTGTTCTAACATAAAAAAATTTTATAAAAAGGACAATATTTTGACTTATCTTTTGAAAGAAATCTAAGTTAGTCTTAAGAATTAGGAAAATCATGATTAGGATTTCTAAAAACTTGGTCAAAATAAATAAGTTGTTGAATTTTTAGGTATAGGAGGAGAAATTGTATAAGTAATTAGTCTTAATCTTTACCTTAATGAAATGTCCATACCTAATGCATATCTAGGATTCTAAGACAAAGACCCTTGTGCCTCGTAAAAAAAAAATTTAACTAATTAAGCTGGATACATGTGCCTCAAGAAGTATAAGTATTCACGCCTAAAGGTGATTTTATAAAATAAAGTCCTTGGTTTTGTGGCCTAATTCACTCGAATTTGAGTCCGTGGGTTGTTTCTCACCCGGTGCCCTAAAACCAACCAGTTTGGGAGTCACCGACTTTAAGTTTGCTACATGGGTGGATTAGAAAGCCTAAAAAAACTAAGAAATATTATATATATATTAACACATCTAATAGTCAATTAGTTAGGTATGAGGGCCTCAAGAAGCCTTGATACTTACACGAAAGAAAATTAGATGAGTTATACGTATTTAAAAAAAAAGAAAAAAATATATATATAATCATAATAATAATAAAGAGGTATGAGAGTCCAAGTTAAAGAATTCCTAGTAAAGATTCACAAGGATGCATATGACTTTTGTAACGAAAAAGACTATAAAAATTTCAATTTTTACCCTTACCTAAAATGGATAACAATTTATTATATAAAGACTAAGTTTAAGAATGAATAAAAATGATAATCCTAAAACTTATAGACTACTTAGTCTCTTCAAACATATTTCAAATATTTTCCTTTTTATGGATTTTGTGGGTGTAATCCGCTGAAAACCCTCACGAGACAACACTCGTCCTCTAGGGTAACCTAGAGGTTTAACAGCTTGTTGCACATGCTAAGTGCAACCGTGATTCCTACGAAAGTGAGTTAGCTAGATTAGTTTTTCTTTTTCTTTTTGATTTTTACTCGAGGACGAGCAAAAAGATAAGTGTGGGGGTGTGATAGGTAGTAAAAATTGCATATTTATCACTACATTTACTATCATATTTTCATATTTATTCCTACAATTATGCACTATTACTAATGTTTTGTTATTTAATGTTTGCAGGCCTTGAGTATTTATTTCAATAAAGAATAAAAGCCTAAATAAGCCCAAAAGCCCATGTCCAAGCCCAAGTGCAAAAGTGCAATTACCAAATGCCAAAGTTGCAATTACAATGTGCAAAAGTTGCAATTACTAAAAGAAGAGGGAAGGGATAGACTTCTATTCAACCCTAAATGCTTGCAGGATGAGGATAAATATAAAAGAAGGAGAGTGCAAAGATAAAATTCGTTTTGAAGTGATTTGGATTTAGGGTAACTTGCTTCCCAAGTTATCCCGAATTTTCGAATTAAAGAGTCGAGATGCCAGATCTAAACGGATAGACCCAGATGGACGGACCAGAAGAGGCCACGCGCGAAAGCGCGTGGCCAGGGATAAGGCTAAGGCCGCGAAAACGAGGCCAAAGCCGCGTTTCCGCGGCCAGATGGATGAGATGGAACAACTACTTTTGCAGGAGAATTCTATCGGGACTCTACTTCCTTCAGCACCTATAAATACCCCTGCAGAGCAACAGAGAGGCGCATCCAGAGACGGGAAATTAGGGTTTCTTTAGTTGTTCTCTTTTCAAACTTCTGTAATTTTAATTTCGCTTCTAGCATATTGTGGAGAAGAAGGAGCATTGTATTTGGACGAAATTTCAAATAAAGGTTACCTCTTTTGCCATTTAAATTCTTGTCATTCAATTTCGTTTTACTCTGTGATCTTTCTATTTGTTTTGATTTTTCTTTCTTTCACAATTCTTCGCATTAAACAAAATAAAAAAAATTGAAAATATAAAAAAAAGATGATTAACTAATTCTTAAGTGTGGTTTGCTGATCTCTTAAACAACCCTAGAGCAGTTTAGGAATTGAATGGGTTGATAATAATTTTTAGAAACCCTAGGCTTAAGACAGATTGCTTGAAGATTTAAATTGATGACTAGTTTTTCTAATCTAGGTTACAGCTCTAAACAATTCTTCACAACTTCATACTTAAGTACTTTGACAGCATAACCTTAAGGTAACACTTTCTTATGCATTACTTAGAAGTTAGGATGAATATTTGTTGGATTTTTAGTAGTACAAACTAGTTAGATTCTAAAGATCATTTTTTCTTGCTTGAATCTTTTCTAATAAACCTAGGATAGATTTTATGTATTTCAAGATGACATTCAATATTCAAGACTTGCACTATGGGTTGTGGTAGATGATCAGTAAAACTACATATCTCCAATCATATATTTCAAATCTAATATCTCTTTTGTTTTGTCTAAGGATACAGAGAAATCATCCGAAAAGCTTACATCGCATCCTTCCCTGTGGATCGACCCGCTTTGGCCCTTGATGCAGCGGATAGAATTGAGACTGAGAATTCATAACTTTAACTTTAATTCTTTCTTTGCAATCTCAGTTTTTCAATCAGGCGCCTAACACATGACTGGTCGTTGATGGTGTTGAAGATTGGGAGCCTCAATAGAGTGAAATATTGTTCCATCAGCTTGTAATTTCAGAGTGGATTTGTTGAAAAGATGGGAAGTGCATGTCTCTTGAAGGCAGGTTGCCCCTGATTTGACCTTTGGCGTGGGCGGAGGTTTCATACGGAGACTTCGACTTTCCTCCGACGTCACCGTACTTGGTGGTATGGTTGAAGAAAGTTCTCATTTCTTTCTCCAGTTGGATGTAAGGCTGAGCTCATGATAAGACTCCGCTCATCCAAGTGATGTTGTGCTTGAAAGAGTGCTTGTATATGGGTGAGAAACCTGCAGCCCATTGATAAACACGAGTTCAGAGACGTCCTCACCACATTGAGGGACTTTGGCAAGTTGGAATTAGAAGAAGTTGATATATGATTTGAGGCTAACAATCTATCTCATCCTAATGGAGAGAAAATGATAGTTGTTCTTCTTGACCTCCTGACAAGGATCGTATTGAGTGAGGAATGATCGGGGGGAAATCGCGCACAAAAAGTGTATGTTTTGAAATCAAGATTTAAAGTGTATGCTTTGGCTTCCTCGATACTTCCGTTATAGCATGAGGCTAAAACGAGTCGAATTCACAAGGACGAGAGGGGATGGAAGCTTACACAGTTGATTCACGTGTGTGTTAAAGATTCTTCAATGTTTGAAAGAATGAAAAGAAAAGAAAATAAAGAATGAAAAGAGAAGTACGGTGAAACACGAAGAAATGGGAAACATAGAAAAATGGCATTTGTGATTTTATTTTTATATCTAAAATAAAGTGAAAAAGAAAGAAACTCATGACTACTAACTACTAATGGCTCCACCAACATGCTAACCTCTTAGTGATAGTTGCCTCACATGTATCCTTGACAATTACTAGTCCTTAGTTCAAGAGCATTTCAAAGCATGACCCATATGTAACTCATCACATCTCAACTTAACAAAATAAGAGCAAGCTACACTTAAACCATCAAAACTAAAAGTAAGCATGGAGTAAAGTAATGTTAGCTTGTTAGAGAGTTTGGAAGTTAGAGTGTTAGATCCATCATCATGAGCCATCGATGGCTCTTGCAAGAGCAATGCCAAGTAGAGGCTATTAGATTCATGTGAATTATCAAATAAGAAGTTAAACTAGTTGGTGGTTAGTAGTTAGTTGTCATGAGAGAAAAGATTAGCTAAACATATAAAAAGAGTTAGATAGAAAACAAAGAGAGGTAAAGAGAGCACCTTTCATAGCTTGTCACCTTTTATTACAAGCACTCTTGCATTCCACTCATGTATCACTCTTTCTTCTAATACAATATCTAAAATAAATGAAAAATACAAAGAGGAAGAAGAAGAAAAACTAATCTAAACTAACCTAAACTACAATATGGAAAAGGAAACTACACAGCTCTCTGGATATCTCTAACTGAAGAACCCCAGGGGGTATTTATACGCACCAGGGGAAAGGGGGCCAGGGGGTAAACCCTGGCCCAAAGTACGGGCGCGGCCGCGCCCGTACTGTCGCGGAAACGCGGCTATGGCCACGCGCGTAGCTGATTAGTCTCTAATTTTGCATAATTTTCATCACATTCTCATATTTATTTCATGTAAAATTCTACTAATAAACCTTGCTTACTTGATCCTAGGTCCATGGTGGGCAAATGAAGAAGAAGATCTAAATCACCATTTATTTGGTGATTAAAAGGCCTAAAAGATAGCCATTGACCTAAGAGGCTGATTTCGTCAAAACCAGAGGTATTTAACTAGAAACCGGGAAATCTAGCCGACAGGGGGACAACTAGGCAACACGCAGTAGGCGGCGCTGTGCGCGCCGCCCAAGTACTGCCGCGGAAATGCGGCTAAAATTTGATCGGGGTAAAACCGCGCACAAAAAGTATATGTTTTGAAATGGATGTTTAAAGTGTGTGTGCTTTGGCTTCCTCGATACTTCCGTTATAGCATAGAAGCTAAAACGAGTCGAATCCACAAGGACGGGAGGCGATAGAAGCTTTACCGGTTGATTCACGTGTTTGTTAAAGATTCTTCAAAGTTTTAAAGAATGAAAAGAATGAAAGAGAAGTACGGTGAAACACAAAGAAGTGGGAAACATAGAAAAGAATATGTTTGTGATTTTTGGATATATTTCTAAAACAAGTGAAAGAGAAAGAAAACTCACGGCTACTAACTACTAATAACTCCACCAACACGCTAACCTCTTAGTGATAGTTGCCTCACACGTATCATTGACAATCACTAGTCCTTGGTTCAAGAGCGATTCAAAGCATGACCCATATGTAACTCATCACAACCCAACTCAACAAAACAAGTTCAAGCTATACTTAAACCATCAATACTATAGAAGAGTAAGCATGGAGTAAAGTAATGTTAGCTTGTTAGAGAGTTAAGAAGTTAGAGTTAGATCCATCATCATGAGCCATCAATGGCTCTTGCAAGAGCAAGGCCAAAACGAGACTATTAGATTCATGTGGATTATCATAAAAGAAGTTAGCAAGTTGGTGGTTAGAAGTTAGTTGCCATGAGAGAAAATACTACTACACATGTAAAAGAGATTAGAGAGAAGAAAACATAGAGAGGTAAAGAGAGCACCTTTCATAGATTGTCACCTTCTATTACAAGCACTCTTGCATTCCAAACATGAACCACTCTCTCTCTCCTATTACAAGATCTACAAAATGAAAAATACAAAGAGGGAGAAGAAGAACTAACCTAACCTAAACTAAATTACAAAATGGAATGAAAATCTACCCTAAATTCTACATGAAGATGAAAACTAACTCTGCTCTGAAAATCCCAGGGGGGTATTTATAGCCACCAGGGAAGAGGGGGGCTAGGGGACAAACCCTGGCCCGAAGCGGCGCGCGCGGGCGCGGCCGTATGGCCGCAGAAACGCGGCCAAAGCCGCGTTTCCGCGGCCATTCAATGACCGCGCGCGCGGCGCTTCGAGCCGCGCGCGGTCCCTTCTGTCCCCTGTCAGTTCTGGTGTCCGGTTTCTGGTTTTGCACCCCTGGTTTTGATGAATCAGCTCCTCTAGGTCAATGGCTATTCATGTAGGCTTTTAATCACCAATTAAATGGTGATTTAGATCTTCTTCTTCATTTGCCACCCCATGAACCTAGGATCAAGCAAGTAAGGTATTTTTAAGCAGAATTTATATCAAATAAATATGAGAATATGATGAAAATTATGCAAAATTAGAGACTAATCACACCCCCACACTTATCTTTTGCTCGTCCCGAGCAAAACAAAAAACCTAAGGAAATTATTACACCACTTTCGCATGTGACGCGATTGTACTGAGCATGTGCAACAAGCCGTTAAACCTCTAAGTTTCCCCTAGAGGAGGAGTTTTGTCTCCTGAGGTTTTTCAGCGGATTACACCCACAAAATCCATAAAGAAAGAAATTAAATTTAGTATTTTTAAAACACATTTTGAAATAGAGAAAAGTGTTGAAGTATTTTTGAGAAAATATAAGTGATCTAAGGTCATAGGTTAACCAGAAATTGTTCTTTCTTAAACTAAGTCAAAATGCAAAAAAATCTTGTTATAAATTAAATGTAAGAATTTAAAATTGAATTGACTCTTTGATCTTTCATAAAACTCTTAGAAAAATATGTACTTTGTGAACTGTGAAGATTTTTGGGATATCGACTCTAACTTTCATGCCATTTATTAATATATATTATTTTTTTCTTTTTTTCTTTTTTTCTTTTTTTCTTCCCTTAGTTTTCTTAGGCTTTCTTATTTACCCGGGTAGTGAGCTTTTAACCGGTGACTCCCAAACCAGATGGTCTTAGGGCACCAGATAAGAAAACATCCCTCGGACTTAAGGACTCGAGTAAATAAGGCCACAAAACTAAAGGAGATTATTTTTTTGTCCACCGTTTTAGGTGTGAATAATCATGCTTCCTGAGGCATAATTACCCAACTTCAATAAGTGATTTTTATTATC
Organism: Agave tequilana; assembly: GCA_038442645.1. NCBI lineage: Eukaryota > Viridiplantae > Streptophyta > Magnoliopsida > Asparagales > Asparagaceae > Agave > Agave tequilana. Next base: position 18,938 of record JAVJIF010001817.1, read on the forward strand.
ATAATTTTTTTAAAATATATTTTTATGACATTTCCTGTCTTTGTTTCAATCCCAAAAATTGTGTAAGTGTGAAGTGCATAAATCTAAGGCAAAAAATTCAAGATCAAATTATCTTTTCAATCTTACTTTCTTATCCTATAATTTAAACAAGATCGATTATTTTGACTCGGTTTAAAATTTCATAATTTTAGGTCTTCCTAATTCCTAAGATAATCTTAATTTTCTTAAAAATAAATTAAAACTATTTATCTTGTTTCAAAAAATTTTGTAAAAAGAGAAAAAGATTTTTTTAATTAAAAAGAAGTGTAAAAGAAAGAAAATATAAAACTAACTACGTTAGTAAACCCTCCCCTACACTTATCTCATGCATGGTCCTCAATGCATCGTGAATGTGTATAGACATGAAACAAATGGAGAGGGAAGGAAGATTACCTCAAGGGGGTGGCTCCGGTGGTGGTCTGATTGGGCCAAGCGTTGCGACCCAATCAAGATATCGTGGATCATTCAGGAACCCACCAATGACCTCTCTAATATGACCCAATAAAATGTGGATTGAATGAATGATCTTATTTAAAAAGTTATCCCCATCTAATTTCCAATTTTCAAAAATAATTATTGAGTCATTTTTGTCAACATTCTTGTCCAACAATGATGTGTGATTTTGGAAGATGAGTGATTTGGACTCAAATGGAACAGGAGTAAAAACCGACACCGACTCGAGAATTTGACTCAGATCAAGTCGAGAGTCAACAATGAGAGTCGAAATTGGTTCAAAAACAGGGTCCAAACCAAAGAATTGATATTCACACACTTTCCCCAATAATGAAGTGTGATCATGAGAGATTGGTGATTCAATTTCACGGTGAATTGGTACAGGATTCAATGTTGACTTCGGGATAGAGAAAAAAATCTGGTAAAGATACCGGAGTCATTATTGAATCAAAAAGTGAAATGGAACTACTAACATGAGGTTCAGGATCACATTCAGGTTCGATTTCAATTTCAGGAAAGGGATAACTTGCCAGAATGTCCAGGCGACTTTTATAACTTGGAGTTTGGTCAAGTTCAAATGTGTGTTCTGAAATTGAATCTTGGTTTCCAAAAGAACATGATTCTTGGGTCCAATCGGTAGAGTGAGGAATATAAGGATTGGTCAACAGTTGACAAGAAAGATTATCCTCGCTTTCATTGATCAATTCGCTCATAATTGAGTCTAACCTACTGATGGTTGGGTAAGAGAATTCGGATTCGGAATCATGTCTTCCATATTCTTTGTAATGGGTTCTTGAAAAAATGCATATGGAAGTTGATTTTGGAAATTATGATGAATTTGTGAGTCCATCGGATTTTGATCTGACTCACGCAAGGGTTCCATACTCAAGTCCAGTATTGATGGTTGTTTATTTTGAATAGGTGAGACTGGAAAAGATGAGTAGGACTCTTGAAAATTTGATTGAGATGAGGAGTCCAACATGTTTTGCATTCTATCACAAAAGACTTCCAAACGCTTTTCTAGCTCAATTTCTTCTTCAATTGGATGCTCTAGAAAAGGAGGATGCGGAGTTTGATATGAGAAGGATTGTGAATTGAGCAAATTTTGCATTTGTTGTAGGGACTCTTCTATACTCCTTTCCAATGATGATTTTTCTTCAATTGGTGGTTCAGGAAAAGGAGTATATGAATCAAAATTGGGGAACGAATATTGTGAAAATTGTGGACAAGATGGTTGAAAATTGGACTCGGGGTAGGAGAATCCCCATGAACTCTGTGAAGAGTTGAAATTATTTTGAAAATTATGGTCATATGGTTGGGGATATGGGTCATATTGATTCGGATAATCTCAACTCGGCATATATGGTTGGTTTATGTTGTACATTGCCGGGTCAGAGTTATCCGAGTCAAATGAGGTTGGGGTGAAATATGGATTCATATTATAATTGAAAGAATTGTTGTTATTGATATCCATATCACAATTTACAAAAAAGAAAAACAAACAAACAAACAAACAACAAAGAAAAGAAAAAGAAAACAAGCCTATGCTAGGGTTGACTTAGACCTAGACGACTTTTAACTGGTTAGACTGTCCACGGGGGGTATATTGTCGGAAACTGACCACGAGTTAATCGGCCAAGTAGGGGCAAGATCAGTGGGAGGTATCCGTGCCGGAGCAACGGGCCTAATTATGCCAAACCACTGTTCTTCGAGGTTTCGCCTCTCAATCCCCAACCTTAGACAGCGATTTAGCAAGAGTCAAATTCTAACAACTTTCCCCTTAGGTCAATCTCCTAAATGAGTCCGAGATGTCCCTAGGGGCCAACGTCTAGCAATTTTTTTAAGGCTTGGGTTGTGTGAGTGGGGAGGTGATTTTTGGGCTAAGGGAGGGTAATAACTTCCCCACCTTATGTTGTATTGGGTGTTGCCCTTAAGTTTAACTTGTGCAAGTGTGCAATATAGATAAGGATGAACACAAAAAAGCGAGTAAATCACTGAAATGTCTGTCCTAACTATATGCAATGCAATATGTGTAGGATCTATAATCAAAGCAACACAAAAACTAGAGGGGGGTGAATAGTGTTTATAAAAATTTAAACAAACTACTTGCAGGAAATAAAATATTCACAAGATAAACTCAGAAAATTCAAACGCAAAGACAAGAGAGTTATCCTGATTCGATCCTTGTGACCTACATCCAGTCCCCAAGCCAACCGCTTGAGATTTTCCTTTCCTGATTTGTGTACACCCACAACCAATGCCTTGTACACCACTTGACAAACGCCCTTTGCCAAATGTGCACAACTCTTCTTTACACCAAGAGAACAAACGCCTTGTACAACTTTCTTCTACTCCAAGAAGACGCCCTTGTACAATGATCTTCTTTGAATGATTACAATGATCCTATAAGCCTTGAAATTGAATGTGCTTGGGACAAGGTTTCTTATAGGAGGGATTTCAGAAATCTTCACAATGGACTTTGGAATTTGGTGAAGAAAACTGAAAGAGAACAAGTTTTCAGAAAATAGAATTTTTGGACAGAGTTTAAGGCTGAAAACTTTGAATTTGAATTGGTGTCTTGGCCCTAGGACAATACCCCTATTTATAGGTGAAAACCATAGTAAGTTAGGGTAGTTATCAGGCCAGATTTGAATTTTTAAACGTTGATAAACACACCAGAATTCACCAACTGCACAGCAGTTACCAACTGCTATTAGTCGACTTGAACAGGAGATTAGTCGACTAGCAGAACAAAATTTCCACTGATTAGTCGACTACAACAAGGGGTTAGTCGACTATCAATTGACTGATACAGATACTTAGTTTCTGGAAAAACTGAATGTAGTCGACTATATAACACTGTTAGTTGACTAGGTAATGTGTTAGTCGACTATAGATATAGGATAGTCGACTAACTTTCATGTCAGACAGAAACAGAGAGTTAGGGAAATTTGTATAGGTTATTAGTCGACTTGGTAATTGTTTAGTCGACTAGGTATCTGTTAGTCGACTATATAGGTAAGTCAAGTCGACTAACTTTCATGACAGAGAACAAACAGAGACTTGGGTCATTTGTTTTGGAAGTATCTAGTCGACTAGGGATTTTGGAAAGTTGACTATATAAGGGATAGTCGACTATATCATAAGGTCAAGTCGACTTGATAAGGAATTTTGTGTATGTGTTCAAGGCTTTTCACAAATTTCTAAATATACACAAAACATATCCAAAAACTTCAACTGGCTTCAACTGAGGTTGAGTAGTCATAAGTGCTTTGTCCATCATCAAAATCTCTATCAACTTGGTAGGCATCAACATTCTCCCCCTTTTTGATGATGACAACCCATGTTTTGTGATAACTCCCCCTGCAGCAAAACTCCCCCCGCAGTAAATAGGTTATACCAAAAGATATATATAATCAAGTTTCCTCCTGCAGAAAGTGTTAAGTGTCCCCTTCCCTGCATTGTCATATGTCAGTATCCATATATATTTGATAACACATATGTCATATGTCCTTGTCACAAAATTTCAGATTTTTACATAACAGATTTATGTATATGAAACAGAACACATGAATCAGAATACACATGCAGAACAGATTTTCAACAGATTTATAATATAACACAAACATAACACATAACACAAAAGTTCTCCCCCTTTGTCATTAACAAAAAGCAGAAAACATACATAAATAGACATTGTTTTCATACGGAAATACATATTAAAAAGAGTCCAAAAACAGAAAAATACATAAAAAAAGGTAAAAAAACTGCAAAAACAAAAACACGAAGAAATGCCAACGCCATAATCTTCAAAGGTCGGATCCGGGAGGAGGAGGTGGCAGAAAATGTGTCTTGAGGAGGTTCAGAATCTCTGTTTGAGTTGATGCAAATGAATCCATCTGAAGTTGCATATGCTCAAACCGAGTCATCATTAAAGACTGATTTTGAAGCACTTGATTCTGAGTGTCTTGAAGAACTTGTTGTTGGGCATGAAGAGAGGCAATCTCAATAGACAGTGAATTGTAGAATGCATCAGTATAAGAAGGAGGTGGTTGGTTTGGAGGTGGTGGTGTAGAGGAAGAAGGATTTTGAGTGGGACTTTGTGGAGGTGAAGATGGTTGTTGTGGAGGAGGAGGAGGAATATCAGTAAGTTTCATACGGTGAATAGCAGCACGATCAAACAGTTCGAATACCTTAATGACACTAGTTTCGGAATCAAGATCAATGCGAAATTTCCGAAATACATGTGTCAAAAAAGCTCCATAAGGAAGGAATGAAGTATGTGACTTAACCATGGTATCAAATACAATTTTTGCCCAATTAACATCGAGGCCAGCCATAATTGCATAGACGCAAGTGGCTAACTCTCGTGAATAGTAATTGTAGCTTCCAGTTTTGGGACAAATATTGTATGCAAGGATACGACCTATGAGACGGGGAATTGGTTTTAACTTGTTGTTGGTCATAGGTAATCCTTGTCCAGATACAAAGATATTAGATAAGACCTCTTCATTATCCATTTCAATATCATTTAGCAGGAGACCGGTATAAGGAATGGACAGAATACGGCCGATGGATTTTGGGGATAATTTAATGTTAATACCTTTAACCAATGAGTAAATATGGACATCGTCCTCATTATCTTCATAGGTTAAATTAGTATAAAACAAGTAAATTAAATGGATAGTATCCTTGTCTTGAATCAGTAGAAAACATATGAAACAATCCACAGTTTTGCAAATATGAGACAATGTCATAGTGATGAAAATCCTCATATTTAACAAATCTACCGGGGAGTATTTCTAAGGAGGAAAGTCTAATGTAATCCTCTTCTAGGGCAGGATTCTTTAGAAATGCCCTAAAATCAACTTGTGAAGATGAACTTGATGGAGTAAACTTAGTTTTCTTTGACCGAGACATGGTGAAAACTGAAATTGAAGCAAGATAATACAAGATAAGAAAGGGAATTGCTGAAATTTAAAAGATTTTACCAAGAACTGGAAGGAAATAGAAGGAATTGGAAGAGGGTTCACTGCTGCAGGTGTTCTTCTCCTTGCTGCTGAAGTCGACTGGATCTTCGGCTGGAAAGAGAAATGAGAGTGAAAGCTAGGGTTTTGATGAGGGAAATGTTAGAGTGAATGGTTAGGATCAAACCTGGAATGAAATAGACGGTGAGGATTAAAAAAGAGTGTTATTGGATCCTTAACTTAAGAAAATGGGTCGGGTTTCGAAGTGGAAAAACCGAAATCAGAAGACAGATTTTCACAGTATTAGTCGACTTGAAGGTTAGTATTAGTCGACTAATAAATAGACTAGTCGACTAGTCCGTTACTATAGTCGACTAAGTTTTGAAAAATCAGAAAACCAAGTCTCTGTTGGTGCACATTAGTCGACTGGGTTACTGCAGGTCGACTAGGTCCTCTATAAGTCGACTAATAAGAAATAGTAAGTCGACTAATGAAGTAAAAAATGCCTTTGAAAAATTCTTTAAAAAAATTTTAAAAATCTGAAAAATTGCAAATACCCAAATCTCTTCGAAATTTTATAAAAGTATCTTCTTTCAGAGGCTTTGTGAATATATCTGCAATTTGATTATCAGTTGATATAAAAGTTAAAGAAATATCACCTTTTAAAGCATGATCACGTAAAAAATGATGTCTAATATCAATATGTTTGGTACGTGAATGATGAACAGGATTTTTAGATAAATTAATAGCACTGGTATTATCACACATAATAGGTGAGTTTGTGATAGTCATGCCATAATCAAGTAAGGTTTGTTTCATCCATATAATTTGTGCACATGTAACACTAGCAGCAATATATTCTGCCTCGGTTGTGGATAATGATACAGAATTTTGCTTTTTACTGAACCATGATACTAGTGAATGTCCCAAAAAGTGACAAGTACCACTAGTACTCTTCCGATCAGATTTACATCCAGCAAAATCAGCATCACTATACGATAGTAAATCAAATGTGCATGATTTTGGATAAAATAAACCATAATTGATTGTATTATTTAAATATCTAAAAATTCTTTTCACTGCTTTAAGATGTGATTCCTTAGGATTTGACTGATATCTAGCACATAAGCATACACTGAACATAATATCAGGTCTACATGAAGTAATGTATAGTAAAGAACCAATCATACCTCTATAGAGTTTCTGATCAACATTCTTATCATTTTCATCTTTGTCTAAAAATGTCGTCGTACTCATGGGAGTATTCTTATGACCAAAATTTTTTAGGCCAAATCTTTTTAGCAGTTCCTTTGCATACTTGCACTGGGAAATGAAGATTCCATCCTTCATTTGCTTTATTTGCAGCCCGAGAAAGTAAGTAAGTTCGCCCATGTGGCCCATCTCAATTCACTCTGCATGGTCTTAAAAAATTCTTGACAAAGATTATTGTTAGTAGATCCAAATAAAATGTCATCAACATAAATCTGAATGATTAAGATATCTTTATCAACGTGTTTAATAAAGAGAGTTGTATCTGCTCTTCCCATCTTAAAATCAGAATTTAAAAGAAAACTTTTTAATCTATCATACCAAGCACGGGGTGCTTGTTTTAAACCATATAAAGCTTTCTTAAGTTTAAAAACATGGTTTGAAAATTTTTCATGTTCAAAACCTGGAGGTTGTTCAACATAAACAGTTTCCTTAATAATTCCATTTAAAAAGGCACTTTTAACATCCATTTGATATAATTTGAAATTCATAAAACAAGAAAAAGCAAGTAAAATACGAATAGATTCAAGCCTAGCTACTGGTGCATAAGTTTCATCAAAATCAATACCTTCTTCTTGATTGTATCCTTGTGCTACTAACCTTGCTTTGTTCTTAATGACTTCACCTGATTCATCGAGTTTGTTCTTAAAGACCCATCTGGTTCCGATGACTGGATGATCAGTAGGACGTGGTACAAGATCCCAAACATCATTTCTGACAAATTGGTTCAACTCTTCTTGCATGACAATTGTCCAAAAATCATCCGCACATGCTTCTTTGATATTCTTCGGTTCAATGAGTGATATGAAGGCAATTTGTGTAATGTAGTTCAACTTGGATCTCGTCTGAACACCTTGATTTATATCTCCAATTACCAAATCTCGTGGATGATTCCTTACTTCAACATATGCTTTCGGTAACTCGGTAGGAGTCTCATTATCCTTAGACATGTTAGTATCAACAGAAGATATAACAATATTATCAATAGGAGAATCTATGATATGATCATCATCATGTGGAGAAGTATTAGAAACAGGCTTAGTCAAGGATTCATCAAATTTAACATGTAATGATTCTTCAATAGTAAATGTTTTCTTATTAAATATTCTATATGCTTTACTTTGAGTAGAGTATCCAACAAAAATACCTTCATTGGATCTAGCATCAAATTTATCTAAAGCATCTTTTGTATTTAAGATAAAGCATTTACATCCAAAAATCTTAAAGTAAGAAACTTTTGGAATCCTATTATAAAACAATTCATAAGATGTTTTGTTTAAAAAAGGTCGAATAAGCACACGATTTAAAACATAACATGCAGTAGCAATAGCCTCAGCCCAAATATTTTGGTAAATTACTGTCCATAAGCATAGTTCTAGCACACTCTTGCAAAGTCCTATTCTTTCTCTCTACAACACCATTTTGAGGAGATGCTCTAGGAAATGCAAAGTTATGTGTAATACCATACTTATCACAGAAATTTGAAAAAGATTCATTCTCAAATTCTCCTCCATGATCACTTCGAATAGTGACTATGTTTAGAGACTTTTGATTTTGAATTCTTTTACAAAAACTTGCAAATTCATCAAAAGTATCATTTTTATTTTTAGAAAAATGACCCATGAAAAACGTGAATAATCATCAACAATAACAAAAACATATCTACTCTTGTTTAAAGAAGAAACACGAGTAGGACCAAATAAATCCAAATGCAACAATTCCAAAGGTCTATTAGTAGAAACTAAATCTTTAGATTTAAAAGATGATTTAACTTGTTTTCCTAATTGACAAGAATCACAAAAATAATCCTTTTTAAAGGCAATTTTTGGAAGACCTTTAACTAAATCATATTTAGAAATCTTAGAAATAGTTTTCATATTCAAATGACCAAATCTTTTATGCCATAAAAAATAGTCATTATTAGAAGCAAGTAAACATAAATTATCATTAGATGATATGCATGTTATTGATAACTCATAAATGTTATTGTTACGAAAACCTTTGAATAAAATATCTTTCATATTAGTATCATAAATAAGACATGCATCTTTTTCAAAAACAATTTTATAACCCTTATCACATAATTGACTAATACTTAATAGATTGTGTTTTAAACCTCTTACCAAAAGAACATTTTCAATAAGGGGTTTTGAAATGTTACCAACTATGCCGGTACCAATAACCTTTCCTTTGTTATTGTCTCCAAATATCACTGTACCTCCCTTTTTGATTTGTACGGAAGACAGTAGTTGCATGTGTCCGGTCATGTGTTTGGAACACCCACTATCAAGTATCCACTTTTCTTTAAAAGGTACCTATAAAATAAAACAATTTGTATGGTACCCATCATGATAGGGTCCGAAAAAGATTAGTCTTTAGGAACCCAAATCCAATTGGAATTTGGTTTCCACTTGTTAGTATAAACATAATTCTTAGAATTACACACATCATGTATATAAGATGCAATATAAACATTTTTATCAACATTATTAAGATTCTTAGGAACCCATATATATTTGCATCTAATTCTTTTTGAAATAGTATTTCTTTTCACAAAAGAATTATTATTATGAAGATGTGTAGATTTTACAAAATTGGTTTTTGAAAATCCAATACCAACATGAGTAGGTTTATAAATCTTATCTTTTGAAAAACCAAGACCAAAATGATTGTTAGACATCTTTTGAGAAGATAATAAAACATTTAAATTCTCTTTTCCTTTATTAAACTTAGTTACATTTTTCAAAAGATCTTCATACTTAATTTTGAAAACAATCATGTCTTTATCTAAATAGAAATTCTAGAATTTAAAGAAATAGTTTCCTTTTTAAGTAAAGAATTTTCTTTTAAGAAAATTTCATTATCCTTTTTTAAAGATGCAATAACTTTTTCAAAATCTTCATTTTGAGAACTTAGAGAAGATGTTTGAGAAACAAAACATGCATTTTCATGAATGAGTCTTTCATTTTCCTTTATTAAGACTTTATTTTTAATCTTTTCATTTTTGAAATTATTAAACAATTCATTAAAAGCTTCTAATAACTCATCATAATCTTGTACCTCGTCTTCTTGGGCCATGAAGCAGATATTGGCGGTTTCCGTTGCTTCTTCTTCGTCAGAGGAAGATGAGTCGCTATCATCCCATGTTGCTTGGAAGGCTTTCTTCTTCTTGTTGAACTTATTGAAGTTCTTGAAGTGTCCTTTTGATTTCATTAATGGACAATCCTTCTTTATGTGGCCTGGTTTGTTACACTTAAAACAAGTAGGATTATCGTTAGTATCTTTATTCTTTTTAAACTTACCTTGTTTTAAGAACCTTTTGAACTTTCTTGAAAGCATCGCCATTTATTCTTCATCGTCATTCGAATTGTCCATATCTGAAGTTGTATGGAAGGCAAGTACTTTCTTCTTGGATTGATGTTGTTGTTCGTCCTTCTTTCTTTCTTCTAACTGCACTTCGTATGCCATTAGATTACCGATTAGGTTTTCTAATGTCATAGTTGAGAGATCATTCGCCTCTTCAATTGCGATTGTCTTCTTCTCCCATTCTGGTGTGAGTGCACGAAGAATCTTACGAACTCTTTCAACTTGGGTGTAGTCCTTTCCAAGAGATGCTAATGAATTGGTAATGTCGGTGAATCTTGTAACCATTTCGGATATGGTTTCATTCTCCTTCATTTTGAATAACTCAAATCTGTGGACAAGAACAGATATTTTAGATTCCTTAACTTTATTTGTGCCTTCGTGAGTTACCTGAAGAGTATGCCATATTTGATGTGCAGAAGTGGATGTAGACACACAGTTGAACTCTTCTTTGGTTAAGGCACAAAATAGAGCGTTCATCGCCTTGGCATCAAGATTTGCATTCTTCTTTTGATCTTCACTCCAAGCGTTGTAGTTGATTGTTGGCTTGGTGTATGATGCTTCTACAATGTTCCAAAGATCGTAGTTGAGCGATTGCAAGTAGATCTTCATTCTACACTTCCAATAGTTGTAGTTGGTTCCGTCAAATAGCGGTGGACGTTGTGTAGAATGACCTTCTTTGAATTGTGACGATGGAAACTCCGTTGCCATCCTCGTATGGTGTTGCCTTAAACCTGCTCTGATACCAAATGTAGGATCTATAATCAAAGCAACACAAATACTAGAGGGGGCGTGAATAGTGTTTATAAAAATTAAACAAACTACTTGCAGGGAATAAAATATTCACAAGATAAACTCAAAAAATTCAAACGCAAAGACAAGAGAGTTATCCTGGTTCGGTCCTTGTGACCTACATCCAGTCCCCAAGCCAACCGCTTGAGATTTTCCTTTCCTAATTTGTGTACACCCACAACCAATGCCTTGTACACCACTTGACAAACGCCCTTTGCCAAATGTGCACAACTCCTCTTTACACCAAGAGAACAAACGCCTTGTACAACTTTCTTCTACTCCAAGAAGACGCCCTTGTACAATGATCTTCTTTGAATGATTACAATGATCCTATAAGCCTTGAAATTGAATGTGCTTGTGGACAAGGTTTCTTAAAGGAGGGATTTCAGAAATCTTCACAATGGACTTTGGAATTTGGTGAAGAAAACTGAAAGAGAACAAGTTTTCAGAAAACAGAATTTTTGGACAGAGTTTAAGGCTGAAAACTTTGAATTTGAATTGGTGTCTTGGCCCTAGGACAATACCCCTATTTATAGGTGAAAACCATAGTAAGTTGGGTAGTTATCAGGCCAGATTTGAATTTTTAAACGTTGATAAACACACCAGAATTCACCAACTGCACAGCAGTTACCAACTGCTATTAGTCGACTTGAACAGGAGATTAGTCGACTAGCAGAACAAAATTTCCACTGATTAGTCGACTACAACAAGGGGTTAGTCGACTATCAATTGACTGATACAGATACTTAGTTTCTGGAAAAACTGAATGTAGTCGACTATATAACACTGTTAGTCGACTAGGTAATGTGTTAGTCGACTATAGATATAGGATAAGTCGACTAACTTTCATGTCAGACAGAAACAGAGAGTTAGGGAAATTTTGTATAGGTTATTAGTCGACTTGGTAAATTGTTTAGTCGACTAGGTATCTGTTAGTCGACTATATAGGTAAGTCAAGTCGACTAACTTTCATGACAGAGAACAAACAGAGACTTGGGTCATTTGTTTTGGAAGTATCTAGTCGACTAGGGATTTTGGAAAGTCGACTATATAAGGGATAGTCGACTATATCATAAGGTCAAGTCGACTTGATAAGGAATTTTGTGTATGTGTTCAAGGCTTTTCACAATTTCTAAATATACACAAAACATATCCAAAAACTTCAACTGGCTTCAACTGAGGTTGAGTAGTCATAAGTGCTTTGTCCATCATCAAAATCTCTATCAACTTGGTAGGCATCAACAATATGTACACCTCCTATCAATATCACAAAACATAAGAATAAAATACAGTATATTGGAATAAAAATTGACACGTGCCTAGATGCAAATGTCTAAACCGTTTTAAAGCATCCAATTACCGTATTTTAATTCTTAATATTATTTACAGTGTACAGGTAATAAAAAAATTAGCAGCAGAAAATAAGAATATACAAGAATTACCCGACCACACTTGAGCAAGTGTGGACTTCTGCAATGCTAAAACTTTAACTTGCACACCAAAAAACAAAGAAGAAAAGTTAACAAAAATGTGAAATCAAACCGTTCCCATCCCCGGCAACGGCGCCAAAATTTGATCGGGGTAAAATCGCGCACAAAAAGTGTATGTTTTGAAATGGATGTTTAAAGTGTGTGTGCTTTGGCTTCCTCGATACTTCCGTTATAGCATAGAAGCTAAAACCAGTCGAATCCACAAGGACGGGAGGCGATAGAAGCTTTACTGGTTGATTCACGTGTTTGTTAAAGATTCTTCAAAGTTTTAAAGAATGAAAAGAAAAGAAAGAAAAGAATGAAAAGAGAAGTACGGTAAAATACAAAGAAGTGGGAAACATAGAAAAGAATATGTTTGTGATTTTTGGATATATTTCTAAAACAAGTGAAAGAGAAAGAAAACTCACGGCTATTAACTACTAATGACTCCACCAACACGCTAACCTCTTAGTGATAGTTGCCTCACACGTATCATTGGCCATAACTAGTCCTTGGTTCAAGAGCGATTCAAAGCATGACCCATATGTAACTCATCACAACCCAACTCAACAAAACAAGTTCAAGCTACACTTAAACCATCAATACTATAGAAGAGTAAGCATGGAATAAAGTAATGTTAGTTTGTTAGGGAGTTAAGAAGTTAGAGTTAGATCCATCATCATGAGCCATCAATGGTTCTTGCAAGAGCAAGGCCAAAACGAGGCTATTAGATTCATGTGGATTATCATAAAAGAAGTTAGCAAGTTGGTGGTTAGTAGTTAGTTGCCATGAGAGAAAATACTAGGTACACATGTAAAAGAGATTAGAGAGAAGAAAACATAGAGAGGTAAAGAGAGCATCTTTCATAGATTATCACCTTCTATTACAAGCACTCTTGCATTCCAAGCGTGAACCACTCTCTTTCCCTATTACAAGATCTACAAAATGAAAAAAACAAAGAGGGAGAAGAAGAACTAACCTAACCTAAACTATATTACAAAATGGAATGAAAATCTACCCTAAATTCTACATGAAGATGAAACTACTCCTAAAACTCTGCATCTGCTCGCTCTGGAAACCCCAGGGGGTATTTATAACCACCAGGGAAGAGGGGGGCTAGGGGACAAACCCTGGCCCGAAGCGGCGCGCGCGGCGCGGCCATTCAATGGCCGCGCGCGGCGCTTCGAGCCGCGTGCGGTCCCTTCTGTCCCCTGTCAGTTCTGGTGTCCGGTTTCTGGTTTTGCACCCCTGGTTTTGATGAATCAGCTCCTCTAGGTCAATGGCTATTCATGTAGGCTTTTAATCACCAATTAAATAGTGATTTAGATCTTCTTCTTCATTTGCACACCATGAACCTAGGATCAAGCAAGTAAGGTATTATTAGCAGAATTTATTATCAAATAAATGTGAGAATATGATGAAAATTATGCAAAATTAGAGACTAATCAGTAGCGCTTTGAGCCGCGCGCTGTCTTATCCGTCCCCTGTCAGGTGTTGTTCCCAGTTTTTAGTTTTTGGCCCCTGGTTTTGACGAATTAGCTCTCCAAAGTCAATGGCTAGATTATAGGCCTTTAATCACCCATTAAATGGTGATTTAGGGTCTTCTTCTTCATTACACACCATGGACCTAGAAACAAGCAAGAGAGGTATTATTAGCAGAATTTAATATTAAATAAATGTGAAGATGTGGTATGAAATATGCAGTTTTAGAGACTAATCACACCCCCACACTTATCTTTTGCTCGTACCAAGTAAAACAAAAACTAAGAAAATTTTTACACCACTTTCGCAGGTGACGCGATTGTACTGAGCATGTGCAACAAGCTGTTAAACCTCTAAGTTTCCCCTAGAGGAGGAGTTTTGTCTCCTGAGAGTTTTCAACGGATTACACCCACAAAATCCATAAAGAAAGAAATCAAATGTTAGTATTTTGAAAACGCATTTTGAAATAGAGAAAAGTGTTGAAGTATTTTTGCGAAAATATAAGTGATTCAAGGTCATAGGTTAACCAGAAATTAATCTTCCTTAAACTAAGTCAAAATGTAAAATCTTGTTATAAATTAAATGTAAGAATTTAAAATTGAATTGATTCTTTGATCTTTCATAAAACTCTTAGAAAATATGCACTTTGTGAACAGTGAAGGTTTTTGGGATATCGACTCTAACTTTCATGTCATTTGTTTATATTATTATATATGTATGTATTATTTTCTTTTTCTTCCCTTAGTTTTCTTAGGCTTTCTTATTTATTAGGGTAGTGAGCCTTTAGCCGATGACTCCCAAACCAGATGATCTTAGAGCACCAGATGAGAACATCCCTCGGACTTAAGGACTCGAGTAAACAAGGCCACAAAACTAAAGGGATTATTTATTTTTTTTCACCGTTTTAGGTATGAATAATCATGCTTCCTGAGGCATAATTATCCAACTTCAATAAGTGATTATCATAAAATTTTTTTTATATATATATTTTTTATGAGATTTTCAGTCTTTGTTTTAATCCTAAAAATTGCGTAAGTGTGGAGTGCATAAATCTAAGGCAAAAAATTCAAGATCAAATTATCTTTTCAATCTTACTTTCTTATCTTAAAATTTAAACAAGATCTATTATTTTGACTCGGTTTAAAATTTCATAATTTTTGGTCTTCCTCATTCCTCAGATAATCTTAATTTTCTTAAAAAAAATCAAAACTATTTATCTTGTTTCAAAAAGTTTTGTAAAAAGAAAGGAAAAGAATTTTTATATAAAAGACTTTTTTTATATTAAAAAGAAGTGTAAAAGAAAGAAAATGTAAAACTAACTATATTAGTAAACCCTTCCCATCACTTATCTCATGCATCGTGAATGTGTATATACATGAAATAAATGGAAAGGGAATGAAGATTACCTCATGGTGGTGGTTCCGGTGGTGGTCTAATTGGTCAAGTGTTGCTACCTAATCAAGATATTGTAGATCTTGCAGAAATCCACCAGTGACCTCTCTAATGTGACCCAGTAAAAGAATGATGGACTGAATGGTCTTATTTAAAAATTTATCCCCATCTAATTTCCAATTGTCAAAAATAATTATTGAGTCATTTTCTTCAACATCCTTGTCCAACAATGAAGTGTGATTTTTAAAGACGATGGATTTAGACTCAAAGGATCAGGAATAAAAACCGATACCGACTCGGGAATTTGACTCAGTCAAGTCGAGAGTCAACAATGAGAGTCAAAATTGGTTCAAAAATAGGGTTCAAACTAAAGAATTGATATTCACACACTTTTTCCATCAATGAAGTGTGATCATAAAAATATTGGTGATTCAATTTCACGGTGTACGGGTAAAGGATTCAATGTTAATTCCGGAATGGAGAAAAAAATTTGGTAAAGATACCGGAGTCATTATTAAATCCAAAAGTGAAATGGAATTATCAACTTGAGGTTCAGGATCACTTTCAAGCTCAAGTTCAATTTTAGGAAAAGGATAACTTACCAAAATGTCAAGAGGTTGAGGTTGGTCAAGTTCAGGTTGGTATGATGAAATTGAAGATAGATTTCCAAAATGACATGATTCGTGAGTCGTACGAACATTTGGTGGACATGAGAAGTCAATCGTATTTTGCATTATGCGCTCGATCTCTTGCACGAATTTTATAGTTTTTTTCCACAATGATTTTCTTTTGAGTTGTTCTGGGAAAGAACTACATGAACTTTAGAAATTTTGTGGACATGATGAGGCCATCAGGTTTTCAAATTGTTTTTAGGCCTTTATTACTTCTTCCAAACTCCTTTCCAATGATGATTTTTCTTCAATTAGTGGTTCAGGAAAAGGAGTATATGAATCAAAATTAGGGAATGAATATTCTGAAAATTGTGGATAAGATGGTTGAAAATTTGACTCGGGGTGGGTGGATCCCCATGAACTCTGTGAAGAGTGAAAATTATTTTGAAAATTATAGTCATAAGATTGAGGATATGGGTCATACTGAGTCGGATAATCCCAACCCGGCATATATGGTTGGTTCATGTTGTACATAACCGGGTCGGAGTTATCTAAATCAAATGAGGTCGGGGTGAAATATGGATTCACGTTAGGATTGAAAGAATTGTTGTTGTTGAAATCCATATCATAATTTACAAGAAAGAAAAAACAAACAAACAAACAAACAAATAAAGAAAAAGAAAAAGAAAACAAGCCTATGTTAGGGTCGACTTAGACCTAGACGGCTCCTAACTGGTTAGACTGACCATGGGGGGTATATTATCAGAATCTGACCACGAGTTAATCGGCCAGGTAGGGGCAAGATCAGTGGGAGGTATCCGTGCCAGAGCAACGGGCCTAATTATGCCAAACCACTGTTCTTCGTGGTTTTGCCTCTCAATCCCCAACCATACACACCGATTTGACAAGAGTCAACTTCTAACAACTTTCCCCTTAGGTCAATCTCTTAAATGAGTCCGAGATGTCCCTAGGGGCTAACGTCTAGCAATTTTTATTTAGGCTTAGATTGTGTGAGTGGGGAGGTGATTTTTGGGCTAAGGGAGGGAATGACTCCCCACCTTATGTTATCTTGGGTTTTGCCCTAAAGTTCACTTCGTGCAACTGTGCAATATAGAAAAGAATGAATACAAAAAGCAAGTAAATCACTAAAGTGTTTGTCCTAACTATATGCAATGCAATATGTACACCTCCTATCAATATCACAACAACACAGTATATTGGAATTAAAATTGACATGTGCCTAGATGCAAATGTCTAAACCGTTTTAAAGCATCCAATTTCTGTATTTTGGTTCTTAAAATTATTTACAATGTACAGGTAATATAAACAAAAATTAGCAGCAGAGTATATGAATGTACAAGAATTTACTCAACCACACAAAAGAAAGTGTGAACTTCTGCAATGCTAAAAATTTAACCTGCACACCAAAAACAAAGAAGAGAGGTTAACGAAAATGTGAAATCAAACCGCTCCCATCCCCGGTAACGGCGCCAAAATTTGATCGGGGGAAAATCGCGCACAAAAAGTGTATGTTTTGAAATTAAGATTTAAAGTGTGTGCTTTGGCTTCCTCGATACTTCCGTTATAGCATAGAGGTTAAAGCGAGTCGAATCCATAAGGACGGGAGGCGATAGAAGCTTACACGGTTATTCACCTGTGTGTTAAAGATTCTTCAATATTTGAAAGAATGAAAAGAAAAGAAAATAAAGAATGAAAAGAGAAGTACGGTGAAACACGAAGAAATGGGAAACATAGAAAAATGGTATTTGTGATTTTATTTTTATATCTAAAATAAAGTGAAAAAGAAAGAAAACTCATGACTACTAACTACTAATGGCTCCACCAGCATGCTAACCTCTTAGTGATAGTTGCCTTACTTGTATCCTTGGCAATCACTAGTCCTTGGTTCAAGAGCATTTCAAAGCATGACCCATATGTAACTCATCACATCCCAACTCAACAAAACAAGAGCATGCTACACTTAAACCATCAAAACTAAAAGTAAGCATGGAGTAAAGTAATGTTAGCTTGTTAGAGAGTTAGGAAGTTAGAGTGTTTGATCCATCATCATGAGCCATCAATGGCTCTTGCAAGAGTAAGGCCAAGAGAGGCTATTATATTCATGTGGATTATCAAATAAGAAGTTAAACTAGTTGACGGTTAGTAGTTAGTTGCCTGAGAGAAAAAATTAGCTAAACATGTATAAAGAGTTAGATAAAAAAATAAAGAGAGGTAAAGAAAGCACCTTTCATAGCTTGTCACCTTCTATTACAGCACTCTTGCATTCCACTCATGTATCACTCTTTCTCCTAATACAAGATCTAAAATAAATGAAAAATACAAAGAGGAAGAAGAAGAAAAACTAACCTAAATTAACCTAAACTACAATATGGAAAAGAAAACTACACAAATCTCTTGATATCTCCAACTGAAGAACCCCAGGGGGGTATTTATAGGCACCAGGGGAAAGGAGGGCCAGGGGACAAACCCTGGCCCAAAGTATGGGCGCGGCTGCACCCGTACTGCCTCGAAAACGCGGCTATGGCCTCGTTTCCGCGGCCATACAGTGGCCGCGCACGCGGCGCTTTGAGCCGCGTGCTGTCTTGTCTGTCCCATGTCAGGTGTTATTCTCGGTTTCTGATTTTTGGCCCCTGGTTTTGACGAATCTGCTCTCTAAAGTCAATGGCTACATTATAGGCCTTTAATCACCCATTAAATGGTGATTTAGGGTCTTCTTCTTCATTGCACACCATGGACCTAGAAATATACAAGAGAGGTATTATTAGCAGAATTTAATATTAAATAAATGTGAAGATGTGGTATGAAATATGAAGTTTTAGAGACTAATCAAGAAACGCTTTGATTACCTCCTCGAATTGCAGAGAGAGCAAGGTAGCAGAGATTAGAACCAGTTCAATGCCACACCTTTCAGGCTAGAGGGAAAGGTGATGCACAAAAATGGATCATTGCAGGAGTGGATCATCATCTTGTCCCAAAAATACCTGATGTACTGGATGGGATTGCTCACCCCGGAATAGTAGTCGAAGGTTGGAATTTAAAACTTCCTTGGGAACTCGCATTTCAGAATACTTTTAGAGAGTGGGATTCGAGTATTTGTTGGCCCAAAGGCCATTAGCCCTAGTTTTGATGATAACAAACCATATGTAGTTATGTATTAACAAAATTATTTAATTAAGCTTCAGGAAAAAACATATGTTGCATTTTGGCTCCATCACAAGACTCACACATTTGGAAGCAAGAAGATTTAGATCCAAGAGTCTAGCACACTAGAAGAGCTCAAGGATCAGCAATATCGAGAAGACTATTTTAAGATTTGTATTACTTTTTCTATTTTAGATATGATTTATAGTCATTTGTTAAAACTGAGATGATAGAAGTTGATAGCTTTTGGGATTAACACACACACACTCATTTCATATTCCGTTGTGTTTTTCAAACAAGAATTTATTACCAGGTATCTTACCGAGTTTCAGAAAAACAAAGTTTCAGAAAATCAGTTTTCAGAAAACAAGTTTTGGAAAAACTGGTTTTTATTTTTAGAAAAGATATTATCAAAATATAGTTCTAATTTATTTGGTGTTGATCCATGATCACACCCTAACTCTTCAAATCCCTAAAATTCTATTTTGTATTTACTTATTAAAAGAAAATTTGTTGGAAAAATATTGGTTTCAAAAGGATTTCCAAAAACAGGTTTTGGCCCTTAGCCGGTCGACCGGGCGGTCGACCGCTGGTAGAGCAAAACTGCTTTGTCGGTCGACCGGGCGATCGACCGACATGCACCAAGTGCAAACGTGCACTTCGGTCGACCGGCTGCAAGAGCAGTGCTCTCTGTTTGTTTCAGTCGACCGATAGAGAGTTTCACGGTCGACCGCTTTTCCCAACGGCCAGAAATCCGACCGTTGGCGGTCGACCGGCCGGTCAAATTTTCTGCTGACTTGGCTCCCAACGGTTAGTTTCAGTTTTATTTTTTGTTGGGTCTTTTCCCAACGGATCTATTGTATTTTCTAACCTGATTTTCATCCCCTATAAATAGTGGGACTATGAAACAACTTCATAATAAGATTTCTAAGTCTTACATCAAAGTTTTTCATAGTTTAGCCTCTTTGCAAAAGATTTTCTCTTGAGACAACTATTTTCAAAATTTTGTGTTTTAGCTTGAGCTTTTCCTTCATTTCTCTCTTGCTATTTGCACTACACAATCCTAAGTGTTTCACCTCCTCATCTTGGTTGTAGGGTTGTGCTTGTGAGCTATCTTTGTGGTCAAGTGTTGATCGTCGTTTTCTTCGATTGAGAAGTTATAGAGGTTGCGGCCTCAAGCGAGCTAGTGAGCTCCAAGTTGGTGTGGCAGCACCGTGAGAGAGGACAAGTGTGTCTGAAGAGTTCTAGTGAGAACTTGTAACCGATTGACGATCCAGTGGGATCAGTCATAGTGGAAATCCTTCATCGTGTTGAAGGCGGGAACGTAGAGTAGTGGCTCGAACCTCGAAACATATCCTTGTATTTGCAATTGCCTACTATCTCTCTAAACTCTACTCTCTCTCTTTACTTGCACTTATATTGCTTACTTTTTTGCAAGCTTTATCTAATTGTTATTGTTTATTGCTAATTTATTTTTAATTCTGCATTATTTGCCATTGAGTATAGCCATCACCTATTCACCCCCCCCTCTAGGTGATTTTCAATTGGTATCAGAGCCTAACCCTAGCATTTAGATTAACCACCTTAGGGAGATCCTCTTTATTTGGCTATATTTATTTGTTGCATTGATTATTTGTTTGTGCACTAACTTGTTTTCATGGCATCACTCGACTTCTCTAGCATCAAG
This sequence comes from Agave tequilana, assembly GCA_038442645.1. Classification (NCBI taxonomy): domain Eukaryota; kingdom Viridiplantae; phylum Streptophyta; class Magnoliopsida; order Asparagales; family Asparagaceae; genus Agave; species Agave tequilana. The sequence continues at coordinate 39,624 of JAVJIF010001817.1, forward strand.
TCCCCACCCAAATTTGATGGGTTGATCTTCCCCATTTGGAAAGTCAAAATAAACCTATTCCTAAAGTCCCTAGGAGTTAGAGTTTTCAAATCCATTATCAAAGAAATTGTTGAACCTCACAGTGATGAGGATACATGATCTGAAGCAATAGCTAAGGACTATGAGGCCAATGCAAAAGCCCAATATGCACTTATACAAGCATTAAATAAAGATGATCTTTCTCGTGTAATTAATTGCAAATCCGCTTATGAAGTTTGGAAAGATCTTATCATTATTCATGAGGGGACGTCGCAAATCAAGAGATTCAAAATTGACTTGCTCCATTCATAATATGAGAATTTTATATGCTTGAAAATGAAAGTATAGATGAAATGCTCACTCGGTTCACCAAGATCACTAATACTTTATCCTCTTTAGGTGACAAGATTGATAATGACTAAAAAATCCGAAAGGTCATTAGAGCTCTTCCCAAATCTTGAGAAGTCAAGGCAACCACCCTTAAGGAGATCAACGATAGGGAGAAGATAGACTTCTCCGGCTTTGATCGGGAGAAAACCGCGCACAAAAAGTGTATGTTTTGAAATCGATATTTAAAGTGTGTGTGCATTGGCTTCCTCGATACTTCCGTTATAGCATAGAGGCTAAAACGAGTCGAATCAACAAGGGCGGGAGGCGATGGAAGTTTTACCGGTTGATTCTCGTGTGTGTTAAAAGTTCTTCAATGTTTTAATGAATGAAAAGAAAACAAAAAATGAAAAGAGAAGTACGGTGAAAATGAAGAAGTGAGAAACATAGAAGAATGGTATTTGTGATTTTGTTTTTATATCTAAAACAAAGTAAAAAAGAAAGAAAACTCATGGTTACTAACTACTAATGGCTCCACTAACATGCTAACCTCTTAGTGATAGTTGCCTGACATGTATCATTGGCCATCACTAGTCCTTGATTCAAGAGCATTTCAAAGCATGACCCATATGTAACTCATCACATCCTAACTCAACAAAACAAGAGCAAGCTACACTTAAACCATCAAAACTAAGGAGTAAAGTAATGTTAGCTTGTTAGAGAGTTAGGAAGTTAGAGTGTTAGATCCATCATCATGAGCCATCAATGGCTCTTGCAAGAGCAAGGCCAAGAGAGGCTATTAGATTCATGTGGATTATCAAATAAGAAGTTAGACTAGTTAGTAGTTAGTTGTCATGAGAGAAAAGATTAAATAAACATGTAAAAAGAGTTAGAGAGAAGAAAATAAAGATAAGGTAAGAGAGCACCTTTCATAGATTATCACCTTATATTACAAGCACTCTTGCTTTCCAACATGTACTACTCTCTCTCCTATTACAAGATCTAAAATAAATGAAAAATACAAAGAGAAGAAGAAGAACTAAACTACACTATCTTAAACTATAACATGTAGAAGAAACAACTAAAACTATTTTTAAAACTACACAAAAACTCCTCTCCCTGGTTCTGAAAAAACCCCAGGGTATTTAAAGGCAAAAGGAGGAACCAGGGTACTGTACGGAATAGCGCGTCAAATCTTAGCGCGCGGCTCTACAAGGAAGCCACAGAAACGCGGCTATGGCCGTGTTTTCACGGCCATAGGGTGGCCGCACGCCGCGCGCCGCCTGATGCGCTGTCCTCTCCTGTCCCCATGTCGGCTGGATGTTTCGGTTTCTGGTATTTGGCCCCTGGTTTTGACGAAACCATCCTCCTAGGTCAATGGCTATCTTTATAGGCCTTTAGTGACCAATTAAATGGTGATTTAGGGTCTTCTTCTTCATTTCATGTCATGGACCTAGAAACATGCAAGAGAGGTATTATTAGCAGAATTTAATATTAAATAAATGTGAAGATGTGGTATGAAATATGCAGTTTTAGAGACTAATCAGACTTCATCAGTAATCTAAAAACCCATGAGATGGAAATGAAGGTGAGGGAAGAAAGGAAGGCTTCAAAGAAGAAAGCAATAGCTTTTAAGGCGACTCCATCCTCCTTTGATGAAGATGAATCATCGAAGACTACGATGAGGACTTTGCCATGCTCATTAGAAAAGTGGGAAAGATGTTCTACAAGAAAGGTAGACAAAGTAACTTCTGAAGAGGAAGACCTCAAGGAAGATTTGAAAAGAAAAGGAGGAAACGGGCTCGTGCTTCTATTGCAAAAGAACGGGTCATCTAATTGCTGATTGCCCCTCTCTACAAGTTACAACCTTCAAGAACGTGCAAAAGAAGAAGAAGGCGATGGTGGCCACGTAAGATGACTCGGAGACGGAATCCGAAAAGGAGATCGACACCGCACACATGTGCTTCATGGCACATGGTAATGAAGCTTCTAAGGTAAACCTAGAAAACTCTTTAGAAGATGAGGATTTGACCATAGATGAATTAGCACAATTTTTTTGAAGAACTACAAAATAGATATGAAATTTCTCTTTCACAAACACAAAATTGAAAAAGGAAAATGATTTATTAAAGAACAAATTTGAAATTGTTTTAAATGAGAAAAATAATTTGTCAAAATCTTTTGAGAAAATGAAAATGCATTTTGAAAAATATAAACTACTTATAAGGCTAAAAGCCCAATCATCACTTGTAAGAAAAATGAATTTTTGGATATTCAAAAACGCATTGAGGTCTTAGATACAACTTTGAACAAGTGTGCTTTTGACATGAATAAATTTGCATCTATGTTTCATAAGGGAAAAACCTAAAGGAAAAACACTCCTCATGCATCAAACACACATCATGAAAAACTTGCACACTCACATCAACACAAGCATGCATTTATGTATGAAAACATATACACTTGTGCACATTGTGACCGCAAAGGCCATTTAGCAAAATTTTGTTATGCAAAATTAAATATGATTAACAAGAATATTTGGGTTCGAGAAAATACTAACCCCATATACCCAAAAAGATTTGAGTACCAAAGGACACGCCAAATTTGATTGATACAGGTGCATCGTCCTCCTCCAAGACTTAGGGGGAGATGGTGCCCGGGTGGTGGATGCATCAAAGCTTAACGAACAAATCGTCACTTGCATCGCTATCAAAGAGGCACCTATTACTGAGATTGCCTATGGTTTGGTAACTTCTCTACCTAAAAGCTTTATTTCTAGCTAGACCCATACATGCATAGGATTTGCTAGTTTCATTTTGTGATAATATGCTTTAATTATATTGACTTGCATACCCTTATTTTTTTTGTATCTTGACTATAGTTCAGATTGTGTATTTAGTTTGCTTTTATTTCTATTCTAGCTATATCTTGTTTGTCCATGTATCAAAGATTTTTTTGGTTAATAAATATTTTTATAAGTATATTGTCATATATGAAAATTTATTTAACCAAAATTAAGCAAATAAATAGAGATAGAAATTGCACGCCTCGACTCTTATCTAAAGGAATGTCGAGGAGAACTTCAGAACCCTTAAAGGGGTATTCGGCTTCAATATCTCAAATTTATTGCTTAATTATTAAGAAATATATTGTTAATAATAATAAAATAAAATAAATTAATTTTTATGTGTTTTTCATGCCTATTAAAATTTTAACATTGTTTCCTTGTTTTATGTGTAAAATATATTAGTTTCTATTTTCATCTTAAAAGAAAATAAATTAAAAACAAAAATAAAACTTTTACTATTTTTGGGCAGTTACGGTCGACAGACCGGTCGACCGAGTTAGCATGTCGTAGGCCCGGTCGACCGGGCGGTCGACCAATTTTGCGTGGAATACAAAAAAAAATTTAGCCCGAAGTCGGTCGACCGACTGAAACCGAGTTTGCTCTCGGTTTGCACAGGTCGACCGGAAGGTCGACCGGAAGTCAGGTTTGGCTGTGATTACCCGGTTTTATATAAAACCCTAATTCGTAATTCCCTCATTCTCTCATCTCTCCACCAGCTTCTCCTTCTTCCTCTCTTTAATTCTCTTCTTCCCCTATCAATCCTAATCCTCTAAAACTCTTCTCTCTCCAAAATTCATCCTAGAAAATTTACTAAAATCACTCTCAGGCTCCAGATCTGCAATTTTTCAGGGATTTTTCTTGAATTTTGAAAGTATAACCAAAATTTCTCCTTAATCTGTTCAATTTTATTTATTATTCTTGTTTATCCATCTTTATTTCGTGCTATTATCTTGATTAATCCTTCACCATGTCCAAGACATCCAGATCTGAGAAGGGAAAAACCCCTGAATCATCTTCCGACCCCTTCATCTCCCAAAATGCATCTCACAAATTTACAATAATCCACAATAAAAGTGTTATCTCTGATAGGACTGTGGTGCTTAGTGATTTTGCACACCTTAATCTTGCTAATAGTTTAAGTACTAGTTCTCTTGAGAATTTTGTCACCATCAAACAACCAGTTTATCCTGAACTAGTACACTACTTTTACTCTAACCTGTCTTTTCAGAATGATCACATCAGGTCTAGAGTCTTGGGTAAGGATATCATATTTCCTTTGATAAATTTGCACGTCTTCTACACCTCTCCTATGAGGGGATAGATATTTATAATGTGAATTTACATGATTTTGCCTATCCTGACAGTGAGTCTGCCCACACCGCCTCCATATTGCTTCATGATGATGATAACCCCGCATTGGTTAGGAATGAGGAGGTGAAGTACTACACTCTCACCGCCTAAGTCTTAGCCAAAATTATTTTCTATAACCTTCTACAAAAATCAGGAGAGTATAGTCACGCTAGGGGTTCTGCTCCTCTTCTAATTGATTGCCTTCTGAAAGGTATTAGAATTAATATTCCTAAACTCATCATCGACTACATGACATCTGATCATCTTCTGATCCCAACCCGGCACTTGCCCTATGGGATGCTCATCACACGTCTGTTGAGGCAACTCAAGTTCGATCTTTCTACTGAATGGTCCATTGAACCGTCAGTTTACATCAATAGAACTCTTCTCAAGAGGATGCGTGTTAGAGAGCGTACTCCTACTCCTCAGCCCCATCCTATCATACCTGTTGTTGCTCCAGGATCTTCTTCTACTTCTTCTGCTCCTTTTGATCCATATCTAACTCTCTCCACTCAGCTTCGGGAGTACAACCTACAGATGTCCGCTCAGATGACCGCTCACTTTCAGTGGCTAGAGCAGCGAGTGGACAATGATCTCCAGCATATTTGTGCATCTATCCGCTACTTGCAGACCTGTGTAGATGACACCTACAACAGGAACGATTGGTCATCTCCTCTTCTGAGTAGTGACTCTCGGCTACTTTCTCTAACAGGTCCTCCTTTTGAGCCTTGGGTTTCTACTTCTGTTGTTCCTGATGCTCCAGCTCAGCAGGAAGACCCTGATTTCCAGGAGCATTGACCCCTTTTATTGACGACAAAAAGGGGGAGAGATATTTTGATGGAGTTATTTTGTGGGAGTTAGTTTTTAAGTTTGGCAGTATTTGGATTATTTATTTTCTGTATTTGGATATGTAGTTTGTTTTATGGATATATACTTTGTGTGTTTGTGTATTTGGTTTTTGAGTTTGACATGAACCTCTAAGCATGTATGGACATATTTATTTCTGATATGGCAGTTATCCTTATTTTTGAGGTTGGCATGAACCTCTAAGCATGTATGGACATATTTATTTTTGATATGACAGTTATCCTTATTGTCTCTATGTGGTTTACGTGTATTGTTTGTGTATTGTTTCTTCTTGATCCAACCATCTACCACTTATTTTGGAGGCTGGAGGTATTTTTGGATGGATAGAGGTAACTGTTTGTGCATACTCTTTTATAACTCAGTATCTTTGTTATGCATAGATGGTTAGCATTAGAGATATATTACCATATCTTATATGTTTATATTATGCATTTAGCTCTTTTATGTCTTATTCATATATATGCATGTGTTAAGGGGGAGCTTCACTTGAAGTCTCTTCCCAAAATATTTGTAATAACTCTATATGTTTTGTCATCATCAAAAAGGGGAGATTGTTGGCCCAAAGGCCATTAGCCCTAGTTTTGATGATAACAAACCATATGTAGTTATGTATTAACAAAATTGTTTAATTAAGTTTCAGGAAAAAATATATGTTGCATTTCGGCTCCATCACAAGACTCACACATTTGGAAGCCAAGAAGATTTAGATCCCAGAGCCTAGCACACTAGAAGAGCTCAAGGATCAAGCAATATCGAGAAGACTATTTTGATATTTGTATTTTTACTTTTTCTATTTTAGATAGGATTTATAGTCATTTGTTAAAACCGAGATGATAGAAGTTGATAGCTTTTGGGAATAACACACACACACACACTCATTTCATATTCCATTGTGTTTTTCAAACAAAAATTTATTACCAGGTATCTTACCAAGTTTCAGAGAAACAAAGTTTCGAAAAATCAGTTTTCGGAAAAACAAATTTTGGAAAAACTAATTTTTGTTTTAGAAAAGAATTTTATCAAAATATAGTTCTAATTTATTTGATGTTGATCCATGATCACACTCTAACTCTTCAAATCCCTAGAACTCTATTTTGTATTTACTTATCAAAAGAAAATTTTTTAAAAAAATATTGGTTTCAAAAGGATTTTCAAAAACAGTTTTTGGCCCTCAGCCGGTCGACCGGGCGATCGACCACTGGCAAAGCAAAACTGCTCTGTCGGTCGACCGGGCGGTTGACCGACATGCACCAAGTGCAGAGTGCACTTCGGTCGACTGGTCCGATCGACGGCTGCAAGAGCAGTGCTCTCTGTTTGTTCAGGTCGACCGGCCCGGTCCACCGATAGAGAGTTTCACTCTCTGTTTGGGAACCACGGTCGACCATCCGGTCGACCGCTTTTCCCAATGGTCAAAAATTTGACCGTTGGCGGTCGACCGGCAGAAGAATTTTCTGCTGATTTGGCTCCCAACGGCTAGTTTCAGTTTTATTTTTTTTGGGTCTTGTCCTAACGGATCTATTATATTTTCTAACCTGATTTTCATCCCCTATAAATAGTGGGACTATGAAATAACTTCATAACAAGATTTCTAAGGCTTACATCAAAGCTTTTCATAGTTTAGCCTCTTTACGAACGATTTTCTCTTGAGCCAACTATTTTCAAAATTTGGTGTTTTAGCTTGAGCCTTTCCTTTACTTCTCTCTTGCTATTTGCACTACACAATCCCAAGTGTTTCACTTCCTCATCTTGATTCTAGGGTTGTTCTTGTGAGCTATCTTTGTGGTCAAGTGTTGATCACCGTTTTCTTCGATTGAGAAGTTGTAGAGGTTGCGGCCTCGAGCGAGCTAGTGAGCTCTAAGTTGGTGTTGCGGCACCGTGAGAGAGGAGAAGTGTGTCCGAAGAGTTCTAGTGAGAACTTGTAACCGATTGACAATCTAGTGGGATCGGTCATAGTGAAAATTCTTCATTGTGTTGAAGGCGAGGACGTAGTGCAGTGGCTCGAACTTCGAAACATATCCTTGTGTTTGCAATTGCCTATTATCTCTCTAAACTCTACTCTCTCTCTTTACTTGCACTTATATTGCTTACTCTTTTGCAAGCTTTATCTAATTGTTATTGCTTATTGCTAATTTGTTGTTAATTTTGCATTATTTGCCATTACATATAGCCATCACCATTTCACCCCCCTCTAGGTGATTTCAGTATTTTGGCAGCTGAAAGCGTTGGGTGGCCTTGCAGCTTGGCTTTTGTGATCTGTCTTTAGATCAGCTCGTCAAGGACTTAGAGGTTGCGAGATCCATCAACTTCAAGCTCGCTTTCTGACTGCATCGATGGTTGATTGTTATGGAGGGTAGCGATTTGAGCCTAGAGTTAGTTGTTGTGTTGTCTCAATGCCTCCTTCTCATGGATGGCATTCTCGCAATTGAGAGTCGCCTGCTCCCGATTGAGATCTGATTGGCCTTGTTATTTATTCATCAGTTATTTCATATCGGCGAGCATCTGAAGGAGCTGTCTTCATGCCACTGAAGTGGTAGGATACTGGCAGTCGCCTCCTGAGGTGAGGAGGTGTTGTGTTCTTGGTGGATTGCGGCTGATCGTTGATTGATGGAGGGACCGTACCCTAAGTGCTGCTGACAGCCTTGCCTTTGGACGTTGCGTCGTTGATGACTTGCTTCTTGGATCCATCGTCTATGAGGAATAAGTTCTTTTGAGGAAGGTAGGGGAGAAATCCTGAGTGTAGCAACTGAACTCTCAATAAAAACACCAGTTTATGGTGGAGATTTTTCACCACAAATGATTGAATGGTCAATCCACACCATAAGCGAAAGGAGCTTTAGAGTGTAGATATAAAGTGGTGATCACAACACAGAAAAGAGACGGTAACACATGATTTTTACGTGAAAACCCAAATCAGAAAAAATCACGGGGAAGAGGAGAAAGATCCACTATAATCTGCCAATTTACAAGAATTACATGGATTGTTTGGATTGTCCCTGAATCAAGATTGACTGTTGAAGTATGGGTAAAGTCTTAATGTTTGATCCAGACAGAGGATTCAGACCCCCTTCTCGTTGGAGACAATGGTCCATTTATACCGAGTTATTGGCGGTGAATGAAAGCTGACGAGGTTCCTGCAATTGTACGACCTTCATATGCGAATTTGTTGTAACGGTTGTGATTATGGGCACTGGACTACTGAAATTGCAAGCAGGGAATAATTTCATTGTCCATAACTGCTTGCTTTGAATGCAAGGTGCGTTCACGTCTTCAACGTGGGAGAGGAAAAGCTACACAATTGCATACGGAGATCTTGGTGGTCACTAGTGGGGACTTTCGGGGTGAAGTCGGGAATCATTGATTGTAGACGGTTCCAGAGGATGGTGTCTTCGGAACAGGACGTAGCGCCGGGATGGCTCTGGGTGGCAGAGCTTGAAGGTTGACTTACGTGCGGTCTGAAATGATTCCAAGAGATTTTAGAATGGCAGATACATCGAGACGGTCTGGGTCTGTGAGCATCTCAGTGGGAGGATTTCAGTTGCATAGACACGTGTCAACATCTTGAAAATGGTCAAATTTTTATCATTACAGTTATATATATATAATAATTATTCTTTTATTTTCTTCATGATAGTATTTATATTTTATTATAATTATAAATTATTAGTAATTATATTTTTAATTATAATAATTAAATTATAATATTAGTAATGATCAATACCTAATTATAGTTATAATTAAAGTTTTTATTAAAAATCATAATAGATAATTAGTAATTCTTTCAATTTAAAGAATTGACAACTTCACATACTAATTTCTCTCAAACTTGTCAAAATGCCTTATAATATTTAATAATTACAATTAATCATTTATTTTCTTCAATGATAGTATTTTATTATAATTATTACAAGATAATAGTTAATTCTTTCAATGTAAAGAATTGATAACTTCACCCCCCCCCTCCCCCCCGAAAAAAAAATTCCTTCTAAACTTCCCAAAATGTCCCCCTTCTTCCCAAAATGAAGACAAAATCAGTTCAAGCTTTACTTGCCTCAGGCCCTGCTATTAGGGGGGATACTTGCTATATTAATAATTCGTGGACCATTACATATGAGAAAGGAAACTAATTTTTCAGATAGAATATTATCAAACATTATATGTGTGATTGTAACATGCAAATTATTTTTCTAATTTTTATAAATAGTATGAATTTCATAGATATTATATATTTAATAAGCATTATATTATTTGTATACAATAATGACATCAAAAAGGGGTAAAAGCAAACTCGACAACCAAGAATCACATTCATGACCAAGAGTGAAATAGATCACCTTTAATACGGCTATCGATGGAGAAAATATGGGCTGAAAACTGTAAAAAAACAGTCTATTTCCAAGATTAGTTATAAATTAAGCAATCATATGCTATCTTTTCATTTATCTGAGATTTTTTTTCACCATCTAAGATAACTTATAAATTGATGTCTGATACTCCGCTGAATGAAAGACTTTTCTTTTGTAAAAAGAGAAGATTTTTAAAAAAAACTTATCTCGAGTTCACACAAGAAAACTTTCACAAAATATATTCGCATGGTTTTAAATAACCACTTGATCAGACCTCTTTTTTCAATTTTGGAGTTAAATTTGAATAACTGAATACCCTGAACCATTTTGATTAATTTTCTCTATTGTTAATTATTCATAATATCCATATATCTAATTTAAGAAATCAAATATATAAAAAAGGGGAGAGAAAAAATAAATTAAAGACATCAGGGTCCCCCCGAATAATTATACTTATTATTAATAATAATAATATTTATATTCTTATTACTTAATATTATAGAATAGGAGTATTACACATTCACAAATATTTTCGCAGTATCTCTGACCTCAAATAATTTTACATAAAAATATATTTTGTATAAATTTTCATTAGTATTATTTATACATACAAATTCTCAAGGATATATAAATACACACACGCACTTACAAACACGCATTTATGTATTTTAAAAATATATAATTTATTTATTTGAAATACATATTTTTTACATAATAAAATATTTACTCAACATGAAGAATAATATAATTTTTTTAAATAACATAAATTTATTACAACACAATTAATCTATATAATTATTTTAAATTCCATTAAAGTGTTCACCCACTTGACTCAGCCCCCGCTATTTCCGGTATAATTAGAACGGTGGCTTGCATAGCATGCCATCTTGGAGTTTCGCAATTGGTGGATAGCAGAAGGCTCGTAGAGATGTGACAACAACTTCTTCTTTTCCTCGTCTTTCGCCAATCAAAGAGAAGTTGTCCGAAGACCATTCGTGCCCTTCTTTTTTTACCCTAAACCTTCCAACATAAAATATTCTCCAATGATTGGATGACTGCTCTCTTGCAATATCTTGCTCATATGATTGTGAAATTATTGAGAGCTGGACAAAGCTCCAAACTCTGCTGATTTGTACGTGAATTCAAAGGAGCAGAATCCGAGCAAGCAGTTCATCATGATATCATCTTATCTCAAAGCTTTTATTATTGTTAATGTGACATTATTAAGCTCCCTACTATCATCAGCATTGTCTTTTGCTGTGTGTTTTGATTTGTTTTCAGGTCCCAATCACTGGCAATTTTCTTGCAGGGGTTCCTGCAGGCAGAGACAGTGCAATATGAAGCAGTCGGTGTATGAAGACGAGTTGGTTGTCATTTGTGAATGAGAGTTGATGTTTGATTGAAGATAATGTGTGTATAAGTTATGCAACAAAATTGGCGAGTTTTGGTAACCCTCCATCTTAGAGAATTATCGTTAAGTATTCGTTTTCTTTGACATGTGTAAGATTTTTCGTCGCAGTTGTTTTATCACAGAGAGAGAGAGAGAGAGAGAGAGAGAGAGAGAGAGAGAGAGAAGAAAAAAATAAGTATGTGAGTGCCATAAAGGTTAAGTGAAAACCTAAAACCTCTTTTAAATTATTTTTCTCTTTATTTGTAATCAACTAAATAAGAAAAGGTAATCAAATAAGTTTAGCTCAAGTGGTATAACACTCTACTTTATAATACAATTTATTTTATTTAGAGTTGATTACAGTTAACCTTAATATAGTGTCTCATATGTTTCGTATATAACTCCTTTAAACCATCATTTTTGTCACTATACTCTTCCTTGCCTAACATTTGCTAACTTTTTCAATCATACATAAATATAGCAATCTCAAGTGGGCTCACTTTCTTGTCACGAAAATTAAGATTAATTAACGTTAAGATAGTTGTGGCCTCCCCTGTCTTGCCCCCTGCCTCCTCTGTGTTGCTTCTTGGATGATGTGAAGGGGCGATGTTTGCAGGTAAAAAAAAAAATCATCGAAATAAAAATGATATTAAAATATTATATGAAGTAAACAAAGATTTTACATTAACAATGGAAAAATAATGAAAGAGCCGCCGACGGCTTAAAGGGCCGCGGGAAGCAAACATAAAACGTGGGTAGATTGCGGGGTGGGGATAAGGCCGACGCGTGGCGTGTCGGTCGAGGGTCTTCAGTTTGTGGCGGCGGGGCCCTCGTCTTGTAGCTTGTCGGTGTTTGGGCCCATTGTGAGCCCGCAGGACAGGCCCATATTTGACTCACAGTAGAAATTACAACACACAACAAAATTATAACTTTAATTAAAAAAAGATGTTGGAATATAAAGAATATATATGTGAATCTTTGAATTGAATTACGGCGAGATCCGTTGATCGAATCAATTGGATGATGGTTGGAGTGTGTTCTCTTTCCATTGGGGATGAACATGGTATATTCACATATTCAATTCCAACTTCGAATGAATGAGATATTCAAGTCTAAAGATTGTCTAAATCATACCCGCTCCGCTATCCGAACCGCTCCGCCAACGGAGCCGCTCCGCTATCCGGGTCCAAACCGCCCCGCCAACGGCTGTCTGAAAACCGTCGCAGCGGTTGGGCGGTTGGACGGTTGCGACGGTTGAACCGAACAGTTGCATCGGTTCAGACCGAACCGTTGCAACTGTTGGATGGGTTCGGACCAAACTGCCCCTACCGGAGCGCTATAAATAGCGCTCCGTTTTCTCATTCTAGGACACACCAATAACGAAATCTCTCTCTCTCTCTCTCTCTCTCTCTCTCTCTCTCTCTCTGCATTCTGAACTGGGAAGTGAAGTTCTATGTTCTGAACTGGGAAGTGAAGTTCTGAAGCAACTTCCAACAAGAAGTGGGAAATTCAGTTTCCGAAGCGACTTCCAAAAGAGATTCTGCAAAAATTCGTTCTGAAAGAGGGCTCAGAAAATTCAACAGATTCTTTAATAGAATTGTTGTCTGAATCTGGGACTTCTGAAGAAGAATATTCTTCAACCTTCCTTCTTCCTCTACAGTGGGTGCTCCACCAAAGTAAAGGCAAATATTCTCCCGAAATTTGTCTTTATCCCACTGCTTCAACAATCCTGTGAAGGTGCTGGTTAACTACGGTTCGACCGTACGGTGATTTGGTAGTGCTATCCAAATACCGTGAAGGAGTGTTGTATCTTGGGAGACCAGCGTCAAGTAACCCGTTAGCACCGGTGCCGGGGACGTAATTGTCTTAAGGAGATTCGCTTTAAGCGTACCTCACTCTAAATATTGTATAAGTGAATTAATTTCTTTATACAGGGGATATACTGATACTCAGTATATTGAGACTGATTTATACCAGTCTAATTGGTGTTTAACCAAGGAAGGAAATTGAAAGGTGGTTCTTAAATTAAGGAACGTTCTATTGAACAGAAAACCTCCCACCTGATATTTACCGACCTGGCCAATTAGATTGTTGATATTTCAGTGATATTGATTAGTTGTCAGATTGATTCCAGAAACCAACAAAAGAAACTTGCATACTTACATAAATAGAACAAAAGAGAGAGGATCAGTCGATCGGGGCTCGAGCCCTCGGCCCTTGGGACTGCGCCAGTACGGGGAAGGAGGGAGAGAGAGAGAGGGTCGGAGCTCGGGGGGCACTTATAGGGAATCAGCGTTGGGAGGGGGGAGAGAGGAACAGTAAGAGCTCGGCCTTGGCAGTCGGCCCTCGTGGTTGGGCTTGCTTTGGGGGTGGGGGGGGATCGGATTCGGAGCTCGGGGGGGCGTTTGGAGGGGGGAGACCCGGGAGAGGGGGAGAGTCGCGAGAGAGAGAGAGAGAGAGACGGCGCCTGGGAGCCCAGCTAGGGCTTTTTTTTTTAAGAAGGAAGGCAGGTGGGCGGGCGGGTTTCATTTAAAACCCGACCCAAAGACGAGACTGTCCCACCCCTCCTCTACGCATGCACGGATTTCAGTAAGGGCGAGCGCCCCCACTCGCCCCCATGTGCGTCGGCCAGGGTGCTGATTTGTGAGCCCACGGGACAGGCCCATATTTGACTTACATTGGTCTCTTGAGGCAAAATTATCAACATCTTTTTTAATATCCTTTTTCTTGTCCCTTTCATTTACTTTTCTAAATCTCCATCTCTTTTTGTCATGAAAATAAATTTTCAACAAGTGTGGGGGTTTTTGAAATAAAATGTATATTGGGGTTGATAAAAAAAAATGCTATATGGATGGAAATTATAATCTTTATATTAGTATTTGTAATTTATTGTGATTTTTGAGCTTGCAAATTGTAAGGTAATTTGAGGATTATTAAAAACTTTCAACTTTTAAGATACATACTTCATTATTCGTCTCAAATCTACTTACATCACATGCATGATAATATTAGCGAGAGGTTGTTAGTCTTTTCAACGGATATGTGCAACCATCACATGCATAAGAATTTTTCTTTGAGAAAAATCAGTGAACCCAATAAGTTCCTCATACTTCATTAAAAAGTTTTTAATGAAAACAATTAAGAAGAAATATCTAAATGATAAATGAAAGCGAAAATTCTCCAAATCAAAATGCATACACATGGCTAAAATGAGAGAAAGAAGAAAAGAAAAAAACCAACAACAAAGATACTAAAATCCCCCGATGCAAAAAATCAGGCCAACCAACCACCAGTCATGAAAAAAAAAATCAAAACATCAGAGCCCCGCACCTACGCAACTCGCGCGATGCATATGAGACTTGACACACAAATATGATATATAACAGCCACTCACGCTTCCTCCTCGCATCCATCATCCTCTCCATTCCCTGTTACTAACCAGCCATCCATTATTCCGAAAAAGAAGGAAAAAAAAATCCCTAATTCCAAATTCCCATGGCTTCTTCCTATTCCTATTACTTCACCTGCAGCTCCTCCCAGATGTGCTACCAATCCAGCGGCAGCGGCAGCGGCAGGATTTCTCGAAAGTCGGGTCTTCGCCGGAAGTGCGTTCGGATGGTGAAGCAGCAGAAGACGAGGTTTTACATCCTCGGCCGCTGCGTCTCCATGCTCCTCTGCTGGCACGACGCCTCCGATTGACTTCACTGACGCCAACACAAATTTGGAGATTAATTGCTGTTGCTGTTGCTTTCATTCACAACGGCGGCGGCTGAGTCTCAAAGCCTTTTGAGGTTAATTGGAGAAGTTGGGCGAACTCTAAGGATACAGAAACAGATTAATACTGTTTATATCTGTATATAACTTATCATCTAATAGTTACCAAAAATGATCATACGCAAGGGCTGTGGATTATAACTTGTGCACTGATGTTCTCTCGTGAGTTTGTTGATGTTGCTTCTTCTTTAATTTATAATTATACACCCCCTATTTTTTATTTTCTGTTTTTTTTTTTCCTTTTTAAATTCTCCAATTCCCCGTAGAGAGTAAATATGCTGTGGTTTTGATTTGAGATTGGGACTTTCTTCATCTTTTAGACAAAAACCAGTTTTCGTTTCAGATGAAATCTAGGGTTCTCGGAGACATCTGGGCTCATAATTGGGAAAAAAAAAAAAAAAAAAAAAGAAAATAAATGTGATTCACTGCCGACGATGAACTATGTTTAGTAATTATCATCACAACCTTAAACACTTAATTTAAGTTCACTAGTGTACATTTAAAACATATTTTTAAAGAAAATGGTTAATTGCAGATACACTCCCTATACTATAGACACTAGAGCAGATATACTCTCTCAACTTTTTTATTAGCAGACAGACTCTTTACTTTCATTTTTTTTAATTCAAATTGGGTTAATTTCATAGTGAGAGAGAAAAGTAATTAATATAAAGGAGAGCCTATCCTCAAAGAGGCGATTTACAGAGGTGTTGTGAATGAAGAGTTCTTGATGAACCAAGTGGGCAACAGACTTCAAGAGTACTTTCTGAATGAGCCTGATAACTGTTGCGCGTGCGGTGCAACAACCTTTCTAAGGAATCCACCAACCAGACAGAGATAGGTAAATCCAGATATGTACTCAACACGATAAGAATAGAGAAACAATAGAAAAAACAAATCAACACAATATTTAACGAGCTTCACCAATTTGCCTACGTCCTCGGGGCAAGGGAGAGAGATTTTATTGATTCAACAATCAATACAAACAAATACAGAGGGATACTTTTCAGGAATTTTTCTGATACAATACATGAGGGCTCTAGCCCTTATTTATAACCATAGAGTCGCAGGGATTTAGGAAACCCTGATTGGATTCGACCCAAAATAGAAAAGGCATCCGAATCCAGGAAGGAGACGAAACGCGTCTATCGCTCGACCAGCCGGTCAACCGACCCATGTCCCCGGTCGACCGACCCGGTCAACCGGCACCAATTGAGAGCAGCACCTTTCAGTCGGTCGACTGGGCGGTCGATCGCTCCTTTGCTACGGTCGACCGGGCGGTCGACCGGGCCATGTCTGTGCACGTTGTGCACACCGGTCGACTGGGCGGTCGATCGGCCTTGTCCATCGGGCGATCGGGCGGTCGACCGGGCTCTGTCCAGGCCTACTTCATGCGTCGTTCTTGCTCCCTTTGACATCCGGTCTCTGTGCTATCTTCCTCTATCTCCTTTATCTCCTCTCTCCCTACAATTCTCCATCCTGGTAATGATTTTTCAAATCTGAGCCGAACTCCAACGAACACCTGGCGAAATCGACACACGATATCAGCGAAATTGACACACGATCTCGACTTGAGCGCTTCAAACGAGATCGACACACGATCTCGGTGAAATTGACACACGATCTCAACTTGGCCAACAGACGAAATATGTTCTTTTAAACGAATCACCAGTACATGTACAATTGATTTCACTGAGATCCAAATTGAGTTTGTCATTGCCACCTGCAACTCTCGCCAAACTCCAGTAACAATTGTAAGCTTCTAACTTCAGCTCAGCTATCCAAACGGAATGCACCATACATGCGTTCCCATCACTTCACCTGAAGAGAAATGCCATACGAGCCGACCAACGAACTCTCTCCCACTCAGCAACTTCATGGAACTATATTCCAAATGACCTCAAGAAGAACCCATCATGAGCCAACACTGACTCTCCAACTGACTGGCTCTCTCCAGTCCATATGTCTTCAAAACGGTCCAATCAAATTTGAGTAAAGCATACCAAACACCATCATCGGCTTCAACAAACTGGATACACACCCCCTTATGCAAGCTTAACCATCTTCTTATCAGAAGATCAGCTGTTCATCGAGATCACAACTCTTCACCTCTACGTGAAGTCTCAATCAGCTTCTAGAGAATCTAAACAACTTCATACGGGTTGCATTACCAAATGGTTGTGCCTTTACGGCTGCCTACACACCTTTTCCAAGGGATCAAGCCAGCTGTAGTTCATTGAAATAAGCTCCATCAAGCTCAAGCACTTGTGACTGAATCTTCAGCAGTGAACCGACCTGGCTGAGTCATATGAACCTCTTCACTACCGTCATAGAGAATAATGACCTTCAACTTGAGACTGTCGCGGTCACAAACTTGAGACTGTCGCGGTCACAAACTTGAGATTCATGCTTCTTAACCCACTTTTGTGGTTTTATCTTGGTTCCAATTGCTGCAAATAATTCAACATTCTAATCAATGTCGTCAACCTGTTCATCATCAAAACTGGCTACATGATCTTCACCTAGTGTCACCTCCTGTGAAGTCTTCACTAATATCGAACCAACTGAAGATGGTGGAGTAACATCAACCTCCACCCGCTGCGATATTTCCTTGGTCTTCATTCTCTCCACCTGCTGAGAGAGAGTAGACTTCAACACTAAAGTCTCATTAAACGTGACATGCTGACTCAACACGATCATCTTGTTTTCGGAGTCCTATAAAATGTAACCTTTCATATTTCTTTTGACACCCAAAAACAGAAACTTCTTTGCTCGCGGATTCACCATGCCATCTTTGGCACTAAAATAGGCTGGACTTCCAAATTCCCGCAGCAAACCATGATCTTGAGCAGCTTTCGCAGACCAAATTTCTAGTGGAGTTTTACCTCCTATCGCAGTAGATGATAATCTATTTATAAGATGGCTATCATACACAATCGCCTCAGCCCAAACGATTTATCTAATCGTGCATTAGACAACAAACACCGAGCCTTCTCCAGTAAGGAACAGTTTATCTCCTTAGCCAACCCATGTATTCCATCTGTGAAGTGAGTACCAATACCAGTGTTCTGACCAAATTATAGGAATTGGTCCTTGTATCTTTCAACATTACTAATTTGTAGTTCCTTGATCTTCCTACCAGTCTACTTCTCTATTATTTCCTTCCACTTCACCAACATATCTAGGGCTTTACACTTTATCTCATGGATATATCCAACAATGCCTAGAAAAATTATCAATAAAAGAGACAAAAGTACCTTTGACCTCCAAGTGATGCAGTCTTAACAGGTCCCAAACACTTACATGAACACAATTAAGAAGACCTTCAGAGTGGTGAGTAGTGGTGCTGAATTTCACTTTCTTCTTGTCCAGAACGTCGTGTTCACCCAATTCCCAGTTGTAAGTAGATGCACCCTCTGATGATCCCTTCTTTGCTAGAGCTTGTAAAGATTTTTCTCCTCCATGTCTGACCCTCATCTGTCAAACCTGTGTGCAAATATCATCTGAAGAAATAGAAGTCTCCACCTGACCTGTAACTATACTACCCTTCAAGAAGTAGAGGTTATTCCAGTGGACGCCCTTCATAACCACCATTGAGTCTTGGTCATCTTGAGAACACTATCTCGAATAGATCCACAAGACCCAACGTTTCCAAAGCACTAATAGAGATAAGATTTCTTTTAAGTGAGGTACATACTCACCTTCTTCAATTCTCGTACTGTCCCATCATCCATCTTGATACGGACTGTACCCATCCCTTCTATATTACATTGATGATCAATACCCATGACAGCAAAACGTCCACCAGCTTCTTAAAACTAGAAACCAGTCCTTGTTCGGGCACACATGATGGTAGCTCCTATATCCACTTAACATTATCTGAGTAACCAATAGTAGGAGTAGTAACAGAGAAAGAAAATACTGATGAGTCTGAGTCCGATCCATTTGCCTGTGAAGTACTGGCTTGTGTACTGACCACCTGTATGAGATTTGCGTCCGTCATCGGCTCCTTCTTCTTACCTTTGACCTTCGGACAATCAACTTTCCAGTGCCCTAGCTCCTTGCATAAGATGCATTGATTCCTTTTCAGATCTCTGAAATCTGATCTAGACTTTGATCTTCCTTGATCATTTCTTCCCTTCCAATTGGAACTCCTGCCTCTTACCGCCAATGCCTCTGCTGTTGTGCTCCCTGAAGAAGACAGTCTGCCCTGCCTCCTTACTTCATAATTCACAAGAGCAGCAGACACCTCGTTATAGTTAAGAGATTTTCTTCCATTGATCAATGTAAGAGTAAAGGTCTCATATTCTTCTTCAGGAAGAGAATTCAATAGAATTATCGCCTTATCTTCTTCATCAATCTCCACATCCATATTAACCAGGTCTGTAAGAAGCTTTGTGTAGCTATTCATGTATTCGTTAATGGAGCATCCTCTATTCATCTGAAAACGATAAAGCTTACTTTTCAACTGCAACCACGATTCGACGCTTTTCGTTATATAGTTTTTCTCTAGGATCTCCCACAGCTGCCTCGTAGATGTTTCATGCAACACATGATACTTGATGTCTTGTGTCAAACAAGACCTGATCAAGTCACACGCTGTCTGGTTCATCTTGTCTCAATTTTCTTCAGTAGTTGAATTGCGCTTCTTCTCCAACTGTAGAGTGTCTTCGAAGTTTGATGTCGTCAATGCATCTATCACCTCACATCTCCACATATCGAAGTTGTTCCTGTCATCAAACTTCACCACATCAATCCTCAATGGATGTGGATTCACAGATTTCACTGTAGATGTACCATCTCCAGCTATCTTCTCAACTGATTTCTCAAAGCAATGCGAAAACAAACAGAGTTAGATAAAACAAACTAGATAAATAAAGGGTCTTTACCTCCATGTGAAACCCTCGAAGAGTTTCTGAAGCAATCTACCCCTCCGAATTGACTCCTCAAGCAATTCAAACGCTCATACGATCCCACAAATAGTCCAACGCTGCTCCGAGATTGACACACGATCTCTGCCAAACAACAACTGATGCCCTTGAAATCAACACACGATCTCACGATGAACCTGGGATGCTCTGATACCACTTGTTACGCGGGCGGTGCAACAACCTCTTTAAGGAATCTACTAACCAGACAGAGATAGGTGCAGCCAGAGATGTACTCAACACGATAAGAATAGAGAACGATAGAGAACACAAATCAACACAGTATTTAACGACGTTCGGCAATTTTCCTACGTCCTCGGGGCTAGGGAGAGAGATTTTATTGATTCAACAATCAATACAAACAAATACAGCGGGATACTTTCTAGAGATTTCTCTAATACAATACATGAAGGCTCTTGCCCTTATTTATAGCCATTGAGTCCCAGGGATTTAGAAAACCCTGATTGGATTCGATCCCAAAACAGAAAAGGAGTTCGAATTCAGAAAGGAGACGAAATGCGTCTGTCGGTCGACCGACCCTTGTCCCCGGTCGACCGACCTTTGTCCCCGATCGACCGACCCGATCGACCGGCACCAACCGAGAGCAGCACCTTTCAATCGGCCGACCGGGCGGTCGACTGCTCCTTTGCCACGGTCGACCGGGCGGTCGACCGAGCCATGTCTGTGCACATCGTGCACACCGGTTGACTGAGTGGTTGACCGGGCAATTGACTGGGTAATCGACCGGGCTCTGTCCAGGCCTGCTTCATGCATTGTTCTCTCTCTCTCTCTCTCTCTCTCTCTCTTTGACTTCTGGTTTCTGTGTTATCTTCCTCTATCTCTTTTATCCCCTCATCCCTACAATAACTTCATGGGGATGTTCCCCCCAAGTGAACAACCTACGCAGAAGGGTAAAAGAAAAGAAAAGCGAGCCAGAATGGTTCTGCAGGCTTATTAGGGGTTCATTATTTTGGAGGAGAACTACACGTAGGAGTGTTCCGGCTAGGGCCGGGCGGAGGAGGTCTGGTTTGATTCTTTTAGGGCCAAGGAAGGAGGTGGACAATTAGCGTCAGAGGAGAGTATAGCGGATCTAGTCAGACTTCTTTTTGCATCATCAGAAAGGTCGCGTGGGCGCATGAAGACTACGCAAAGCTATCGTGAAGACAGTTGGAGGTCGTGACATACGGTTGGAATTGGAAGGATCGATTTTGTATATTTTACATCTCTGTACCCTTCTTTTTTTTGGGATTGTTTCGTTAAATAATTAATGAAACGTCATGGGGTTTATCGCTCTCACGGCTTTTTCTCAAAAAAATATAAAAGAGTAACATTGCTAAACAATAGTTAGGGAATTAAAAAATATGAAATTAATCAAATTTGAATTGAAAAAAATATGAAAACAGAGAGTCGTCTGCTAATAAAAGAGTTAAGAGAATGTAATATCTGCTCCAGTGTCTATAGTACATGAGGTATATATACAATTAATCCTAAAGAAAAAGATTGTGCAATCAGAGGAAGAGCAATAGTAGTTATCACTCTCATGTAAAAGTGTGAGAATACAAAAATTTCTATATTAGAGTTTTAATGCAGTGCCAAACACTCTAAAAAGGATACAAATATGAAAGCTGATCTCAAGACTATTAAAAACAGAGGTAATTATATAAGAAAAACAGCTGATCTAACATATCATGTATTTAGATCATTAGTGTCATCCTATATTCAACTATCCAACCCGAATTCCCCAAGCAAATAGTTTAGGGTGGGTGGCCATTTGAAAAAAAGATTGATTACTAAGATGTACTTAATTTAATCCCTATTAGAATTAGGGGGAGGATAATGATGACAAAAGGAACAACAGAAAGTCTTGTGACGAGGAAGGAAAAACTAAAAACAGAGACAGAGACAAAAATGTGAACAAAACAAAATTTGAGGGGGCATGGCTTAGTCATCACTCCCTCCTTTTGTTTCTCCATTAACCTTTTTCTTTTTTAATTAGGTTGCTAAACATTGAGGATTAGGGTCACTAAATTGGTTGTTAATTGTGGCTGCCAGCTTTGACTCGCAATCAGTCAAGGACGGTAGTTGGTACAAATCTGAGATAAGATAATTGACTTCTAAATCATTTGTCATTTGGATTTAGGTCTAAAATGCCAGTTTGATGTCAAATGTGGTGGATTCTTTGGTAATTAATAATACAGCCGGCATTGCTTGTTGAATTGGATGGAAAGTAGAAAAGTGACACAAAATGTTGTGTCATTTCGCATTTGCTCTCTTCCTTCTCTTTCAAATAATAGAAAGATATAAAAATATATCCAAATTAAATACATATTGGTAAGTGAAAAATTCGACAACAAAGAGAGTAGGATCATAGAGCTGTGGACGGAGAATGTTTGACCCAGAATAGAAAAAACCTAGGGGAGGAGAAAGAGAGAGGAAGAATACACTTTTTTTTTTTTTTTTTATGTTACAGTGGGGGTTTACAATATACACTTTCTACTTCCCTTTCCCTGTCTAGAAATAGTTGGTTGTGTTATAGCATATGTAGAATATCTAAAGATTATTGAAGACAAAACCTAAAAATGCGAGCCTTGCACTAAACACGAGGGTCGCGTTTCAACCCCAAACGCAAACTCCATGTTTCTTCATTAAACATGAAGGTCGTGTTACTTCTTCAAACGCAGTCTTCGCATTCCTTCATTAAACGCGAAGGTCGCGTTATTTCTTTAAACGCAGACCTCGATCATGCTCGTATTTCAACTTCAAAATGCAAGCATGTGAAACTCTGCATTTTCAACAGCAACGCGAGCCTGCGAGGTCCGCGTTCTAACAATATGTTAGATCCGTGTCCAATGTGAGATCCACGTTTCTGCTGTAAGAGACAGCAATTAAACTTAATCAATTACACTCACTTTCTCTCCACTTAATGGGGAATAAATCTCCAATATGGAGATTTAAGGGGTCAGTTACACTTCAAAGTTGTCTAGAACTAGCTATAAATAGCTAGTAGAGAAAAGA
Source organism: Agave tequilana (assembly GCA_038442645.1). Lineage (NCBI taxonomy): Eukaryota > Viridiplantae > Streptophyta > Magnoliopsida > Asparagales > Asparagaceae > Agave > Agave tequilana. The sequence goes on from JAVJIF010001817.1 coordinate 62,484, forward strand.
AGGGGGGGCAAAAGAATTAAGAGAGGAGAGAATTTCTAAGATTCAGAGGAGAGGTCTCTTGTCCAACTTGTGCTAACAAGTTCAATCAATCTCTTTGAGATTTCAGCTACTGTTTAAAGTTCATATTTTATTCAAAACTCTAAAAAGGAGAGCAAAAAGATCCAAGATCAAGCTCCTAACTCGGCTCGTCAACAGAGAATAAGAATCACTCTCTATCGCCACACGAAGAACCCAACACCTAAGCAAAAAAGAGATTCAACATTCTTCCCTCTTTTGTAATCGGATATTGATCCGTTGTAATTCTTTTTGCAATCAATTAAAGATTTTTACACATCAATTTCTTGAGAAACAAATGATGGCAACTCCGGTGGAGATTGTTTTCTCTACTGATGAGAAAGTTGTGGCACAAGCCACCTTGAAGATGATCGGATCAACCGTCAAATCACTCGTCATTGAATTAGACAAAGGGAAGTTCAAACAACTTCTCTCCTCGGACGCTGTTTGCCCCAAATCCATGCAAAAATATCACAAAATCTCAAATGAGACTCGCTTTCCAGTCTCATCGTAGGCTTCTCAAGGAAAACTTCTTCGGAATCTAACCGTACACCTTTCAACAAGGCAAACGGTTCAACCTTTCTTGAGGTTCACGCGACCTCTCTTGACGACAACATGACTTGCAATGAAGTTTCTTAGAAGACTCACAGGACCTGTGTTGTGACTCAAGGCCAACACAATGATGGAGATCAATCTTGCCATCAAGCCGCTCTCGAGGCTCAGCAAACTCGAGTTAATCGCCTTCACTGTAAGAAGACCTCTACTCCAAGTGACCAAGACGCAAATCTTACGGTTCACCTTGACACTAAGCAAACACAATTTGCAGGGATTCACAACAACTCTTACAAGCCAAGCGGATTACTTATCGTTGTTGAAGACTTCGAGCTCATCGTCAGCAAACAGAAGCTGAAAACAGTAAGTGCACCAAACGCGACAATCACGTTCAGCTGCAGTCTCTGGAATGTGATCTGCGCATATCTGCTTCAAAGTGCGACACCCGCATTCAGACGCAGCAGTCGCTGGGAAGCGAACTGTGCATCTCTGGGCCAAAATGCGAGACCCGTGTTCAGCCACAAATAGCTCCAAAATGAGAAATCTACATTCAGCCAAAGGCTGTGCCAGAACGCGGCCTCCGCGTTTCACTTTCAAAATGCAAGAGTCGCGTTCATCCACAAGTGCTAAGTTCAAAACTGAACTGGGAGATCCTAACCCTCATGGGTTTAAGGCTAGTTCCTCAGGGGCTTTTTATATAGACTTGAGAGATTACCTAAGCCAGAAGAGGAGTGCTCATCAAATAACTCCTCAATGTTACTGTGAGCGGCTTATCTCGACAGTACTCTTTGACTACCACTATGTCTCTCAGATGATTAAGCCATCGGTTTTCAACCGGCTGTCAATAGCTTCAACCTCTAACTCAGCCAAGAGGTGACGCTCTCGCAAGAAGAAGTTATCGTCTGGCTTTAAGTATCCCGAGATGACTTCAAATATGGTGGGTCTAAGTGAGACACAAAGCAAGTCAAAAGGGAAGCAGCTATCTCTCAGTTCTGAGGAATCTGATGCTGAATATTCTTCGGATTTGAAAGAAATGCTCATTGAGCCCAAAGAAATTTATAGACACACTCGGATCTAAACTGGAGCAATTGCCCCAATTGACTACAATATGCTAGCTAAAAGGATTAAATTGAATGATGATCACTCTGCTATTCAAGAGTCTCATTCATCCAAATTTTACGTGGAGGAGACTTTTGCCTATATGGCCAATACCCTCGAAGAACTAGCCGGAAGATTTGAAGAACAATCTTGGGTGCAGAAAGCGCAGCAAGAAATACTCAAGTCCAACAAGATTCTATCAATGACCTTAAAAAGATGATAATATTTTTACTTGAAAAGCCAAAGAGACCGAAAAGTTCAAAACCCGATGGTTCTTCCAGCAAGAACTCCAAGGAAAAAACAAAGAAGGTGAGAGCTCCACCTATGAAAAAACTGATGGTGAAATAACTTCAATTATGAAATCCCAAATCTTCATCTAAAGAGGAAGAGAATTCAGAAAAAGAAGTAGATAGCCACATTAAGAGGATGAATGAGCTCAAGAACCGCTTAGAGGTCATCACACATCGAGGAAATCTTTAAGAAGTGGGGGTGGTTAGGCCATATCCGATCGAGTGGGATTTTACTCCCTACCCTCTCAGGTTTAAGGCACCAACCTTACAAACCTTTGATGGTAAAAGTTTCCCGAACCAATATATATACTACTTTAAATCCCAAACAGGGATATCAAATGATGCCATCCTGAATCATTTTTTCATCGGCATCATCAAAGGAGTTGCGTTTGAATGGCTTATGAAGCTTTTTGCTAGCTATATCAAGAAATGGGCCAACCTAGAGAAGCTCTTCCTGGTGCGATTCTTCAAAGATGACACCGAAGTATCCGTGCCAACTCTCTTTACTGCAAAGCAAAAGAAAAGAGAGTCCATCAAAACTTTTGTGGAGAGATTTTGGAATATGGCACTCTGATGTCCAAGAGGCATGACTCACTCTACATTGGTTGAAACCTGCAGCCACAACCTACAAACAATACTCCTAACTCAAATAGGAGTGGCTGAATGTCACGCTTGAAAATAACTGATCTCACAAGTCGAACAAGCAGAAGAAATCATCATGAGAGTCAAGCTGAAGAAAAAAAGAATAACCCCAGAACAATCTTTTCAATCAAAAAGAAAAGATACCCTGGCAATAGAGACTACATCTTCAAACCTCAACCAGTTAGAGGGGATAATACTTCAGGTTAAGTGCATGCCAACAAGCAATACTCTTTCAAATGAGCACATCGTCGCCTTGTTCAACTTGCTTCTTAAGAGCAATAAATTCAAGTTACCAAAGGCGAAGCGCCCTGAAGAGGTGGCAAGACAGATGATTCCAATTACTGCTTGTATTACATAATGGTGGGACATCCTATAAAGAACTGCTACATCTTCAAAGATGTTCTCCAAGCTCTGATAGATGCAGATATGCTCAAACTCTGCCAGAAGAAGAAAAAGTGACTGCTAATATGAGTGATTGCTAATATGACATCTCTTTAATTTGGCGGGGATCTCCCGTCAGTACCAATAGGAGTGGTTCCCATCCTGAAAGAAAAACTAAAGGTTGTCAATACTGATCCCCTCTACAAGGAGGAGAAGGGTTTAGTCCCTGTTCCAACTTCTTGTGGAGAAATATTATAGGTCCATCCTGACATTATCCAAAGCCAACAGTCGACTACTGTAACCAATAAGAAGTCTAAAGGCAAAATAAGAGCATCTTCCTGTAATATGGTGTGTGCTTCTTCAAGATAAGCTGAGATAGATATTGCCTCTCTAACTGACTCGAAGAAGAGGAAATTGTTCTTGCTGCAGAGCAAGATGCCTCTCCTATGGCAGGAACCCAGTCTGACCAACATTATTTAAAAAAGTACGATCAGGTGGTGGCGAGTTTATCCAAGCCAACCCCCATGAAGCAACTTGTGAGAAAGTACAAAGAGCTTTGTTATTTCAAAGCTCTTCAAAAAGATAACGAGGAAGGATCGTCAACTCCTTTCCGTTTTGATGTCTTATCTTAGCTGGCCAATATCCTAGCGAAGATCACTCTTTATTAGCTCTTACGGCTCTCCAAGTCAACAAGTAAAGCTTTTAGAGAGGCACTAGCAGATTCAAAGGCTTTCATAGCCTAGATTCCAGTTGTACATGAGGAGAAAGATGATAGGCACTGTCATCAGACATCAAAGTTTCCTTGCATTACATTCACACCAGAAGACATGCAAATAAAAGAAAAATATGATAAACCCCTGTATTACATGGGGTACATTGGGTCATCTGAAGTGAGTCACATTCAAGCTGATCAGGCTCCACGTTGAGCATTATGCCCCGCAGGGTCATGTAACACTTGAAAATTTCTGTCCATTGGTTGAGTAACACCTAGACTACCATTTACAACTTCAACGTCAATAGTACACATCCAAGAAGTAAGGTCAAGCTCAGATGCCAGATCAGAGACCTAAAGTCAGAGCTGACATGTTATGTAATTGATGCAGACCGTTATACAATTTACTGCTAGGATGTCCATGGATTCACTATAACTCCATTATCCCATCCACCCTTCATCAGTTAATGAAATAGGCCGCTGACAAAGGAGAAGTAAGAACATTGACAGGGGTAGAGAACTATTTCACAAACTCCCTCCTCTACTAAGATTCTCTCGAGACTGCTAAGAATCTGTGGCCAGAAGATCCTGACTCTGATAACGAAGTTGATGCTGAGCTAGAACCAGAAGAAGAATGTCTCTGATAACTGAATTCTTTTATAACGAGCATTGATAAGCTCAACTTAAATAACACTGTCAATGATGTGGGCGAGTGGTTCATTATTGAAGATTTAAATTTGGCTTACTTTTCTACGTTAGCTTTCAATTATGCACCGTCAGATACTAGTACTGACATAGATAGCAATTCTATATTTGTAATTCATGCTCTGACATCATTCCATGCTCCAATAAGGTCAGTGGATTAAAGGGTGAATGCTCATGGAGCTTTCTTCAAATTACTGGCCAAATACAAAAGTCAAAACCCAATCCTATTTGGAAGAATCAAGTCTGAGCCAATGACTCGCAAGAGTTCAGAGGATGATTTCAAGTTTCCATTCTCTCATTACAGGCGACATTGACACCATATGATGGAGAAGATAGGATGTGTCCTTCCCACAAGGTCTAGCTTAAACTTTGGCAAATAAAGACGAATACTACTTTGACCTTTCGTACATAAAGGGAAAGCCCTCGATTATTATCATAAGACTCAACTATCCTAGTCTTGTTTGAATCTAAACCTGAATAATGGGTCAGTCATAACCTCTCATCAGAAACATCATCGTACGAGTCAGATGTCAGCGTCGGTGCCCTCTTCAAAAGCTTTTAGTAAACATGATTTCAACCAGTCATCTGGAAGATGAAGACGAAGATGAAATTAAAGAAATGAGCCAGTCAGATACCGATTCCCGAATCAAACACTTAAACACTCTTTGGGACATACACTTTGAACAGTGTAAAACGCACACAGAAGATAGAGTGATCTAGATCAATCTGGGGAACGAGGCTAATCCCAAGCCCATATAAGAGAAAGATTATCGCCCTCTGAGAAAGAAGACCTAATATGTCTTATACAAGAGTACATCGATGTCTTTGTTTAGGACTATGAGGACATGCTTGGACTCGACTAGCCATGCATCACCTCAACATCAATTCAGATACGAAACAAGTCAAGCACCATCAATGATGATTTCATCCAGAGATCATGAAAGCAATCGAATCAAAAGTTAAAAAGCTCATAAACTATGATTTCATCCAGGAGGAGCAACACCCTGACTAGGTAGCCAATATCATTACCATCCCAAGAAAATGAAAAGAACTAAATTCGCACTGACTTTCACGATCTAAACACTGCTTGTCCCAAAGATAAGTTCCCTCTTCTGATCACAGATGTCATGATTAAAAGCACGTGCAGATTTGAGAGGATGTCCTTTATGGATAGATTTTCTTGATACAATCAAATCAAGATGTATCCCGATGATGAGAAACACACATCCTTTATAACACCACTAGGGTGTACTACTACACTGTGATGCCTTTTGGATTGATGAATGCAGGGACAATATATCAACACGCCATGAATACTATCTTCCACGAGCACATACGTCCGATAGTAAAATGCTATGTCGACTATATTGCAGTGAAAATTCATGACAAATGTGATCATCTTGCAGATCTAAAGAAAGTATTCAAAATAATGTGGGAACATCAACTGAAGTGGCTAGTGGCAAGTTCCTTGCATTTCTTGTAACATCTAAAGAAATCCACCTTGACCTGAAAAAGATCCGTGCCATCCAGGGGATACCAAGAAATCTCAAAAAACTTAAAGGATTATAAGGACGATTGGTCTACATCTGACGATTTATTGCAAATCTCTCAGAACGCTGCTGTTTTCCATTGATTTCAATGTGGGAAAACTATACAAAATTTGAAGAGAATTATAAGTAATTGAAAGAAAAAATTATAAGGACTCTCTTCTCAAAGTTTCTGGCGAAGTGCGTCGGTGGAAATCTGGTCAACCCGCGACCACTTTATTTCGTTGACGGTGTGAGCAATCGAGTCTTTGGGTCTTTTTCTTAGGAAATTTTTTCTTCCTGATTCCAAAAAATCTTCGAGAGAGAAAAATCTTGAGGGTATTAGCACCCTGGAAGAGAAATAAAATTCTCTAAGAAAGCTCAAAGCTAAAAAGTGATCTCTTGTAAAAATCTAGCATAGGCCCGTTCGCCTCGAGCTCCTCCTTGCAGTGGGCTATTTATAGGGGTGTAACTATTCTCCTGAAAAATCTGCAAACTGATCCAGTCAAGCTTGCACCTAAAGCTAAAATAGCTTCGCTAGAGCTAAGCACAGCTTCTGTGAAATTAGAGCATGCTAGCGAAACTTAATCAGCCAGCTGGCTTATCACTAGTGCACTAATCCCTTGATCTTTTCTAACTAATTGTTAAATTTCTCTTGATCTTCTCCAACTAATTGAGGAGTAAAAAAGATCATGGCAATTAACTGTCCAAAAAGTAATATCAATCACATTAATCTCGTGCTGAGATTTAAGTGGTCAAAAATGACCAAAGGAGCTCACGGCGGAGCTAAACTTCATAGAAGCTAGAAAATAAGCTCTCAGCGGAGCTACAACAGAGCTTCATGCGAAGCTGAAAGATAAGCTCATAGAGGAGCTATTCAGAGCTTGTTGCAAAGCTAGAAAAAGAGCTTACTGTGAAGCGAAAAGATAGCTCTTAATAGAGCTATGAAAAGCTTCAGGCGAAGTTAGGAAATGAGCCAACAACGGAGCTACTTTTAACTTGCTGCAAAACTAGTACTGAGCTTGCAGCAAAGCTAGGTGTTAACAATTTGTACTTTCTTCAAAAGGCAAGGTTGGTTCACTGTCTGCTTCACTGAATCAGTGGAGTCCAAGTCACTGGTTCGTCCATCAGGTATGGGCAGGTCTTCAGCCTATCTACGACTTGGCATTTAGAAGTGTTGATAAGTTAGATATCGATCGGACTGGTTGCAAAATTGCCTTGGAGTGTATCTTTTTGGAGTATCAACAAAACACCCTTCAAAATTTTTTAAATCTGTAATGAATTGATGCAGATTTTGAAACACTTTGAACCTAAAATCTGTGATTAAATTTTGCCATTGCTTAGGTCAGAAGAGCCCATTGGGTTGGGTAAAAATGTGCACTGAACTAGGTAACCAGATTGGTTAACCTAGGAACTCCAGGCGAAGTGAGCTTCATCCGAAGCTAATGGATAAGCTCTCAGCGAAGCTGACATGAAGCTTCAAGCGAAGCTAAGAAATGAGCTCGTAGTGAAGCCAGGACAGCTTCATACGAAGCTACTGATGAGCTCACAATGGAGCTAAAGTAAAGCTTCATGCGAAGATAAAGATGAGCTCGCAGTGGAGTTAAAATTAAGCTTCATGCAAAGCTGAAGATGGCGTCTGAGCTGTTGACACTTTAAAAAAGACAAGATTCTTGACTGGCCTGAACAATGTCTAAACTTGTTGACATTTATAAAAGACAAGTGACAGACAAGCTGACGACCAGTTCTGTACCCATCTCCGAGGGACAAATCAGCGACTTGGACTCTACTGATCTAGTGAAGCAGACAGTGAGCCCGGATTGTCTTTGAACAGACCTCAGCAGGTCTAAGATGCTAGGTTAGCTCAACACTTAGCATCATATGAGCCTAAAGGGATAGCCTCGCCTGAGAGGCTAAGATCGCCCAACTTCACCTTGGAGCCGTTCAAAGCTCCATCAGGAAGCTAACTTATAGCTTCACCTGAAGTTCTCAAGTTAACTCTGTAGAGAGTTAGCTTCGCTCGAAGCCATACACAACCGCGCAGAAGGATGTTCGGTAGCTTCGCCACAGATGTTATCTCGCTCCACTGAAGAGCTTTCTTCTGATTTCGCCAGATGCTTCTTCCAGCTCCGCTATGAGCTCGACGCGGCAGCTCCGCTGCGGATCTGTTATGGTCAAGCTTTGATCAATTAAATCTCCAGATGAGATCGAATCTATTCAGGATCAAGATCAAATCTAATCAAGATTAAATCTGAGATTAAAGTTGGCAGTTGTTTGCCATAATCTCTTGACTCTCCTAAAACGAGTAAGAGGATAATGGGAGATCTTTCAATTATATGAAAAGAATCAAAACAGATCAGGAGACCGACCTACCTGCTATTCCTCGCTTTGCAGAAGCTGATTCTAGCCTCACAACAAGGCTACTTTCAGATTTAAATAGATTGACTCAATCTGTTTTCAGATTTTCAAGGGATAATTATAGCCCTGCTCTCCTTATAAATAGCCTACCACGGGTACAAGGGAAGAAAAAAACATATGCGCACAGAGAGAGAACGCGCACAGGCAAAGAGACGCATAGAGAGACGGCTATACAGAGATCTATTCTCTAACTTCTAAGAATTCAGAGAATTCAGAGAATTGCTTCTCTAATCAGGGTGCTGATACCCTAATACCTTTCTTCCTCTCAAGGAATTTCCGGAACCAGGTGAGAAGGAATTCCCAAGTGAAGGCAGTTTGAGAAGTAACAAGAGGGTTCTACCAACCTTCTGTTCTCTAATTCCCTGAACCAGGCGAGAAGGGAATCTCATCGATCGCATCGTTAAAGGGACAAAGTGGTCGCGCGCTAACCAGACTCCTATCGGCACACTTCTCCAGAATCTCAGAGGAGATTTACTTGTAATCTTTTGTGTTACTTGTAATTTAGCTCCTCGAACCTTTTTTGTAAGTTTTCCCCTTTGCAAAATCAATGGAAAACAAGATGGCGACTCCGCTGGGGAACGAATTCTCCACTGTTGAGAATCAAGTGTCGCAATGCGTCGAACAGACCTTCGGGTCTATATCTGAATTCAAGGAAGCCGGTGTGGCCAGAGCCCCTCTGGCTTAATCTTCAAAGCAAGTCTCTGCGGAGACAGATAAGGCTCCCTGCGAGCCTACTGCGGTCCTCTAGCGCAACAAGAAAGTAAGCCCGCAATGCAAGCCTAGCACTTTCGAGAACCTTGTCATTCACTTCGACCAAGGAAAATTTAAAGAAGTCCTCTCTGGGAGTGGTCTAATGCTCCATGCACGGAAGCATAGAAAGGTCTTCATGGCCAAGGTTTCAGAAAAGAAACCAGAAGCAAAATTCTGCCGACACCCCTCAGCCTCGCGTGTGGCTAGTCAGGTTCCCTGCAAACGTGGGTCTCCTTTGTCAAAGCAGATGTGGAGGCCAAAGCAAAAGGCTCTGTATAAAGCCTCAGGCGTAGCTACGCCACAAGTGTGTCTCTCTTGCGAAGAAAAAGGCAAGATGCCTGCCTGCTCCAACGAGGCTGCTGGCCGCGAAGTCACAACGGTGACCATACTTCGCCCAATTCAAGAGCAGTAACGCCTCGCGCCAGCCTCGTTCTCATGAGCAAAGCTACTGTACCTCAGGGTACGCATGATGTTCATAGCCGCGAAGCTGAAACCAAAGCACCACAGCGTGCTTCGTTCCCCAGTTCTTCAAGTACTAAGCTCGCTCCTCGCGGCAAAGCTAAGGGATTGTCCCTAAGTGCTGATAGCGGTGCTTATGCGGCTTCAACACCCAAGGACATCCCCAAGGTTCTTAGACGCGAAGCTAGAGCTAAAGCACTATTTAATGCTAATCCCCTCTGCGGTGATAAAAGGAGCAGGACATCGTCCTATGCGCAATCCAACAGAGCCTCTGTGCTCAATTGTTTAGGCCCAGCTAGGTCTGACTTGCGGGAATTCTTGACAAGCAAACGGAAGTCAGAACCTTTCCAAACTTCTTCCTCCTGTTGTCAACAAGTGGGATGCCAGTTGGTGACAGTCCACTCGGTCCATTGCAGGTTAGGACCAATCCCCACCACTCCTTCAGGCCGACGATCAGTTTTTGATCGACTGTCGGTGCAAGCTCCGGTGAAACATCATAAAAGGAGCATATCGTGAGATTTACCCTCTGCATCTGTTAACATGACCGGAAGAGGACGAGAGCTACACAGGAATAGACGAGCATCCCATGACACTCCCTACGGCTCCCCAAATCTGGATTATAGCCCAGGCTTGGGAGAAGTCTTGGTACATGAAGAAGGTGTCTTCCGGAACACTAGATCTAGGGTTGCAATACCCTACAATTACGAACAACCATCTTCCTCAACTGTAGTAGCCTCACCAGAACCAAGAAGAGCATCAATCCAATGGTCTGATGAAGAGGATAAAAACAGTGAGTATGCCTCTTCAGCGACAGTCAGCTCAGTGCGAACAGACAGAGTATCAATGAATATGGCTGATAATGATAATGATGACCTTCATCGGCGTTTGGAAGCTCAGGAGCAAACTTCCAAGACCCAGCAAGAAGCTTTGGACAACATCCAACAGATGCTCGCTCAACTCCTCAATAACCGGAATAATAATGACACCGGGAGTAACCATGATGAGGAAGAACATCTTAGTAATGAACAACTAAGGACGGAGAAATCGAAGGAGGGTTCTTCTTTGGACGCTGAAGTCTTTAAAGACATCCAAGCTCAAATCACATCCCTGGCTTAAAGGGATGAATTAAAGAAAGTAGGGGCAGTCCGTCCTTACCCACTGGAGTGGGATTCAGTACCATACCCACCAAAATTCAAACCACCAACGTTACATACGTACGATGGTAAGAGCTCGCCAAACCAGCACATCTACTATTTCCGGTCTCAGACGGTAATGTTATAGAGATTGATGCTATCATGGCTAGGCTGTTCATTGGCACCTTAAAGGAGGTAGCATTTGACTAGTTTCAAAGTCTCCCTCCGGGCTCCGTCAATTCCTAGATCGACCTGGAAACCCGATTCCTCTCTCATTTCTATGAGGACGATACCTAGGTAACCATGGACAAGCTCCTCTCCACCGTGCAGAAGAAGGGCGAATCTGTCCGTGACTACATTGAGCGGTTCAGAAACTTGTCTTTGATGTGCCCAGCAAGGATGCTATTACCCATGCTCTTACAGACGTGCAGGCATAACTTCTTAGACCAAGTAGAGGTTCGCATGGGGCTGTCAAAGCCCATACCTGAAAGAACTGGTCGAGCAAGCTGAGATAGCCGAAAAGTCGGCTAAAAAGTTTGAACCATCCACCCTAAAGGCAAATAGGGTATGAATAATAAAGGACGTAGCGACATGGCGCAGTCTTCTCAAGCCAAAGGGAAGGAGACTATATCCGTAGAATTGTCAGAGGATGTGCAGTCGAAGGCCAAGAGGGGCGGCTTCAATAATCAGGAGTCCAAGTTTCCTCCGAAACAATACTCCTTCAAAGACGATCAGGTGGCCAATATTCCATTTACTCCAGAAAGGGAATAAATTGAAGCTGTCAGATGCTCGACGTCCTAATGAAATAGGACGCACGACCGATCCCAAATACTGTCTCTTCCACAGGATGACTTACCATCCTACCAACAAGTGCTTTGTCCTCAAAGACAGAATTCAAGCTTTGATTGACGCCGGAGTCCTGACACTAAAGTCAAAACAAAAGAAAGTTACTACAAATATGGTGACCCTCGAGTTCGGCAAAACCCCAAAGGTCACAGTTTCTGACTGGACTTATCCAGTCCCTGCACCGCGACTGAAAGTCCCTCATTCTGTAGCTAAAACTCAAGATAATAAGGGTCTTGTTCCCTTAACACTGGAGACAGGAAAAATCATGTGGATACACCCAGACCTTGTCCAAGATGAACAATGGGGTTCAAGGAAGTCCAAGTCGAAGGGCAAATCTTGCAATGTCATCTCCATCTTGCCAGACGATGACAATCTTACATCAGCTTCTCTCAGCAATTTTGAAGGGGAAAAGCACGATTGCGCGACGCAGGCTGATGTACCTCAGCCGACGGGTACTAGATCCAGAAAATCACACTTAAAACAGTATGAGAAAGCTACTAATGAGACACAACAGCAAACGACGTCAGTACGAGTACCATCATCCGCTTCAGTTCCAACCAAGGAAAAGAAGAAGCCTAAGGAAGTCCGGTTCGACCATGTCCTAAAGAAGCCTTCAGGCCCAGGGCTAAACACGCCCTTTCGTTTTGACAAATTTGCCCAGCTGGCTAATATTCCCGCTCGTATTACAATACACGAGCTCCTTCGTCTCTCAAAAGAGATAAGAGAAGCACTTAGAGACGCGCTGGCTGATTCAGAATCATTCCTGACATACATGCCAGAAATCCCTAACGATGACGCTCCGTCTTCTTGCCCTGAATGTCATCATGTACAATCAAAGGTACCTGCTATTACCTTCACAGCGGAAGATATGCTTCTCAAGGATAACAAGCACGATCGACCTCTACACTACACCGGATACATCAGTTCAACATGCATTGAAAGGGTACAGGTTGATCCGGGGTCTGCACTCAGCATCATCCCCAAAAGGCTCCTCTACTTCCTCGGTATACCACTATATAAGTTGTCCGCAACCACTACAACAATATACGGTTTTAATGCCGGGAGTAGTCATCCACTTGGGAAAATTCGACTCCGTTGCCGAATCGGGAGCCTGAAGTCTGAAGTGACGTGCTATGTCATTGACGCTGACACGTCATACAACTAACTACAAGGACGACCGTGGATCCACGCCAACTGGATCGTTCCCTCTACTCTGCACAAGTGCTTCAAATATGTTGAAGATGATGCGACAGTACGACTGTCTTCTCTAAGAATCCTCCCCTAAAGAGTCAATCTCTACAACATTCTCAACAATAATATTAGATCTTTAAATTAACATGCATGGATTCTTCAATAGTAAGAGTGGATTTATTGAATACTTTATAAGCTTTGCTAGTACTAGAATATCCAACAAATATAGCTTCATAGGCCTTAGCATCAAATTTACCCAAATTATCTTTAGTATTCAAAACAAAACACTTACATCCAAAAACTTTAAAATATGAAACATTAGGTTTTCTTAAATTATAATTTCAAAGGATGTTTTGAAAGTATTTTTACACAAATAAATACGATTTGATATGTAGCATTTGGTGTTTACAGCCTCGGCCCATAAATATTGAGGGAGGCCATATTCACTTATCATAGTCCTAGCCATTTCTTGAAGAGTTCTATTCTTCCTTTCTACTACTCCATTTTGTTGTGGAGTTCTAGGACATGACATTTCATGCTTAATTCCCTTTTCATCACAATAAGTCATGAAGAGTTGGTTAACAAACTCATCACCTCTATCACTTCTTATTTTCAAAATCGAAAACCCTTTTTCTTTTTCAACCCTTTTTCAAAAAGTCTTAAAATGCGAAAAAGTTTGATCTTTATGTTCCAAAAAGAAAACCCAAGTAAACTGGGAAAAATCATCAACTAAAACAAAAACATATCTACTTCCATTTAACCTTTTAGTTTTAGTTGGTCCAAAAAGATTCATGTGAATTAATTCTAATGGCCTAGTTGACATGATATCCTTGATTGGTTTGAAGGAAGACTTGGTTTGTTTTCCAAGTTGGCACGCACCACAAATGCGATCTTTTTCAGACTTCAAGTAAGGAATACCCTTCACCAATTTTTAGAATTAATTCTAGTAAGATGATCAAAAGATGCATGTCCTAATCTTCTATGTCAAAGCCATGAAATCTCATCAAAAGCATTCAAGCATTTAGTAGAACAATCCAAATTAAGCATGTCAATGATATAGACATTATTATCATGAAAACCGGTGAGAATACAATCATTGGTTTTACAATCAAAAATTTTGCAAGAAGAATCATCAAACACAACTTTAAGACCACGATCACAAAGTTGACTTATACTAAGCAAGTTATGTTTAAGTCCATCAACAAGAACAACATTTTCTATTAAAGCAAATGTACCAATTTGAACGTTACCTATACCGATGATGGTACCTTTGGAGTCATCTCCGAAGGTGACGATGCCACCTTCAACGTACCTTGATAGGGTTGTGAAGTTGTTGATATCCCATGTCATATGCCTTGAACAACCACTATCAAGGTACCACCGCTCCTTACGTCTTGGAGCTTTGGTGTGTACCTACATCAAATAATTTAGGACGTGATTTTGGTACCCATATTTTCTTGGGTCCTAAAGAGTTAGTGTCATGAATCCACACAAGAATATTTGTCCTATTCAATTGATCATAGTAAAATTTAGCTAAATGGCCATTCCGACCACAATAAGTACATCTATAAACTCTTCCATATTTAAATGCATAATGAGTGTGTGGCTTTTGAACATGTGAATTTTGAGCATGAGTAGTTTTAACATGAGTGTTATGTGAAGCGTTGACATGATGAGCATGAGAATTTTTAACATGGGTTGTTTTATCATTCTTAGCATGTGGAGTATGCTTCTTTAAAAGCATTTCCTCTAATTTATTAGTATTAAAAGCACATTCTTTTAAAACATTTCCAAAATTATTGATTTTTTTTTAATAAAGATAATTCATTTTCATCAACTTTTGAAAATTTAGCTTTACAAGCAACTTTATAAGCATCAAACTCTCTTTTAGTTGTAATAAAATTAGAAGAAAGTTCTTCCTTTTCTTTTGAAATAATTGAAAGTTGATTTTTAAGCATCTCAATTCCTTTTTCAATTTTAAGCACTCTATCTTTTATCATCATAACTTTCTGAAAGTTCAACAAAAGCATGATCTAGCATTTCTCTACTTATTTCATTTTAACATCAAGTGGTTGAGAAGTTACCTTGAGTGTGTTTGTCATGAAACACATATTTGTCGTGTCGACCTCATCTTCGGATTCACTTTCCGAATCCCAAGTAGCTTTGTATACCTTCTTTTCAACCGCCCTCTTTTGCTTCAAATAGGAGATCATCTTTTTCTTAAAATCGGGGCAATCGGTCATGATGTGACCGGGTTTCCGACAGTTGTAGCATATGATCCTTTTCTCCTCCTTCCCTTCCATTTGTCTTCTATAATTGAGCTTATTCCTGCGGTATATTTTCTTTGCATTTCTTACAAAGAGAGAGAGCTCTTCATCATCTTCTTCATCTTCTTCATCATCGTAGTTGGAAGAGGAAGACTTGAAAGCTATGGACTTCTTCTTTTGAGGTACCGCTTCTTCTCTTGCCTTCTTCTCCATCTCATGAGTCTTAAGGTTTTCAATAAGACTTATGAGATCCATCTCATCTTTGTCATTCAACTCCTTTAAGGTGATAGCCTTGATCTCCCATGACGAAGGAAGAGCTCGAACACTTTGCGCACCTTTTGGTCGTTGCTTATGTCATCACCTAGAGAAGAAAGAGCATTAGTAATCTTAGTAAACTTGGTAATCATAGTATCAATAGACTCATCTTCAAGCATTTAAAACTTTCATATTGGGAACGCATGAGATCTACTTTAGCTCTCTTGACTTGTGATGTCCCCTCATGAGTGACCAATAAGTGTTGCCAAATCTGATAGGCAGATTTGCAATGTATAACCCGTGTTAGATCATCCTCATTCAAGGCAGTGAGAAGAGAATTTTGAGTCTTAGAATTAGCCTCATATTCCTTGTAGGTAAATTCGGACCATGTGTTTTCCTTACTATCGGGTCTATTATAAGGCTTGGTCAAGGATTTAGCAACTAAACTACCTAGAGATTGTAGAAAAATAGTCATCCTAACTTTCCAAATGGGGAAGTTGAGTCCATCAAATTTAGGAGGGGTCTTAATGTTGTCGGCCATCTTTACTAGTGTATGAATGAAAGTATGCAAATAGTGATTAGCAAATTTTAGGATCTCTCTAAGGATGTGAAGCCAAAAACTAGAGTCCTAACTCTGATACCAATTGAAATCACCTAGAGGGGGGGTGAATAGGTGATAATGTTAATCAATGCACAAATTAAAAATTATGATGCAACGATCACCCGAAACAAGACTAGAAGCCGAATACCCCGTGAAGGGCTCTGAATTCTTTCCTCGTGATTCCTCTAGATAAGAGTTTGAGGTGCGTATTACAATCTTATTGTATGAGTATTGATCGACAATATAGTAATGAATATGAAGCAAGTGAATGTAGCAATGAATATAATGCAAGGAATTAAAGTAAGTAAACCAATCGCAAACACAGAGAATTTTTCTGAGGTTCGAGCATCCAGCTCTACGTCCCCGCCTTCACCCAGAAGGATTTTCGATCCACTAGAACTTTCACAAAGGATTACAACCACTAGGGAGTACCCAACTCCTCAATCACACTCCTCTAGTCCAGAGGTAGTGGAGCCACAAATACAATAATCACTGAATGATCAAAAGACCACAAACTCTCTTTTGAAAAACTTTTCCTTATAAAAACCCTAGAGAATAATATATAAGATTGAAGTTCAAGGTTTTGTAAGTGATATAAAAATAGAAGAGAGATTTTAAGAACCAAAAACTTTTAAAAAATTTTTGAAAATAATAGCCCAAAACTTAACAAAAGCTCCTTCTCAAGAAACTCAAAACTTTTGATCTTTGAATTTGTTGTTGTGAAAACCTCTACCCTAATGACCCCTTTATATAGGATTTAGGAAGAGTAAACATAGAAAAATTTTACCTGAATATAAGAGGAAGAAATTGACCCTCTAACACAGCTAACCATGTTTTATTTAAACTTAAATACATTTTGAAAACATGTTAAAAATCAGCCTCCAGAAAATTAGCCATTACTGCCAATCTGGCAGATTGGTCAACTTTGAGCACATTTTTCAGGCTGTAAACGTCTGAATTCAGAATTACGTATATGAATAATTTGTAGATCTTTAAGTCTTCATTTTAGTGCAACTAAAA
Source organism: Agave tequilana (assembly GCA_038442645.1). Classification (NCBI taxonomy): domain Eukaryota; kingdom Viridiplantae; phylum Streptophyta; class Magnoliopsida; order Asparagales; family Asparagaceae; genus Agave; species Agave tequilana. The sequence continues at coordinate 79,384 of JAVJIF010001817.1, forward strand.
TTAACTCAATATCATTTTTTATAAAAAGTTATCAATAAACCACTGACAGGTGTCAAAACAGAAACTGTAAGCTATTTTCAGAACAAGAATAGAGTTCAACCAAATATTTGATGTCTATAAAATTTGAATCTGAAAATGATTATTGAATAAGAAATTTAGATCTGAAAGTTATCTTTGAAATGCAAATTAAATCATGTTACTTGAATATAAGAAAAAAAAAAGTTATGATAACAATTATAAAAGAGTGTCAAGCAAATTAGCAGAACTAAAACTGGTTCAAATTCAAAACCCGATATATGTACTTGAAATCCAAAACCGATTAAATCAAAACCAAACGTATTAAATTTATGTGTGTGTATTTGAGCTTCAAACATATATACTATTCTTTAACAAACTAAAAATATAAAAACTAAGAAATGAAATCCCTGAGCCACAATGAAGTCTCTGAGCCATGCTATACCAAGTTAGAGCCTTTTCTTCAATGAAAACTTCTTTTTTGCGCCATTTGCCTTTTAGCTTATCTTAAGCATCATAAACCTTGCAAACCTTGCAATAGTTAAGAAAGGATCATCATGAATAGTACTAACCTGAAACACATTCTAAACAACTTATTAGTACCATATAGCTTCTATGTGTTTTGTTATCATCAAAACTCAAACAAATGGCGAGTGTAACCTTTTGGGCCAATATGTTGCACTGATCGTGCATAATGGAAAATTTGTGGAGTGTCTGAGTCTGAACTTGAATCCGCAGTTGCAGGCCTTCGCAGTTGGCTTTACAATATATATTGGTAATTGACCCTCTTTGGATGAAGGAACTACTAAAACGGATCCTTCTATGGATTCCACGGATGTACTTGATGCACTTGGCTTATGTAAAGGCATGTGCAGAGAGCTATCCGTAATGGACCCAAATAATTTGACACTCACAGGATAATCAAAGGAAATACTATCATTAATTACCCATTCGCCCTTATCTTCAGAAGGAGTGTTACATTGGAGATTATTAAAACATGTTATAATCGGTTCACCGACCAAAATGGCTGGCATGTCTGCTTCAGACTCTGAATCTGCCTCATTGCCACTATCATCATTGTCAGGCAATGATTCTTTTGATGTTTCACCAACCCTTGATATAGGAGAGCGTCAGTAAAGTAGTTTTTCACCCCTTTGAATGGTTGCTTCTCAGCGAAGACAGTTCGTACTGTTGTATCATCTTCAATATACTTGAAGCACTGGTGCAGAGTAGAGGGAACGATCCAGTTAGTATGGATCCAAGGTCATCCTAGTAACAAATTGTATGACGTAGCATGTTACTTCTGACTTCAGGCTCCCCATTTGGCAACGGAGTCGGATCTTTTCAAGTGGGTGACTACTCCCCGCATTAAAATCGTATATTGTTGTGATGGCTGCAAACAACCGATACAGTGGTATACCGAGAAAGTAGAGGAGTCTTTTGGGTATGATGCTGAGTGCAGATCCTGGATCAACCTGTACCCTTTCAATGCACGTCGAACTGATGTATCTGGTGTAGTACAAAGGTCGATCGTGCTTGTTATCTTTGAGAAGCATATCCTCTGCTATGAAGGTAATAGCAGGTACCTTTGATTGCATATGATGGCATTCAGAGCAAGAAGACCGAGTATCATCTTTAGGGATTTCTGGTATATATGTTAGGAATGATTCTGAGTTAGCCAGTGCATCTCTAAGTACTTCTCTTGTCTCTTTCGAGAGACAAAGGAGCTCGTGTATGCTGATACGAGCTAGGATATTAACCAGCTGGGCAATATGTCAAAACGAAAGGGCATGTTAAGCCTTGGGCCTGAAGGCTTCTTCAGGACATGGTCGAACCGGATTTCTTTCTGCTTCTCATTTTTCGTTGTCAGGAGCAGAGCCGGTGTGAATATTTATACTGACGTCGTCTGTTGTTGTGTCTCATCAGTAGCTTTCTCATACTATTTTAAGTATGATTTTTTGGATCGAGTACCTGTCGGCTGAGGAACATCAGCTTGCGCTATGCAAGCGTGCTTTTCCCCTCGGAATCACTAAGAGAAGATGATGTGAGATTGCTATCATCTGGCAAGATAGAGATAACAGTGTAAGATTTCCTTCTTGACCTGGATTTCTTTGCATCCCATTGTTCGTCCTGGAAGAGGTCTGAGTGTATCCACATGATTTTCCCTGTTTCTAATATCAAGGGAACAAGACTCTTACCCTCTTGAGTTTTAGCTGAAGGATGCTTTACTTCCAGCCGTGGTGCAGGGATTGGAAAGATCCCGTCAGGAACTGTGACCTTTGAGATTTTGCTGAACTCGAGAGTCACCATATTTACAGTAACTTTCTTTTGCTCTGATTTTAGAGTCAGAACTTCGGTATCGACTAAAGCTTGAATTTTGTCCTTGAGGACAAAGCACTTATCAGTAGAATGATGAACCATCCTATGAAAGAGGCAATAATTGGGATCGTTCATACGTCCCATTTCATTAGGGGGTCGAACGTCTGGCAGCTTCAGTTTATTCTTTGTGGAGTAAATGGAATATTGCGATCACTTACTCATCTTTGAAGGAGTACTGTTTCAGAGGAAACTTAGACTCCTGATTATTGAAAGTGTTCTTCTTGGCCTTCGAATGAACATCCCCTGACAATTCAACGGACATAGTCTCTTTGCCTTTAGCTTAGGAAGACTGCGCCATGTCGTCGCGCCCCTTATTATTTATACCCCGTTTGCCTTTAAGGGTAGATGGTTCTCTTTTTAACTGACTTTTCGGCTATCTCAGCTTGTTCAACTAGTTCCTTCTAGGTATGGGCTTTGACAGCTCCCATGCGAATCTCCATTTGGTCAAGGAAATTATGCCTGCATGTCTGCAAGAGCATGGGCAATGGCATACCTGCTGAGCACATCAGAGACAAGTTTCTGAACCGTTCAATATAATCATGGACAGATTCGCCCTTCTTTTGCACGGTAGAGAGGAGTTTATCCATGATTACCTCGGTATCGTCCTAATAGAAACGAGAAAGAAATTGAGTTTTCAGGTCGATCCAGGAATTGATAGAGCTCAGAGGAAGGCTTCAGAACCAGTCGAATGCTACCCCCTTCAGGGTTCCAATGAATAGTCTAGCCATGATAGCATTATTATCTATAACATTACCGGTCTGAGATCGGAAGTAGCAGATGTGCTGGTTTGGCGAGCTCTAACCATCATACGTATGTAACGTTGGTGGCTTGAACTTTGGTGGGTATAGTACTGAATCCCATTCCAAAGGGTAAGGACGGACTGTCCCTACTTTCTTTAGTTCATCCCTCTAAGTTAGGGATGCGATCTGAGCTTGGATGCCTTTAAGAACTTCAGCATTCATAGAAGAACTTTCCTTTGACTTTCAGTCTTTGGTTGTTCATCGCTATGATGTTCTACCTCATCATGGTTACACCCGGTATCATTGTTATTCCGGTTGGTGAGGAGTTGAGCGAGCATCTATTGAATGTTGTCCAAGGTTTCTTGTTGGGCCTTAGAGGTTTGCTCTTGAGCTTCCAACCGTCAACAGAGGTCATCATTACCATTATCAGCCATATTCAATGATACTCTATCTGTTCGTACCGAGCTGACTGTTGTTGAAGAGGTATACCCATTGTCTTCGTCTTTCTCATCAGACCACTGGAATAATCTTCTCATTGGTTCTGGCGAGATTACTGTGGTTGAGGAGGATGGCTGTTCGTAATTGTAGGATATTGCGACCCTAGATCTGGTGTTTCGGAAGACGCCTTCTTCATGCACCAAGACTTGGCGTAATCCTGGACTATAATCCGGATCTGGAGAACTGGAGGAAGGAGAGGTAGCAGTATGCGGTGCTCATCTGCCCCTACGCAGTTCTCGTTCCCTTCCGATCATATGTAGAGGGCAAATCTGGTAGATCTTGTGATATTCTCTTTTTATAATGCTTCACAGGAGCTTGCATTGATAGCCGATCAAAAACTGACCGTCGGTTTGGAGGAGTGGCGGGGATTGGTCCCAGGCGGCAATGGACTGAATGGACCGTCACCAACTGACATCCCCACTTGCTGACAACAAGAGGGAGAAGTTTGGAGTAAATCTGACTTCCGTTTGTTTGTTAGAACTCTCGCAAGTCAGATGTAGCCGGATTTAAGCGACTCAGCACAAAGGCTGTGTTGAATTGCGCATAGAACGACGCCTTGTTTTTTTCATCACTGCAGAGGTAGTTAGCACTAGATAGTGCTTTAGCTCTAGCTTCGCGGTTAAGAACTTTGAGAATGCCCTTGGGTGTTAAAGCTGCATAAGCACCGCTATTAACACTTGGGGACAATCATTTAGCTCCGCTGCGAAGCGCGAGCTTAGCGCTTGAGGAGCTGGGAGACGAAGCACGTTGTGGTTCTTTATCTGCTACCTTGCTACGAAGATAGTTAGTACTAGATAGTGCTTTAGCTCTATCTTCGCAGCTAAGAACTTTGGGAATGTCCTTAGGTACTGAAGCTACATAAGCACCGCTATCAACACTTAGGGACGATCCCTTAGTTCCGCTGTGAAGAGCGAGCTTAGTGCTTGATGAACTGGAGAGCGGAGCACACTGTGGTGCTTTGCCCGCTACCTTGCTGCAAAGGAGGTTAGACCGGCGGGTGCTTTATTTTTAACCTGGCGGCTGGGAACTTCGCGTGTACCCTGAGTTACTGGCGTTGTGTTTGTCGCGCCATCAGTAGCTACGTTCATAAGAACGAGGTTGGAGCCAGGAGTTACTTCTCCTGAATTAGGCGAAGGTATAATCGTCGTTTTAGCTTCTCAGCTGATAATCTCAACGAAGCAGGGCAGGCATCTTGCCTTTATCTTCGCGGGACAGGTCTAGCTACGCCTGAAGCTTCATATAGAGTTTTCTGCTTTAACCTCCACATTTGTTTTGGAAAAGGAGACTTAGGTTCGCAGGGAACCTGGCTAGCCACACGCGAGGCTTAGAGGAGTTGGGAGGAGTCCGCGTCCGGTTTCTGCTCTGAAACCTTGGCCATTGTGACCTTTCTATGCTTCCGTGCGTGGAGCATTGACCACCACCAGAGAGAAGTTCTTCAAATTTTTCTTGGTCGAAGTGAACGACCAGGTTTTCGAAGGTGACAAGCTCAAGATTCTGACCCTCTTTGTTACGCCAGAGGATCATAGTAGCTTGCGGAGAGCCTTATCTCTCTTGACAGAGACTTGCTTCGAAGAATTAGCCAGAGGGGTTCTGGCTGTGCCGACTTCCTTGCAGTCGCGCGTAGGTTCTTGGCCAGAGTGAATGATCAGCGCCTCAGCAGTAGACCCGAAGGTCCGATCGTTGTATTGTGACACTTGAATCTCAGCAGCGGAGAATACACTCCCCAGCGGAGTTGCCATCTTGTTTTCCATTGATTTTTGTAAAGGGAAAAACTTAAAAAAAGGACTCGAGGAGCTAAATTACAAGTAATTCTTTGCAGTAAAAAGATTACAGGTAGATCTCCTATGAGATTTCTTGGGAAGTGTGCCGGTAGGTATCTGATCAGCGCGCGATCACTTTATCCCTTTGATGATGCGATCGATCAGACAATCGGACTGCCGCCTGATAGGATTCCCTTCTCGCCTGGTTCGGGGAATCAGAGAACAAAAGGTCAGTAGAGCCCCCTTGTTACTTCTTGAGCTGCCTCCGCTTAGGAATTCCTTCTCGCCTGGTTCTGGAGATTCCTTGGGAGGGAGGAAGATCTTAGGGTATTAGCACCCAGATTAGAGAAGTAATTCTCTGAATTCTTGAAACCAAGAGAGTAGATCTCTGCCCTTAGCCATCTCTCCTCTCCTTTTTCGAGCCTCTTTCTTCATTTCTAGTTCCCTCCTCTCGTCCTCTCGCCCTGGTAGGCTATTTATAAGGAGTAGGGGTATAATCGTCCTGAAAATCTGAAAACAGATTGGGTCAATCTGTTTTACATCCGGTAAGTAGCCTCGCCGTGAGGCTAGAATCAGCTTCTGTGAAGCTAGGAATAGCTGATCTCTTGATCCGCTCTTCTAGATGAGGAATACTCCCTTAATTCTTTCCAAATAACTGAAAGATCTCCCCTGATCTTCTCACTTGATTGGGAGAGTCAAAAGATCATGGCAAACAACTGCCAGATCTCAATTAGATCTGATCTCAATTAGATTCGATCTCATCTAGATATTTGATTGGTCAAAGGTGACCATAAAAGCCCCGCAGCGGAGTCGTTGTGTTGAGCTCATGGCGAAGCTGGGAGAAGCATATGGCGAAACTAGAAGGAAAGCTCTTCTGCAGAGTTGGATAACTTTGTAGCGAAGTTACCTTATCAATTACCCTTTTGCACAGCTGCATGGGGCTTTGAGTGAAACTAACTATCTGTGGAGTAAACTGAGCATTTCTGTACGAAGTTATAAGTTAGCTCGCAGCGAGGCTGTGAAGAAGCTTCCTGCAATGCTAAGCAACTTTGGCTTCTTATGCGAGACTTATCTCGTGGGCTCGTGCGAGACTAAGTGTTAAGCTAACTTAGCGTCTCTGGTCCTACTTGGGCCTTTTCACGAGCTTTTCTTGGCTTACTGTCTGCTTCACTAGATCAGTAGAGTTCAAGTTGTTGATACGTCCCTTTGAGATGGGTGAAGAACTGATCGTCAGCTTGTCTGCCGCTTGTCGTTTGTAGATGTTAACAAGTTAGACATTGTTCAGGCCAGTTAGGAATCTTGTCTTTTTTAGAGTGTCAACAAGACGAACATAGCCACGCGCCAGCATAATAACATTATGCATGAAGCTATAAAGGTTCCTTGTGAACCTAAAACAGCCTCTGTTAAGGCTATGTGAATTGCAAAATCTGTAGATAGATCTCTTGATTCAGCTTCCTGCGAAGCTAAAATAGTTTCTGACTACAAGACTGTTTTAGCTCTTCACAGAGCTAAGCCACGCCTGTCACGTGAGGCTAGAGCTAAAGCACTTTTGTACTAACAGGGAGGCTATTGCAGCCCCGCTTACATCATTAGTACTATTGGGCAGTGTTAGGCTCGCCGCTAGCGACAAAACCAAAGAACTAAGTGCTAACACCTTGGTCGCAAGGTTAAAAATGAAGCACCACTGAATGGTAACAGCAAGGCTATTCCAGCCTCACTCACTGGAAGAACTCTGCGTAACAGAGCTAAAACAGTAGCTTCTTCTTGCGAAGCTACTCTTTTAGGGGAAGCTATCCTAGCTTCGCCTATAGCCCAAATGAAAGTCTTCAAGGCTAAGCCCAGGGTTTCTCAAACCAAGTAGGCTAACATCCAGTTTCTCTGAGTCTCTGTGTTGGATCAGTTGGTCCCAGGTAACGCAAACTTGTGAGATTATCTGAGTAACAAGTGAAAACTTCACTCCGAAGAGTCAGTTCACATCTCGCCATCCCAGTACGGACAAGCGGAGTGTCAACCTAGGATGGTACATTCCGTCAACTGTTGTTTGGGACCAATCCCCACAACTTTTCTTCCAAGCCAGAAAATGGTGTTCAACCGGCCGTCAGTTCAAACTTTTGAGAACAAGTATCGAAAGAAGAAGACAGTGAAGGTGCCTCACCTCGCAGCTACCTCTGTTAACATGATAAATAGAGGAAGGGATCTACTACGATCTCAAAGAAGGAAACACGGGCTTCGCACTCCCTCATTCAGTTCTCCAGGGCCCGACTATAGCCCCGGCTTAAGTCAGGTTCTGGTTGAACAAAAGGGTGTCTTCCAAGATACAATACCCTGTAATTGTGGATAACCTTTTTCCTCAGAAACTATGTTGCCAGAACCATTAAGACACCAATTCTAATGGTCTGATGATGAAGAAGAAGCCAGCGGCTACGCTTCCTCCGCCACCAACTCTGTGCAGGCAAGGTTTGTATCAGCTAACATGGCTGATAGCAATAATGATGATGATCTCCGTCATTACATGAAGGCACAGGAGCAGACTTCCAAGGCCCAGCAAAAAGTCTTAGACAATATCTGGCAAATATTGGCTCAGCTCCTGACAAATCAGAACAATGATAACACAACCGTAGTAATCACGAGAATGAGGAGAATAACAACAATGAACCTCCCAAGACAGATCATTCAAAGGAGGGCTCTTCAATTGATGCCGAAGTGATCAAAGGCATCCAAGCTTAGATCGCATCCCTAACCCAAAGGGATGAACTGAAGAAAGTAGGGGCGGTCCGTCCTTACCCCTTGGAATGGGATTCAGTCCCATAACCGCCAAATTTCAAGCCACCAATGTTGCACTCGTATGATGGCAAGAGCTCGCCAAATCAACACATTTACTACTTCCAATCGCAAACCGGTAATGTAGTAGGTAATGGTGCTTTCATATCCAGACTGTTCATTGGCACCCTCAAGGGGGTAGCCTTTGATTGGTTCAGGAGTCTCCCCACGAACTCCATCAATTCCTGGCTCGACTTGGAAACCCGATTCCTCTCCCGATTTTATGAGGATGACACCGAGGTGACCATGGGCATGCTCCTTTCGACAGTCCAGAAAGAAGAAGAATCTATACGGAATTACATATAGAGATTCCGCAACCTCTCTCATGTGCCCTGCAGGTATGCCTTTACCTATGTTGCTTCAGACGTGTAGGTATAACTTCCTCGACAAAATGGAAGTTCGCATGGGAGGCATCAAAGCCCACACTTGGAAGGAGCTTATTAAACAAGCTGAGATAGCTGAAAAATCAGCTAAAAAGTTTGAGACCCCCAAAAGCAGGCGGGGAATTAACAACAAAAGTTATGACACAGCTGAATCTTCTAATACGTTAGCATTGGAAGTATATGGAGGAACTCGATCAAAGAAAGGTAACTCCAACAGGACTTCAGAGTATCAAAGACAATACTCCTTCAAAAATGAGCATATGGTGACACTTTTTCATTTTCTCAACAGAGGCAATAAGCTCAAGTTGCCAGTGGCTAGACGCATAGATGAAGTGGGACGAACGAATGATCCCAGCTATTATCTTTTTCATAGGATGGTTCATCATCCTACTTGCAGGTGCAATGTCCTTAAAGACAAAATCCAAGCACTGATCGAAGCAGGTGTTTTGACTCTGAAGTCAGAACATAAAAAGGCCACTACTTAACTCCTATCCTGAAAGGGAGTATGGAGGTAGTCAACTCTACTTCCAAAAGCCATGGGTCTTATTCCATCAACGGCTAAAGCAATGGGACTCAAGTCAGTTCAAAGCTAAAGGCAAGTCTTGCAATATCTCTCACTGCAGATGACACTGCACCAGTCACTTCTTTCAGCAGTTCTGAAGAGGAGACAACCGATAGCCGACGGCACTAGGTCTGGCAAATAACTTGCAATGGAACAACCAGACCCGGTGAGACACAACAGCCAACAACATCAAAAAATGCGCAGGGGGTTGGAATATGTCATTCCACCAACCAAATGAGGACAACCTTTCGTAGTAGAGGCAGTCTACTCGAGTGGAGCTTATCGCCTAGCGAATCCAAATGGTGACACGCTCCTGATGCCAATCAATGACAAGTGCTATCCATGATCACGTTAACACTATACATCTGATTAAAGAAGTACTATGCGTGATCATGTTAACATTACACCTCTGATAATCAAGTCGGACACGTCTGACTATTTCATCTCTTCAAGGAGTCCCTTTCCACAGGTGGAATCAATTTCAACTATCTCTGCATTCTGCTTTTGGCAAATCAATTCGGCTTAACGACGATCTTGAATGAGTCGAATTCATCGAAGAAGGTTTGTGATGCATCCTTGCAAGACCTTTCTAATGTTTTCACATTCATGTTCACATTCGATGATCAGCTGTGACTAAAGTCTTGATTATGATAAACAAAAGTGAAACTCCACGAGGAATCTCGATTTACTCAATATATTTCCTGTGAAGTTTGTACTCTATATCTAGACATGAAGATCAGCTGAGAACCAAAGTCTTGATGAACAAAAGGTGACGCTCCACGAGAAAAGTCGATCTACCCAACAAATTTCCCATGAAGTTTAGACTTAACTCTTTAATCCCTAGAGAGATTATAAAGGTCACCAGTGGAATACAGAAATGTTCACTTTATGTGACACGATCTGAAGCCTTCGGTGAATAAGGCTAGAGGGAAACATTGGCTTCTAAGCCCAACATAAAATTCTCAACAACTCATCATGCTGAGGGGAATAGCATGGCTAGCCCATCTCAAACGGTAGTTAGTAAAGGCATACCAAATCCGTTGATAGCTGAGGATTTACTAAAAATCCTAAGGGACTTGATCCCGCTTTTTCCACCAAAGTCTCCTACCAATTCCCGTCCATGGAATGGTAGGACCACAAAAGGCTATATTCATTTTCTCAAAAACAGATCACAACTGTCATGCTTAAAGCTCACGCCTCTGATAGTAAAACTTTTTCCTGGCGGATCTTGCTATATCCCTAGCAGAGCAAACTCCACTTGTCATTCTCTTCAATAGAATAACAGGTCCACTCAAATTACTATTATGTTCAAATACCTCAACAGTAAATTAATCCTTGTCAAGTTAACATCACACCTCTGACAAGTTGCTTTACAAATCCCCAAGTGGAGAAGCTGTCACGATTACTTCTGACAAAATCTTCTTTCAAATTTCTCAGTAAGGGATTTGGTTGTTACGTTAACAGTGAACCTCTGACAACCTTTTAGGGAATAATTCTTTCCCTATCGAATTCCTACAGAATTCTTTTTGTCACGTTAATGATTACCTCTGACATATAATCTCTTATGGGATTCATTTTCTAACTCCCTAGCGAGTTTCTGGTAGACTTCCCTCGAAGTCTATTATTTTTCTTTTCAATCCTCAATGGACTTTTCTGGTTGTCACGTTAACAATATACCTCTGAAAATTTCTTTCAAATAACATTCGAAGGAGATATCAATTTTCCCATGGAGTTAATGATCAAGTCTTATTCCCCCCCAGCGGAATTATTTCTTTTGCCTCATGTCCAGCTTATCACCTCTGAACTGTAGAAATCCTGAGCTTGGTGGCTTCTCAGTCAGTTATATCCAGTTTATCACCTCTGAACCGACAGATAACCAAGTCTCATCTTTCAATCCAATAGGGACTATTCCTTGGCCGTTATGTCCAGTTCGCCATCTCTAAACGACAGGGCTTTGAGTCTAGCAATTCCCAATCAGTTATGTCTATATTACCTCTGAACCGACGGATACCTAGATCTCCCTTCTTATGGTACTTCAACTGTCATGTCTAGTTCGCCACCTCTGAACAAATAAGTCCATAACTTTGTTCTCCTTCCCTCTACCAAGGTCAGGAGTTCTTGCTGTCATGTTAATACGACTACCTCTGAACAGCGAATTGTGATCCTGATGGCTCTTAGTTGATTATGTCCATATTACCTCTGAACCAACAGGTACCTAGATCCAACTCACCCTTGCGGTCCCTAGTGGGTTAGCTGTTAAGTTAATGCGACCACCTCTGGCAGCGGATTCGGAGTTTAGTGTGTCTTAGTCTATCATGTCCAATATATCACCTCTGAATAGACAGGTCCCTAAAATTGGATTCACCTTCATTTTTGTCATCATGTCCAGATTATCACCTCTGAATGACAAAATTTCGAGCTTGGTGGCTTCTCAATCGGTTATGTCCAGTTTATCACCTCTGAACCAACAGATAGCTAAGTCTCCCTTTTTTGTTTACTATTATGTCTAGTTTGTCACCTTTGAACAACAAACATTCCGAGTTTGATAATTCTAATCAGTTATGTCTAGTACGTCACCTCTGAACCGAGGAATATCCAATCTCACTTTTCTTTCTCGTTATGTCAAGTTCGTCACCTCTGAATGACAAGACTTCGTGTCTGATAATTCCTAATCAGTTATATCCAGCTCGTCACCTCTGAACTGACGGATATCTAGATCTAACTTTCCAGTCCGGTAGGGACTCTTCTCGCTGATATGTCCAGTTTACCACTTCTGAACAACGAACCCACTTTTCTAGCGATTCCTAACCTGTTATGTCCACATTACCTCTGAACAGACGGATTCCTAGATCTGCTCTCCTTTTCCCTAGTAAGTTCTCATACTCAGACTGATTTTATCACGTTCCTAACCTCTGAATAATTTTCAGTCAAAGTTCTAATTTCTTTGGAGAATTCTACTTGGTGAATGCTCTCTCTTGAACACCTGAGGCAATTCAAAGTATTTCGAAATCTGAACCATCCCATTGCGAATTTACGAAAACTTTGAAGGGGGTCTTGTTGGCACTCAAAAAAAAAGATTCCTAACTAGCCTGAACAATGTCTAACTTATTGACATCTACAAAAGACAAGTGGCAGACAAGCCGACGACCAGTTCTTTACCCATCTCCAAGGGACAAATCAGCGACTTGGACTCTACTGATCTAGTAAAGCAGATAAGCCAAGGTTGCCTTCGAAGGAACTTGAGCAGGCCTAAGATGCTGAGTTAGCTCAACACTTAGCATCGCATGAGCCCAAGGGGATAGCCTCACCTGAGAGACTAAGTTTGTCTAGCTTCGCCTTGAAGCTGTTCATAGCTCCATCAGAGAGCTAACTTACAGCTTCGTCTGAAGCTAATTCTAGCTTCTCTGTAAGCTAATTTTAGCTTCTCCGGAAGCTTTCTTTCTAGCTTCTCATGAAGCTCTTCATAGCTCCAGAGAGCTAACTTATAGCTTCGCCTGAAAATAATTCTAACTTCTCCGAAAGCTAATTCTACCTTCTCTGGAAGCTTTCTTTCTAGCTTATCATGAAGCTCTTCATAGCTCCAGAGAGCTAACTTACAGCTTCACCTGAAGCTAATTCTAGCTTCGCCTGAAGCTTCTTGATAGCTTCTCATGAAGCTTTTCATAGCTCCAGACAACAACTTCTAGCTTCGCCAGAAGCTACGAGCTTATTAGACTAGCCCTGCTGCGGGTCTTTTATGGTCATCTTTGACCAATCAAATCTCCAGATGAGATCATTGTGATCGAGATCAAATTTAGCAGTTGCTTGACATGATCTCTTAACTCTCCCAATTAGTTGAGAAGATCAGGGGAGATCTCTCAATTAACTGGAGAGGATCAAGGGAGTATCCCTTATTAAAAGGAGCCAATCTTTTATGGTCAGCTTTGACCAATCAAATCTCCAGATGAGATCATTGTGATCGAAATTAAATTTGGCAGTTGCTTGACATGATCTTTTAACTCTCCTAATTAGTTGAGAAGATTAGGGGAGATCTCAATTAACGGGAGAGGATCAAGGGAGTATCCCTTATTAAGAGGAGTCAATCTTTTATGGCCATCTTTGACCAATCAAATCTCCAGATGAGATCATTGTGATCGAGATCAAATTTTGTAGTTGCTTGACATGATCTCTTGACTCTCTCAATCAGTTGAGAAGATCAGGGAAGATCTCTCAATTAACTGGAGAGGATCAAGAGAGTATCCCTTATTAAGAGGAGCCAATCAAGGGAATCATAACTCCCTATTGAGCCTATAAATAGCCACTAGTAGGCTAGCTTCAGGGCTTGAAAAGATTCAAGAAGAGGCTTTTTGAGGAGCATAAGTTTTTTTGGTGGCTTCAAAGCATAAGCCAACAAGAGATCTACTCTCTTACTTCTAAGAATTCAAAAAATCACTTCTCTAATCCTATAAGGATAAATTCAGGGTGTTAATATCCTAAGATCTTCCTCTCTCTCAAAGAATCTCCGGAACCATGTGAGAAGGAATTCCTAAGCAATAGCATTCGAAGATCGATCGCTCATATCGTCAATGGGACAAAGTGGTCGCGCATTAATCAGACTCCTACCAACACGCTTCCCCAGAAATCTCAGAGGAGATCTACTTGTAATTTTCTTTTTCTTTCTTTAAAGAATTACTTGTAATTTTGCCCCTCGAAAATCTTTTTTGTAAGTTTTCCCCTTTGCAAAATAAATGAAAAATAATATCATATAATAAGTGTAGCATGGCAAGTACCGGTGTCAGGTATCATATGTCAAATATAGCATGGCAAGTACCGGTGTCAGATATCATATGTCAAATATAGCATGGCAAGTACGGTGTCGGGTATCATGTGTAAAATATAGCATGGCAAATACCAGTGTCAGATATCATGGGTCAAATATAGCATGGCAAGTACTGATGTCAGGAATCATGGGTCAAATATAGCATGGCTAGTTCCTGTTAGCCCAAAGGCCTTCCACCCTAGTTTTGATGATGATTAACTCATGTAGTTATGTTTACTAATTATCTTGTGTTTTTAGTTACAGATCTTTGAGCAAGATATTAGTTGGTGATTGCTTCAAAAAGATGAGTTTGGAAGCCTTCACTTGGTGATTCCCGTGCCCGAGCATCAAGATCATACCTTTGCACTCGGTGGATCACGGTTTGGGATCGAGTCTACTTGAAGATTGAAGATCGTCAAGAAGACTTAGGTATCCTAGTTTAGTATTTAGTGTGTTTAGATCCATTTGTAAAGATATGAATAGTTGATATGCTCAAGTGCACAAACACATGCGTTTTATGTTTGGTGTTTGGTTTTCATGAATAGTTGATCAAAACAAGTTTAAATGATTTATATGTATAATAGATGTATTCTAGTTATACATGCATGCTTACATGACTTATACAAACTTATTTTGACTATCCTATGCATGTATAGAAAAACCCAAGTTTGATAAAAATACATGTTTTGATTTTTGGTAAAAATGATAAGACACAAAAATAGTTCATATTGATTGATATTTGAGCCAAACTTTTTATCACATGTTTATGTATCAATGCAAAATGATAAAACTATTTTTGGGTATTTTTACAAGACTTAAAAAGATTTTCTAAAATACTTTTAACATGTGTTTCTGTCCCAGAACAGTGGCTGACAGGCCAGGCCGGCCGACTGCAAGGGTCGACCGCACCAAGGGCCGGTCGACCCTTGGGGTCGACCGACGTGCACAAGCATGTGCACGTTTGGCAACCACAGGGACGGTCGGACCTGAGAGCAGTGCTCTCTGTTTCTTTGGGTCGACTGGGCGGTCGACCGGGTTGCCCCAACGGTCACATTTCTGACCGTTGGCGGTCGGCCGGGCCGGCCGACCGGTAGCCTGTCAGGCTGCCAGATCAGCCTAACGGTTAGTTTCTGTTTTGGCCTATAAAAACCCCAATTCTTTGGGATTTTGGCCAAGGTTTTTACAAGAGAAAAATTACAGTTTCCCCAGAGTTTAAAACAAGTTTTCAAAAGTGTTTTTGGGCTTTAAACTTCCAATCTTATTTGTTTTAGGTTTTTGGAAAAATCAAAGAAAAGAGAATTTTGGGAGATTTGTCTTGGCTTTCATTTTCTATCTTTTACAAGAGTTTTCCCAAGTATTTTTCTTTGAGTTTTGTTTTTCAAACACCTAGTTTTCCACACTTGAGCTATATCTTCTATCCTAATCTATTAGGATCTTGTTTTGTGGAAAAGAGAAAAGAAAGATAGATTGTTTGAGGTTGTTGAACCTCTAAGTTGTAAACACCCTTGCTCTTGTTGTATCCCTCTTTGGTAGAGGTTGATCGGGTGATTAGTTTGCTCCCTCTTTGGTAGAGGTTGAGGCTTATGGTTTGCTCCCTCTAGTGAGAGGTGGAGTTGGTTGTTGTTTGGCTAAGGGCCTACCCCTCTTGTGTGAGGTGGTGTTTGTATTGAGAGAGGAGTTTGGTACTCCTTGTGTTGTAACAAATCCTCTTCGGTAGAGGTTCCCTCGGTGGGAGATAGTGGATTGGAAATCCTACACGGTGGTGTAGGCGGGGATGTAGAGCTAGGGGCTCGAACCTCGAAACATATCTTTGTGTTTGCGTTTGATCCATTGTCTCTCTAACTCTCTCTCTCATTTATTTGTGCAAAGCATCATTCTTTATTCATATCATTCATATTGCTTGTGTTTCCTTGCATTATTTCATATTGCTTATCATCCTTATATGCTTGGTTGTTTGAGTGTGCCTCATTTATACTTAACCACAAGAGCTTCACATATCACCTCAACCCATTCAAGGGGAATCAAGAGGAGTTAATCCAGAGCCCTTCACGGAGAATTCGGCTACAGTTGTGTGTTGTATTAAGTGTGTTGCAATATTTGTTTTAAGCTTCCGCATTTAGCGTATTTAGTTTCTAGATTAGCAAGTACACCTATTCACCCCCCTCTAGGTGTGCTTTCAATTGGCTTTAGAGCACTTTCAATTGGTATCAGAGCCAACGCTCCTAATACTTAGGCTTAACATCCTAGGAGTGAGATCCATTTGTTTGCTAATCTACATTTGCATTTGCTTGTTTGCACATATATAGTTTGGACTCATGGACTTCATGACCCCACCTATGTTTGACCCTTCCAACATCATTGTTTGGAAGATTAGGATGTCCGTTTATTTACAAACCCTAGGACATAAGGTTCACCTTGCCATTACCAAGGAATCCTACCTTAGTGATAGCAAGCATATAGGGGCCAATGCACAAGCCCTTGAGGCCATTAGAAGCACGCTTTCAAAAGAATATCTTATGCATGTTTCTAATCTTGATTCCGCCTTTGCAGTGTGGAACAAGTTGACAACAACCACCACCTCCAAGCTTCAAACGCCTATCCAATAAGAAGAGGAGTCTAGTGGAGATGAATCTGAGCCACAACAATGCTATATGGTCCAAGGAAATGACTCCCTGAGGTACACTCGGAAACCCACTAGATGATGATGATGCTAGTTCTTCAAATGATTATGATGCCCATGCCTTGAATGAAGAACTATCTATTTTGTGTGAAAAATTAATAGGAAAATATAAAGTTTTGAAAAAGAAAAGTCTAGGAATTGAAAAAGAAAATAAAAGTTTGCATCTAGACTTAACAATATTTTGCAAGAGAAGGAAGAGATTTCTAGTGAATGTGACTCACTTAGATCTCAACTTAATCTTATTTTAAAAGAAAATGATTTGTTGAAAAATAAAAATGATTGTGAAAATATTTTGAAGAAAAATGAAAACTTTTCTTCAAAAATTGATTTTGTTTTAAAGGAGAATGTTGTTTTGAAAAATAAAATAATTTCTATTTCAAATGATTTGAATGTTTGTTTGAAGAAGAATGATTGTTTGCAAAATAAGATTGATGCACATGTTTGCCATGCTAGGGTAGTATCACACACTTCACCTATTGCATGCCACACTTCTTTTTTGATCAA
This sequence comes from Agave tequilana, assembly GCA_038442645.1. NCBI lineage: Eukaryota > Viridiplantae > Streptophyta > Magnoliopsida > Asparagales > Asparagaceae > Agave > Agave tequilana. The sequence goes on from JAVJIF010001817.1 coordinate 96,523, forward strand.
CAATGATATATCCATGCTTAAGAAGAAGGTTGATTGTTTGGGCTCCACTATGAGCCAATGTGTCATGAACCACTCACGGTTGGAAACCTTGGTTCGAAAGAAACAAGTTCCATCCTTTATGCATGCACACCCTCCACGGCATACACATGCTCCACACGGACACACCCATTACAAGTATGCTCATGTGTACACTTGTACACATTGTGGACGTAAGGGCCACCTTGCTAAATTTTGCTATGATAGAATACATGTTTCAAATTTAGCAAATAATTTTGTTTGGGTTAGAGAAGGTACTAACCCCATGGACCCAATAAGAGATGGGTACCAAAGACCACCCCTCCTTTATATGATGTAGGTGTGGGCTCTCACATGACGTGAGAGTAGCCGTACCTTGGAGTGGATGCATTCCAAGCTTAAAGGAAATCTTTTGGATGCATCACTTTCAAGGGATGTTTGGTGGAGAGGACCACCATGTTTTGGAGACTTGGAAAGTTGCCTTCTAGGTTTTGATAACGATTCCTAACTCCTATTTATTGTTTTCATGCTTTTAATATTCATTGTTTATAGCATGTTTCATTGTTTAGTGATTAGTATGAAAATGCCATGATAATTAGATTCTTGACATACATGTATAGTATTTGAGACACCCATGTTTAATATGGATTATTATTTTGTGTTCTCGTATTTGATTAGCTATCATGTACATCATAAATTTAATAACATGTGGATATTCATAATAATCATGTTTATGTTTATCATGTTGATTTTTATCTTATTTTTGATGCTTCATGATTTGAATATATGTTTTTTAAATGTTAGTTTTCATTAAGACTAAGTATATACTTGTACATATAGTGGGCCACAAATAAATCTATATATGTTTGTGTTTAATGCCTATTTGTACCCATTAGATGTGCTAGTATAGTCTAGTTTTGATGATTCATACATTTTAAACTTGTATTCCTATTTTTAGATTTGTTTTATGTGTATGAGTTTTCATTTCATGTATATGTTTATCTTATCTAAACTATTAGATATACATGTATACCCCTTGAGTCATTTGCCTTTCATGCAAATCTTTATTATGGACTCAAATTGTGTTTAGGGATATGTATGTATACTTATTGTGTTGACAATTCATACATATACCTTGAAATGAAATTTGTTTTGGTGAAAATTTAGTTTTTCTTGATTTTGTGTTTATGTTTAACTTCATGTATATGTCTATTTTATCCAAACTATTGTTATACATATACATCCTTTGAGCCACGTGCCTTAATGCATATATTTTGTGGACTCGTTGTGTTTGGATATGTATGTACACTTTAATTTGTATAGGACATACATATACCTTGAAGATTAAATAGTTTTGATGATTTTCATTGTTTCAAGGAATTTTGAGCTTAATTGGAAATTCATAATGTCATGTCACACATTACTTGTACACTCACTATTTTTTTAAGATATTTCTCATGAGTATGTTTTCATGAGCATGTATGGACTTTATTGAATATTGAGTGTTTTTAAGTGCTATGTGATTTACATGTGTTTTATGAAAATTATTTTTAGTTTATTCCTTACTTGAAGGATTTTGTACTAGTTTACTACTTTTTCATATAACTAGTTACGGTATTCTTCATTTTGGTAGAGTTTTCAAACATACTTCAATTTTCAAACCTATTTTTGAAAACCCCTACCTTCAATGGGAGGTTGGATGGGAGGTCATGTTCATGTATGCTTTAAAATGAAAATCATTTAAAACTTGTGCATGATTGGGTGGTAGTTATATGATGTATACACTTGATCTTATTGTTATTTCAATGGTATCATTGGACTCTTTCAATTGGTATCAATTTTGACATTTCTTGTATACTCATATATGTTTGTATGTATGTATGATTTCAATTCCAAGAATATCAATTTCAATTGGTATCTATTTTTCATACATATATATGTTTGTGTTTATGCTAAGCTTGAGCTTCAATTTGTTTCAATTGATTACTTTTAAATTGGTATCAAGCCTACGCATTGTTTTAGTTTGTATTTCATAAAGGGGGAGAAAATTTGATTTTGTCTTTCAATTGGTATTTGTAATCTCATACTTTATGATTGAAAATTTAAATTTGGTATCATATGTTCAAATAAAAATATTTACAATTGGTATCAAAGTTTTTGAATAGACATTCAAAATTCATTATGTTTAATTACAATTGGTATCAAAATTCTTGTTTAGACATTCAAAATTTATTATGTTTAATTTCAAATTGGTATCAAGATTTTCATGTGTTTTGCTTAAAAGTGGTATCAATATTTTTTTTGTTTGTTTCCTTTCAATTGGTATCAAGATGCTATTATTTGACATATTTTCAATTGGTACCTTAATTGATTGTCACCCCTAATTGGTTTTGTTTTTGTTTTAGACAAAAAGGGGGAGAAAAATTTATTGGTTTGGTTTTGCTTTTACCCTTTTTATTGATGATTGTTTCTTTGTAATAAAAAGGGGGAGAAGATTTTGTTTTGTTTTGATTGTTTACCCCTTTGTTGATGATTGACAAAAAGGGGGAGAAAGATTGTGGTTTATATATGCATATTTGTGTTTTTGCATATATTAAGTTTAATTTAGTTTAATTTTAATTGGTATCTAGAGCTTGTTTTGTTTTTAAACATTTCATTGATATCTAGAGCCATTTATTGTTTTGCATAGATATGCATTCATGTTTAATATTCATTACATATTATGTTTATTTGTTTATGCATGAGTTAAGGGGGAGCTTCTTTGAAGCTTAACTTTAATCCATGCATATATAACTCCATGAGTTTTGTCATCATCAAAAAGGGGGAGATTGTTGGCCAAAGTGAAAAACACCTAGAGGGGGGGTGAATAGGTGTAAGAGCTAATCTAAGAAACTTAATGCAAACTAAGTGCGCTAAATGCGGAAGCTAATGCAAATTATGCACAAACTAATACAATACAACAAGTGTAGCCGAATTCCCCTTGCGAGGCTCTGGACTAACTCCCTTGATTCCCCTTGAAATGGGTTGAGGTGCTATGTGAAGCTCTTGTTGGATGAGTATAAGTTAGGCACACACACACAAGCAATCCAAGCAATATGAAATACACACAATCAAGCCAAGCATATAAGAATGAATTGCAATATAAAAGATGCAAGGCAACACAAGCAATGTATAAGATATGAATGAATCAATGCTCAACACAAGCAAGTATGATATGATGATGAGTATGATGCTTTGCACAATTATAAGAGAGAGAGTTAGAGAGACAATGGATCAAAACGCAAACACCAAGATTTGTTTCGAGGTTCGAGCACCTTGCTCTACATCCCCGCCTACACCACCGTGTAGGATTTCCAATCCACTATCTCCCACCGAGGGAACCTCTACCGAAGAGGATTTGTTACAACTCTAGGAGTACCAAACTCCTCTCTCAAACAACCACCTCACAACCGAGGGGTAGGCCCGTAGCCAATACAACAGCCAACACCTCTACCGAAGAGGTCTACAACCAAACTCAATCACCTCTACCGAAGAGGGATCCAAACCAACAACCCAATACAACAATCTCCACCTCTACCAAAGAGGGAGCAACTCAAGAAATCAAGGGTTTACAACAAGTGGTATATTTCAATCACAAACCTCTTTCCTTTTTCTTTTTCCACAAAAACAAGATCCTAAATAGTTTAGGATAGAAGATATAGCTCAAGTGTGGAATCAAAGTGTTTTTGGAAACAAGCAACAAAGAAAGACTACTTGGAAATCTCTTGTATATGATAGAAAATGAAATACCAAATCAAAATCCCAAAACCTAGTTTTCTTTGATTTTTCAAAAACCCAAAACAAATAAAGATGAGAAGTTTTAAAGCCCCAAAACTCTTTTTAAAACTCTTTTAAACACTTCAGAAAACTGGAAATTTTTCTCTTAGAAAACTTGGCCAAAATCCCCAAAGAGATGGGGTTTATATAGCCCCTATACAAAACTAGCCGTTAGGCTGATGTGGCAGCCTGACAGGCCACCGGTCGACCGGTCCGGTCGACCGCCAACTGTCAGAATTATGACCGTTGGGCAACTGCGGTCGACCGGCCCGGTCGACCCAGAAAACCCGAGAGCAGAGCTCTCAACTCGGTCGACCGTCCCGGTCGACCGTGTCTGTGCCTAACAGACGTGCACGTCTGTGCACGTCGGTCGACCCGAACGGTCGACCGGCCCTTGGTGCGGTCGACCGTCAGGGTCGACCGACCAGCTGTCAGCACAAAAACAAGGTCAGAAAATTTGGAAAAATATTTTATAAAAATCTTTTATCTCTTCTGAAAATTCCATAAAAATTGTTTTATCATTTTATATTGAAACTCAAACAAGTGATAAAAATTCAAGACAATATATCAACATATCAATTCATTTTTGTGTCTTGCCAATTTTATCAAAAACAAAACTTGTATTTTTATCAAACTTGATTTTTCAATAGGAAATCTGATTTTCCTAAAAACTTATAGAAATACAAAAACATGATATTTGAACATTATTAAGCATGATGCATATGGACATAGGTCTAATACACATTCAACAAATATATCATAGTTTTTGTCTTTAATTACAAAAATATGTTTTATACCAAAACATAAAACTACATGAATAGGTATGTCAAACTAAGTTTGTATAAGTCATATAAGCATGTATGTATATAGAGCACATCTAATATACATATAAAACATGTAAACTTGTTTTGATCAAACTATTCATGAAAACTCATATCGGTTAAACTAAAAACCGAAAAACCAATATCCAAACATGTGTGTGTTTTGTGCACTTGAGCATATCAACTAAACTAAGCTTTACAAATGGATCTAAAACTCTATCTAAACTAGGATACCTAAGTCTCCTGACGATCTTCATCTTCAAGTAGACTCGATCCCAAACGCGTGATCCTCCAAGTGCAAAGGTATGATCTTTAAGCTTTGGCACCGGAATCAACATGGAAAGCTTCTAAACTCCTTGTTGAAGCTAATCACCAACTAATATCCTGTTAATGATCTGAAACTTAGAAACACAAGAATATTAGTAAACATAACTACATAAGTTGATCATCATCAAAACTAGAGTGAAAGGCCATTGGGCCAACACAAAGGCCTTCCACCCTAGTTTTGATGATGATTAACTCATGTAGTTATGTTTACTAATTATCTTGTGTTTTAGTTACAGATCTTTGAGAAAGATATTAGTTGGTGATTGCTTCAAAAAGATGAGTTTGGAAGCCTTCACTTGGTAATTCCCGTGCCCGAGCATCAAGATCATACCTTTGCACTCGGTGGATCACGGTTTGGGATCGAGTCTACTTGAAGATTGAAGATCGTCAAGAAGACTTAGGTATCCTAGTTTAGTGTTTAGTGTGTTTAGATCCACTTGTAAAGATATGAATAGTTGATATGCTCAAGTGCACAAACACACACGTTTTATGTTTGGTGTTTGGTTTTCATGGATAGTTGATCAAAACAAGTTTAAATAGTTTATATGTATAATAGATGTATTCTAGTTATACATGCATGCTTACATGACTTATACAAACTTATTTTGACTATCCTATGCATGTATAGAAAAATCCAAGTTTGATAAAAATACATGTTTTAGTTTTTGATAAAAATGATAAGACACAAAAATAGTTCATATTGATTGATATTTGAGCCAAACTTTTTATAACATGTTTATATATCAATGCAAAATGATAAAAACTATTTTTGGGTATTTTTACAAGACTTAAAAAGATTTTCTAAAATATTTTTAACATGTGTTTCTGTCCCAGAACAGTGGCTGACAGGCCAGGTCGGCCGACCGCAAGGGTCGACCGCACCAAGAGCCGGTCGACCCTTGGGGTCGACCGACGTGCACAAGCCTGTGCACGTTTGGCAACCACAGGGACGGTCGGCCGGGCGGCCGACCGGACCTGAGAGCAGTCCCTCTGTTTCTTTGGGTCGACCGGGCGGTCGACCGGGTTGCCCCAACGGTCACATTTCTGACCGTTGGCGGTCTGCGGGCCGGCCGACCGGTAGCCTGTCAGGCTGCCAGATCAGCCTAACGGCTAGTTTCTGTTTTGGCCTATATAAACCCCAATTCTTTGGGATTTTGGTCAAGGTTTTTACAAGAGAAAAATTACAGTTTCCTCAGAGTTTAAAACAAGTTTTTAAAAGTGTTTTTGGGCTTTAAACTTCCAATCTTATTTGTTTTAGGTTTTTGGAAAAATCAAAGAAAAGAGAATTTTGGGAGATTTGTCTTGGCTTTCATTTTCTATCTTTTACAAGAGTTTTTCCAAGTATTTTTCTTTGAGTTTTGTTTTCTAAACACCTAGTTTTTCACACTTGAGCTATATCTTCTATCCTAATCTATTAGGATCTTGTTTTGTGGAAAAGAGAAAAGAAAGAGAGATTGTTTGAGGTTGTTGAACCTCTAAGTTGTAAACACCCTTACTCTTGTTGTATCCCTCTTTGGTAGAGGTTGATCGGTGATTGGTTTGCTCCCTCTTTGGTAGAGATTGAGGCTTGTGGTTTGCTTCCTCTAGTGAGAGGTGGAGTTGGTTGTTGTTTGGCTAAGGGCCTACCCCTCTTGTGTGAGGTGGTGTTTGTATTGAGAGAGGAGTTTGGTACTCCTTGTGTTGTAACAAATCCTCTTCGATAGAGGTTCCCTCGGTGAGAGATAGTGGATTGGAAATCCTACACGGTAGTGTAGGCGGGGATGTAGAGCTAGGGTCTCGAACCTCGAAACATATTTTTGTGTTTGCGTTTGATCCATTGTCTCTCTAACTCTCTCTCTCTCATTATTTGTGCAAAGCATCATTCTTCATTCATATCATTCATATTGCTTGTGTTGCCTTGTATTATTTCATATTGCTTATCATCCTTATATGCTTGGTTGTTTGAGTGTGCCTCACTTATACTTAACCACAAGAGCTTCACATAGCACCTCAACCCATTCAAGGGGAATCAAGAGGAGTTAGTCCAGAGCCCTTCACGGGGAATTCGGCTACACTTGTGTGTTGTATTAAGTGTGTTGCAATATTTGTTTTAAAGCTTTCGCATTTAGCGCATTTAGTTTCTAGATTAGCAAGTACACCTATTCACCCCCCCTCTAGGTGTGCTTTCAATTGGCTTTAGAGCACTTTCAGTTCCGATGTCGGATATCATGTGTCAAATATAGCATGACAAATACTAGTGTCAGATATCATGGGTCAAATATAGCATGGCAAGTACCGATGTCAGGATCATGGGTCAAATATAGCATAGCAAGTATAAGTGTATACATGTCAGGGTCAGGTAACTAATATGTCAGTGAGAGTCACAACATCAAATATCAGGTATCAACAGGTCACGTAACAAGGTACAGGAGAACGGCATAAACATTTCAAACTCTTCACAATTATTTTTATAATAATAATAAATTTATCTTTTAATTAGCTACGCAAAGCCAAGTAAAGTGAGAGTAGATCCAGACATATCAGGTATAATACCGGTTTGACAAAGTATAATAATGGCCGGAAGCTATCTATAAAGCATGATAATCATTTATATAATAATACTAACTTGCATAAAGAGACATCATATATTAAAAGCAAGATAATAACTATTAAATATGAAACGATGGTAATAAAGCAAGAAATATCAAAGAAATGTACTCGCCTGAAATCGGGATGAGATACCGGTTAATATCCGAGAAATCCGCGAACCCGCGCGAGCAAGCCACTAGCCCATATTATATATAATAAAATATATATTATAAATATATATAATATTAGAAAGGGAATGAGAGGAGAGAGAAAGTGTCGGAAGGAGAGAAAGAGAGAGAAAATAGGGCATTTTTAGAAAAGGAATAGGAATTAAAAAGAGGAGGGGTGTGGTTGTAAATATAGGGGAGTAATTTGAGGTTGAGGTAGAGGGTATTTTAGGGATGTGAGAAAAAGTGGTTTATTTTAAAGAATAAAAGAAAGAATGAAGAAAAAGAAAGAAAAAAAGAAGAAAGAAAGAAAATGGAAATGGGGGGTGCCCACCACTGGTGGCCTGGCGGCGGTGCCGCCGGGAGCGTGCGCGCGACCTAGGGCCGGGGGAGGAGATGAGAGGTTGGTGTTATTTGTTGTTGTTAGAGTTGTTGTTTGTATTGTTGAAGGAGATGGAGGTGGTTGATGGTGAAGGTGGTTATGGCGGTTGTGGTGTTGGAGGTAGTAGGGAGTTAAAGGAGGAGGAGGTGATGATGAGGTGGTTGGAGTGAAGGATTTAGATGGAATTGCTGGAGGATTTTGGAGGAGAAGAAGAAGGTGAAGCGTTGGGTTATGTTGAAATTGGAGGAAAGGAGGTGGAATTTGGGGGTGATGGAAGTGTGGAAGGGAGGTGGGGTGATGGGGTGCGGCGGCAGTGGCTAGGGCGGCGGTGGGTGGTGGTGGTGATGATAGAGGCGGCGGTGGTGAGGAGTTGGGTGATGGTGTTGGAGTTGGAGATTGAAATAGAAGTAATGGAGAAGGAGAAGGAAGGAAAGTAAGGAATTTAAAGAAGGGAGAAAGAGAGGGAGTGAATGATGAAGGATGGGGTTTGCAGTTAATGATGTTGCTGTTGCTACAGTAGGGGAGCAGGCGGCGGGCGGCTTGGCAAGGGAGGAGGTCAAAGGGGGAAGAAGAAAAGAAAGAGAAAAGAAAGAAAATTAAAGAAAAGGAAAAAATAAGAAAAAAAGAAAATAAAATAGTATAAAATTTTTATTATTAAATAATTTATTTATTATAATTTTTGGAAGTACAAAGTAGGGGAGTAGAGAAGGAAAAAGTAAGAAAAGAAATTGTCGGTAAATAATATTATTATTTTAATGGGGCAAAAATTTGACTGTTTCAGAAATGTTCCGAAAAATTTTCAAAAATAACACATATTAATTTAAGATGCCTAGTGAAATCAGATTCAAGAATTCGATCAAATTTTCAAATTAAAAATCTTAGAATCTTCCGGCGATACGGGCCGACACCAGAATCGGTGAAATTTTGATAAATTTAGAAAATTTTCAAAAAATGTATTTAGGTAGAAAATGAAATTTTAAAAAGTAATGTGAAATCTATTTTTGAAAATTCAACTCCATTTGAAAACTAAAAATTTGTGAATAAGTCAGCAATGCCGACCGACACTGGTTTTGGAGATTTTGCAGAAACATTCTGAAAAATTTCAGAAAATTATGAAAAATTTAAAATATTAGAAAACAGTGTCTAAAACTAAAATCGATCAAATCGGACTATCAGAAAGGTCAAATTGGGCAGCAGGCTGGTATCAGGTTCCCGGTCCGGGTCAGGGCTGACTCTAAGACTGAGAATCCAGATCTGATACCTAAAATTATAAGCAATCACAACTTAAATACAAATATTAGAATAAAATTGAAACAAAACAGTCAAAGAATTCAGGATACGTATCTGGATACGTATCTTGGGAACGGGGTGCTACAATCTACCCACCTAACAAAAAATTTCGTCCTTGAAATTTCTATAAGGAGGGAGATGAACATGGAAGAGATTACAGTCAATGATGATAATATGATAAAGTGATAAGGATAAGGGAGATTACTGACTCAGGACACAAAACATCTGAGTTGATCGAAGGGATGACGGGAAGAAGCTGAAAGGAAAAGATGGAAGGGTCTCAAGAACCAAGGAAAAGATTGTGAGGAAGGAATAGATAACACCGCACTTGCGATTGGAATATATATTCAATACTTATGCTCTCCAGCTATAGATTATACATCGTTAATCTACCAACTGGTTGTACTGAGGATGTTAGAACCTAGGCTCTGATACCACGTTGTGGCGCCCTGATCCCGCGGGTACGGAGACGTCACTGCGACGTATATACGCAGGTTAGAAATGGCCTCACGTATATACGCTAAGCATCAGTATAGGCATGAATCAGAGTGCGAAAACACAGTGGTAATATACATTCCAACAGAAAAATACAAGTACATGGTTATCACAGAAAGTGATATAATATTACAGGAATATTACATCACCAGAAAATATAAAAGTACAATACATGAAGAGATATACAAAAGCTGAGAGGTGCTTACGAGCAGCAAGAGGGTTTCGAGAATCAAACAGGAGAGGAACTAGGAGGAAGAGCTGTGACGATGCCCAAGCTTCTGCTGCGTCCCGATCTTCACGGAAGGATCCGCTGCGCACTTTGATCTGCTATAGCAAGGCCACCAAGGTCCGGTCTCTAGGATCTGGACATGAGAATCCAGGGTTGTCAGACGCAACCCTGTGAGTACATATAATGAAGCCAGATGGCGTGCATAACAGGTACACGTGTACATGATCAAGTGATGTGGTCCAACTACGCAAGTACAAGTAATAACAAATAACATAAGGGAAATAAAAGGAATGATAGTAAATCATATATATATATATATTGATGAATCTGAAGCTGAAAACATGCATAGAAGGCAGTATGAAGAGTATAGGTACATGCGAATAAGTTAAACATGTGATAAATACAAGTATGGGCAAAACTAATTGTACAAACTCAGATTATGGATTCACGGTACTGATACGTTAAGGGGATAATCCAAACAAGGAAACCAAACTCTCATATCGCCATCGTCAGAGTTTATACAACTTAAGTTGCTCTAAGAATAACAGAACTATAGTGTGTTTGGAGTATTCGTTATGTGTCATAAGGTAAAGTGTCAACTCAGGGTATAACTAGAATATAAAGTGTTGCATTTTAATTATCTAATAATAATAATAATCAGTATCGTTTGATATTTCAATTGCTTCCCTACTAGCGCCTCACATCACTGATAGTTCATACTAGAGCTCGTATTCTGTAGAAATTACCCAAGTCTGATATGTGAGTACCAGGACCCGAACAAAGGAGAGACCAAATATCAGACGCTCCTAATATTATTACTGTTTCTTATGTTCTTATGTTATTCTTGTCCCTTTCCCACCGACGTCCCATAACACCAACAGTTCACGCTGGAGCCCGCACTTCCAGTAGAACTCATCCGAGCTCCGATATGCAGGTACCATTATTCGAGTAGGGGAGAGACCAAATAATACATGCTCCAAGAGTTATCATTGTACAGGTATGTGTGAGTGTTAATATGCACTAAGGATGCTTATCACGCTAACACCAGGCGGCATAAGTAGAAGGGAGAAAGTAGCCCTACAGATTCAAGAGGTGGCCCCCACAGCTTCAAGAGGTGGCCCCCACCACGTATGTGGTGTGGCACTTTGCTCCATGTGGCACTTTACTCTGAGGGTTGATACAGGAGGTAGCCCCACAGATTCAAGAGGTGGCCCCCACCACGTGTGTGGTATGGCACTTTGCTCTGTGTGGCACTTTGCTCTATGTGGGTCGATACAGGAGGTAGCCTCACAGATTCAAGAGGTGGCCCCCACAGATTTAAGAGTGGCCCCACCATATGTGTGGTGTGGCACTTCGCTCTGTGTTGGTTGATACAGGAGGTAGCCCCACAGATTCAAGAGATGGCCCCACAGATTCAAGAGGTGGCCCCCACCACATGTGTGGTGTGGCACTTTGTTCTGTGTGACACTTTATTCTGTGTGGGGAATGGATTCTAGAGGTGGCCTCACAGATTCAAGAGGTGGCCCCCACTACGTGTGTGGTGTGGCACTTTGCTCCGTGTGGCACTTAGTTCCATTCAGGACCCGTCGGACGCTAGCACGATTGTATAGGATACATCCTCGTCATCGCAACGCCAGGCATGCTCTGCCGGACGCCGGTCTGACTGTGCTACTAACAAGAGTAACAGTGCAGGGGACATGAGTACAGGGGATACAAGAGTTCAGAAGTACAGGAGTTCAGGAGTACAGGAGTACAAGAGTACCAGATGTCTGGTAATAATATAATAATCATGCATATGCTAGGTAATACAGGTATCAGGTGTCAAGTATAACATGTCAAGTACCGATGTTATTGTAAATCACCTAGAGGGGGGTGAATAGGTGATATGCTAATCTAAAAACTAAATGCGCTAAATGCGGAAGATTAAAAACAAATTTGCAACACACTTAATACAACACACAAGTGTAGCCGAATTCCCGTGAAGAGCTCTGGACTAACTCCTCTTGATTCCCCTAGATATGGGTTGAGGTGCTATATGAAGCTCTTGTGGTTAAGTACAAGTGAGGCACACACACAAGCAAGCCAAGCATATAAGGATGAAATAGCAATGTGAATCAATGCAAGGACAACACAAATGCAAGCAATAAGATATGAATGAATGATGCTATGCACAACACAAATAAAGAAAGAGAGTTTAGAGATAATGGATCAAACACAAACACAAAGACATGTTTCGAGGTTCGAGCCCCTAGCTCTATGTCCCCGCCTTCACCGAGAAGGATTTCTAATCCACTATCTCCCACCGAGGGAACCTCCACCGAGGAGGATTTGTTACAACAAAGGGAGTACCGAACTCCTCTCTCAAACACCGCCTCACAACCGAGGAGTAAGCCCGTAGCCAAACAACAACCAACAAACACCTCTACCGAAGAGGGTATACAAACCAAACTCCACCTCTCACTAGAGGGAGCAAACCACAAGCCTCAACCTCTACCAAAGAGGGAGCAAACCAATCACCCGATCAACCTCTACCAAAGAGGGATACAACAAAAGCAAGGGTGTACAACTTGGAGGCTACAACAACCTCAAACAATCTCTTTTCCCACAAACAAATGATCCTAAATAGATTAGGATAGAGGATAGCTCAAGTGTGGAAAAACTAGCGTTTGGAAAACAAAAACTCAAAGAAAATACTTAGGAAAACTCTTGTAAAAGATAAAATGAAGAACCAAAATAAATCTCCCAATTTTCTATTTTCTTTAATTTTTTTCAAAAACTCTAAAACAAATAAGATTGATCTTTTGAAGCTCTAAAACCTTTTGAAAACTTTTTTTAAACACCAGAGAATATAGGAATTTTTGCTCTTGAAAAACTTAGTTAAAAACACCAAGCAATGGGGTATTTATAGCCCCAAAATAAAACTAGCCATTAGGCTGATCTGGCAGCCTGACAGGCTACCGGTCGGCCGGCCGGCCGACCGCCAACGGTCAGAAATGTGACCGTTGGGGCAACCCGGTCGACCGTCCGGCCGACCGCCCAGATACAGAGAGCAAAGCTCTCTGGTCCGGTCGGCCGCCCGACAGACCGTCCCTGTGACTGCCAAATGTGCACAAGCCTGTGCACGTCGGTCGACCACAAGGGTCGACCGGCCTTTGGTGCGGTCGACCCGTGCGGTCGGCCGACCTGGCCTGTCAGCCACAAATCTGGGACAGAAACACATGTTAAAAATATTTCTAAAAATTCTTTTATCTCTTATAAAAATACCCAAAAATAGTTTTCTCATATTGCATGATACATAAACATGTGATAAAAAGTTTAGCTCAAATATCAAGCATATGAAACTATTTTGTGTCTTATCATTTTTACCAAAAACCAAAACTTGTATTTTATCAAACTTTGATTTTTCAATAGGAAATCTGATTTTTCTTAAAACTCATGAATAGACATATCAAAATAAGTTTGTCTAAGAAGTTTAAGCATGCATGTATAGAAAGAATATATCTACTATACATATAAACCATTTAAACTTGTTTTGATCTAAACTATTCATGAAAACCAATATCGGTTAAACTAAAACCGAAAAAACCATAAAACGTATGTGTTGTGCACTTGAGCATATCAACTATTCTTATCTTTACACATGGATCTAAAACACACTAAACTAAATTAGGATAACTAAGTCTTCTTGACGATCTTCATCTTCAAGTTGACTCGATCCCAAACGTGATCCACCGAGTGCAAAGGTATGATCTTGATGCTCGGGCACGGGAATCACCAAGTGAAGGCTTCCAAACTCATCTTTTGAAGCAATCACCAACTAATATCTTATTACATGATCTGAAACTAAAATCACAAGATTATTAGTAAACATAACTACATGAGTTAATCATCATCATAACTAGAGAGGAAGGCCTCCGGGCCAACAATCTCCCCCTTTTTGATGATGACAAAACTCATGGAGTTATATATGCATGGATTAAAGTTAAGCTTCAAAGAAGCTCCCCCTTAACTCATGCATAAACAAATAAATAATAAATATGCAATGAATATTAAACATGAAACATGAAATATGCATATCTATGCATAATCAATAAAAGGTTCTAGATACCAATGAAATGTTCAAAACAAAACATGCTCTAGATACCAATTAAAATTAAACTAAATTAAACTTAATATATGCAAAACATAAATATGCATATATAAAACATATACCAAACTCAAAATCTTTCTCCCCTTTTTGTCAATCATCAACAATGGGTAAAAACTAAAAATAAACAAAATCTTCTCCCCTTTTTAATACAAAGAAACAATCATTAATAAGGGGTAAAAGCAAAACTAAATCAATAAATTTTTTCTCCCCTTTTTTGTTCGAAATAATGAATCAATAAAAGGGTTAATAAAAAAAATGTTCTCCCCTTTTTGTCTAAAACAAAAACAAAACCAAATAGGGGTGACAATCAATTAAGGTACCAATTTAAAATATGTCAAAGTAGCATCTTGATACGAATTGAAAGTAAACATAAATCAATCAACAAATGGTATATGCGATATACATTCATGAAGAGGAAGATGTGAAGCTTCCCTACATAGATACATTACATGAAGGAGGGCTGACAAGCCCTAATTCACATAACATACACTATGCAATGCATAAGAGGAGATGTGAAGCTCCCCCTACACACGTGTACCACATAAAGAAGAGATTGTCAAGCTCTTCAATACAAGATACACTCAACATGAATCTATATGTAGAAGAGATGTTAAGCTCTCCTTGCATATAGGCAATACAAATCAAAACTTTTGAATTTTCTTTAAACAAAATTTTGATATACCAATTTTTTCAAAACATTCAAATAAACATCTTGATATCAAAAGAGAGTATAATTTTTAAGTATATGATATCAAAAAAAAAATTTTATTATTTTCTATCATAAAGCAAGGGAGTGGAAATACAAATACCAATTGTAAATATGAAAATCGAATTTTCTCCCCCTTTATGAAATACTAATAAAACACATGCATAAGCTTGAAAAGAGATACCAATTGAAAATTGAATCAATTGAAACAAAGTTGAAGCTCAAGCTTATCATAAACACAAACATATATATGTATGAAAAGTAGATACCAATTTGAAATTGATATTCTTTGAAATGCAAGCATACATATATGAAAATATATGAGTATACAATAAAAGGTCAAAATTGATACCAATTGAAATAATTCAATGATACCAATTGAAACAACAATAAGATCAAGTGTATACATCATATAACTATCACCCAATCATATTCAAGTTTAAAATGATTTTCAATATAAGGCATACATGAGCATGATCTCCCGTCCAACCACCCATGGAAGGTAAGGGTTTTCAAAAAAAATAGATTTGAAAAATAAAGTGTGTTTGAAAACTCTACCAAAAATGAAGAATATCACAACTAGTTAAATGGAAAACTTGTATACTAGTACGAAATCCTTCAAGCAAGGAATAAAACAGAATTATTTTTCATAAAACACGAAATCCACATGATATTCAACACTCAAGTCAATAAAGCACATATAGGACTCACGAAAACAAAACATGAGCAATCAAGAAATGTGAGTGTATAAGTAAGATGTGAAGATCATAATCATGAAGGATGGACAATAAGCTCAATATTCCTTGAAACAAGAAAACATGAAAAATATCAAAACTATTTAATCTTCAAGGTATATGTATGTTCTATACAAATTAAAATATACATACATATCCAAACACAACGAGTCCACAAAGATATATGCATGAAGGCACGTGACTCAAAAGGATGTATATGTATAACAATAATTTGGATAAAATAGACATATACATGAAGTTAAATATAAACACATGGAAACATGAAACACTAAATTTCCATTAAAACAAATTTCATTTCAAGGTATATGTATGATTTGTCAACACAAAAAGTATACATACATATCCCTAAATACAATTGAGTCCATATGTATAGATTTACATGAAAGGCAAATGACCCAAGGGGTATAAATGTATATCTTAAAGTTTGGCAAAATAGACATATACATGAAATGAAAACACATGATCATAAAACAAAATCAAAATGGGAATACAAGTTTAAAATGCATGAATCATCAAAACTAGACTATACTAGCACATCTAAAGGGTACAAATAAGCATTCAAGTATAAACATATATAGATTTATTTGTGGCCCACTATATGCACAAATATATATACTAGTTCTAATGAAAACTAACATCTAAACATGTAATCAAATCATGAAGCATAAAAATACTATATAAATCATTATGATAAATTTTAAACATGATTATTATGTAAATTCACATGTTATTAAACCTATGATAAACATGATAGCTAAACAAATGGTGAAAACACAAAATAATGGTCCATATTAAACATGGGTGTCTCAAAGGGCTATACATGTATGTCAAGGATCTAATAAGCATGGCATTGACATAATAATCAATAAACAATGAAACATGCTATAAACAATAAATATGAAAAGCATGTAAACAATAATTAAGAGTTAGGAATCGTTACCAAAACCTAGAAGGCAACTTCCCTTGTCTCCAAAACATGGTGGTCTTCTCCACCAAACATCCCTTGAAAGTGATGCATCCAAATAATCTCCTTTAAGCTCGGAACACATCCACTCCAAGGTACCGCTACTCTCACGTCATGTGAGAGCCCACTCCTACATCATAAACAAGAGGGGGTGGTCTTTGGTACCCACAATTTTTTGGGTCCATGGGGGTTAGTATCATTCCTAACCCAAACAAATTTATTTGCTAAATTCTCAATATGTATTCTATCATAGCAAAATTTAGCAAGGTAGCCCTTACGTCCACAATGTGTACAAGTGTACACATGAGCATACATGGTGTGATGGTGTCCGTGAGGAGCATGTGTATGCCGTGGAGGGTGTGCATGAATAATAGATGGAACTTGTTTCTTTCGAAATAAAGTTCCAAACGTGTATGGCCCACAACACATTGACTCAAAGTGGAGCCCAGACAATCAACACTCTTCTTAAGCATGGAAATATCATTATCAATCAAAGAAGAAGTGTGGCATGCAATAGGTGAAGTGTGTGATACTACCCTAGCATGGCAAACATGTGAAGAAATATCATTTTTCAAAGATTTATTTTTATTTAAACAAATTTCTAATTCTTTTGAAATAAAATCAATTTCTCTTTTCAAAGAATCATTTTCTCTTAAAACAAATTCAACTTTTGAAGACAAAACATCATTATTCTTCAAAAGAGTTTCACAATCATTTTTAGATTTTAAAACTTTATTTTCTTTTAGAGTAAGGTCTAGTTGAGATCTCAATGAATCCCATTCATTATAGACCTCAACCTTCTCTTGCAAAACCTTGTCAAGTCTAGAATGCAAACTTTTATTTTCTTTTCAATTCCTAGACTTTTCTTTTCAAAACCTTATATTTTTCAATTAATTTTTCACACACAATAGATAGTTCTTCATTCAAAGCATGGGCATCAACAAAATCATTTGAAGAACTAGCATCATCATCATCTAAGTGGGTTTCCGAGTGTACCTCAAGGGAGTCATTCCCTTGGACCGTATAGCATTGTGAATCGGATTCTCCACTAGTCTCCTCCTCTTGTTGAATTGGCACTTGAAGCTTGAGGTGGTGGTTGTTGTCAACTTGTTCCACACTGCAAAGGCGGAATCTGAAAAGGGAACACCTAGAGGGGGGGTGAATAGGTGTTAGTGCTAATCTAAAACTAAATGCAAAACTAAGTGCGCTAAATGCGAAAGCTAATGCAAATTTTGCACAAACTAATACAATATAACAAGTGTAGCCGAATTCCCCTTGCGAGGCTCTGGACTAACTCCTCTTGATTCCCCTTGAAATGGGTTGAGGCGCTATGTAAAGCTCTTGTTGGATGAGTATAAGTTGGGCACACACACACAAGCAATCCAAGCAATGTGCACACACAATCAAGCCAAGCAATCAAGGATATAGCAATATGGATTATGCAAGGCACAACACAAGCAAATAGATATGATATGACAATATGAACTATGCTCAACACAAGCAATATATGATATGAATGAGGTATGATGCTTTGCGCAAATGAATGAGAGAGAGTTTAGAGACAAGTGGATCAAACGCAAACACAATGATATGTTTCGAGGTTCGAGCACCCTTGCTCTACATCCCCGCCTACACCACTGTGTAGGATTTCAATCCACTATAACGTCCACTGAGGACTCCCACCGAGGGAACCTTTACCGAGAAGGATTTTTACAACAATGGAGTACCTAACTCCTCTCTCAAACAACCACCTCACAACCGAGGGGTAGGCCCGTAGCCAATACAACAACCAACAACCAACACCTCTACCAAAGAGGGTTTACAACCAAACTCCACCTCTCACTAGAAGGAGCAAACCAATCACCCGATCACCTCTACCTAAGAGGGATACAACAAGAATAAGGGTGTTTACAAACAAGTGGTTCCAAAAACCACAAACTCAATCTCTCTTTCTTTTCTCTTTTCTTTTCCACAAAAAAAGATCCTAAATAGATTAGGATAGGTGATAGCTCAAGTGTGGAACTAGGTGTTTTTAGAAACAAGCAACAAAGAAAAACTACTTGGGAAATCTCTTGTATATGATAGAAATTAAAGATCAAATCAATATCCCAAAATCCTAGTTTTCTTTGATTTTCCAAAAACCCAAAAACAATAAAGATGAAATCTTTTTAGCACAAAACTATTTTGAAAACTTGTTTAAACACTAGAGAAACACTGAAATTTTTCTTCTTGAAAACCATGGCCAAAAACCCAAAGAGATGGGGTTTATATAGGCCCAATACAAAACTAGCCGTTAGAGCTGAGCTGGCAGCTCTAACAGGCGACGGTCGACCGGCCCGGTCGACCGCCAACGGTCAGAAATATGACCGTTGGGCAACTACGGTCGACCGGCCCGGTCGACCGAAACAAACAGAGAGCAGAACTCTCTGCAGCGGTCGACCGCCCGGTCGACCAAAACATACAGAGAGCAGAGCTCTCAAACCCGGTCGACCGTCCGGGTCGACCGCCCCAAAGGCTCCAAACGTGCACAGTTTTATGCACGTCGGTCGACCGACCCGGTCGACCGACCTCTGCCTAGTCGACTAGTCAGAGGACCAAGTCGACTTAGTTGAAGCCTGGAACAACAATCTGGGTCAGAAAAACATGTTAAAATATTTTCTAAAAATCTTTTAACACTTCTAAAAATCACCAAAAATAATTTTATCATTTTATATGGAAACACAAACTTGTGATAAAAATTTCAAGACATATATCAATCATATCAATTCATTTTTGAGTCTTGCAATTTTATCAAAAACAAAACTTGTATTTTTATCAAAGAGATGTTAAGCTCAAAATCAAGTTTGATAAAAGTTAAGCATGCATGTATAGAGTGAAACAACTATACATATATCAATTAAACTTGTTTTGATAAACTATTCATGAAAACCAAATCCAAAACATGAAAACGCGTGTGTTGTGTGCACTTGAGCATATCAACTAAACTAAGCTTTACAAATGGATCTAAACACACTAAATAAACTATGGATACCTAAGTCTTCTTGATGATCTTCATCTTCAAGTAGACTTGCTCCAAAACTCCATCCATGGCTAGGCAATGTATGATCTTGAAGCTTTGGCCCTGGAATCATCATGAAAAGCTTCTAAACACCTTGTTGAAGCTAATCACCAACTAATATCTTAGTTAATGATCTGAAACTTAAACAACACAAGATTATTAGTAAACATAACTACATGAGTTAATCATCATCAAAACTAGAGTGGAAGGCCTTTGGGCCAACAATCTCCCCCTTTTTGATGATGACAAAACTCATGGAGTTATATATGCATGGATTAAAGTTAGGCTTCAAAGAAGCTCCCCCTTAACTCATGCATAACAAATAAATAAAATATATGCAATGAATGTACATAAACATGTATGCATCAATATGCATAAAACACAAACACATGTTCTAGAAGCTCTAGTTACCAATTAAATTAATAAAGCATTAACAACATAAACACTAGATGCTCTAGATACCATAAAAACTTAATACTTACTAATAAAACTTAATATATGCGAAAACATAAGTATGCATATATAAAAACATGTTAAACTCTCAAATAATTCTCCCCCTTTTTGTCACTCATCAACAAAGGGGTAAACAAAGTAAAATAAAATCAAACAAATTTTTCTCCCCCTTTTTGTCAACAAAAAGATCAAGAAGGGGTTAAACAATCCAAACAATAAAATGAGGGGTAAAAATCTTTCTCCCCTTTTAAGTCAATCAAAACAATAAAACAATGTTCTCCCCCTTTTGTCTAAAACAAAAACAAGGTCAATAAGGGGTGACTATAAACAACATGATATCAATAGATAAATATGTCAATGAAGCATCTTGATATCAATTGAAAATAAACAAAGATCAATAGATGTTATATGCTATATACATTCATGAAGAGGAAGACGCTAAGTTAGCTTCCCTACACATATGCATTACATGAAAGAGGGATGTTAAGCCCTAATTCACATAACACACATTATGTAATGTATAAGAGGAGATGTGAAGCTCCCCCTACACACGTGTACCACATAACAAAGAGATGTTAAGCTCTTCAATACAAGATACACTCATCATGAATCTATATGCATATAGTCAATACAAATCAAAACTTTTGTATTTTTCTTAAAAAAAAATTTAGATACCAATTTTAAGTAAAAACACATGAAACATCTTGATATCAATAATAAATTTTGAATGTCTAAATAAAATTTTGATACCAATGTAAATAATTTTCATATCAAACATATGATACCAATATGAAATTTTTTAATCATAAAGTAAGGGAGTGGGAAACAAATACCAATTGAAGAATCACCAATTGAAATATAAAATTAAATTTTCTCCCCCTTTATGAAATACCAACTAAAAGGATGCATGGGCTTGATACCAATTTAAAAGTAATCAATTGAAACAAAATTGAAACTCAAGCACTAGCATAAACAAGATTTTGTGAAAAATTTATATCTTAAGCACAAATAAAAGTGTATGAAATAGAATGTGTGCCAATCACCAATAGATGATACCAATTGAAAATATACATACACAATAAACATATGAGTATACAAAAAGATCAAAATGATATCAATTGAGAAAGAGTTCAATGATACCAATTGACATAGCAATAAGTTCAAGTGTATACATCATATTACAATACCTCCCAATCAAGGTTCAAGTTTTAAATGATTTTCATTTTAAAGCATACAAGACCATGATCTCCCTTCCAACCTCCCATTGAAGGTAGGGGTTTTCAAAAATAGATTTGAAAATAAGCTTTGTGTGAAAATCACTACCATAGTGAAGAATACCGTAACTAGTTAAATGAAAAATCTTTTAAACTAGTACGAAATCCTTCAAGCAAGGAATAAAACGAAATTATTTTTCATGAAATAAGAAATTCACATGAAAATCAACACTCTAATCCAATTAAGCACAATTTTGACTCATGAAAACAAAACATGAGCAAGCATTAAAGTGAGTGTACATATAGAGTGTGAATATCATAATCATGAAAATTTTCATTAAGCTCAATTATTCCTTAATCATGAAAACACGAAAATCATCAAAACTTATTTAATCTTCATGGCATATGTATGTCTAATACAAACTAAAGTATACATACATATCCAAAACACAACGAGTCCACAAAGTGTATATGCATGAAGGCACGTGGCTCAAAAAAGATAAACATGTATATCTAATAGTTTGGACAAGATAGACATATACATGAAGTTAAACAAAACACAAAATCAAGAAAATCTAAATCTTCATCAAAACAAATTTCATTTCATGGTATATGTATGAATTGTCAACACAATAAGTATACATACATATCCCTAAACACAATTGAGTCCTTATATATAGATTTGCATGAAAGGCAAATGACTCAAGGGTTATACATGTATATCTTAAAGTTGGGCAATACAAACATATACATGAAGTGAAAAACTCATAAAATAAATCCAAAATGGGAATACAAGTTTAAAATGTATGAATCATCAAAACTAGACTATACTAGCACATTTAATGGGTTCAAATAAGCAATCAAGCCCAAACATATATAAATTTATTTGTGGCCCACTATATGTACAAGTATAAATCCTAGTCTTAATGAAAACTAACATCTAAACAAGTAATCTTAACATGAAGCATCAAAACACAATATAGAAATCATCATGATAGAACTAAAACATGATTACTATGTAAATTCACATGTATTAGATTCATGATGTACATTATAGCTTAAACAAAAGTGAGAACACTAAGTATGGGTTCACATAAGCATGTGTGTCTCAAATACTATACATGTATGTCAAGGATCTAATAAATATGATATTTACATACTAATCCATAGACAATGAAACATGCTATAAAACATCAAAACATGCTAAAAATTTAATTATGAAAGCATGTAAATAATAAATGGGAGTAAAGAATTGTTACCAAAACCGAAGAAGCAACTCTCCTTATCTCCAAACCATGGTGGTCATCTCCACCAAATCTTCCCTTGAAAGTGATGCATCCAATTGATTTCCTTTAAGTCCGGAACGCATCCACTCCAAGGTGTCATCACTCTCACGTCATGTGAGAGCCCACACCTACATCAAAAATAATAGGAGGGGTGGTCTTTGGTACCCATATCTTCTTGGGTCCATGGGGGTTAGTCCCTTCTCTAACCCAAACAAACTTCTTTGCTAAATTCTCAACATATAAACGATCATAGAAAAATTTAGCAAGATGACCTTTTCGGCCACAATGTGTACATGTGTACACATGAGCATACATGTGTTGATGGTGTCCGTGTGGAGCATGTGTATGCCGTGGAGAGTGTGCATGCATAAAAGTTGGAACTTGTTTCTTACGAACCAAGGTTTCCAAGCGTGTGTGGTTCATGGCACATTGGCTCATAGTGGAGCCCAAACAATCTACTCTCTTCTTTAACATACAAATATCATCATTAATTTTAGAAGAAGAGGTACATGCATTAGGTAGACTAGATGAAGAAGCTACACTAGCATGGCAAACATGTGCATCAATTTTATTTTTTAAAACAACATTTTTCTTTAAACACATTTCTAAATCTTTAGAAATTGAAGCAATCTTAATTTTCAAAGAATCATTTTCTTTTAAACAAAATCAACTTTTGAAGACAAATTTTCATTTTTCTTCAAAATAGCATGGCAATCATTTTTAGACTTCAAAAAGTTATTTTCTTTAAGTGTAAGATCAAGTTGAGATTTTAATGAATCCCTCTCATTAGCAATCTCCTCTTTCTCTTGCAAAACAACATCAAGTCTAGAATGTAAACTCTTATTTTCTTTTTCAATTTCTAGACTTTTCTTTTTCAAAATCTTATAATTTTCTATTAATTTTTCACATACAATAGATAGTTCTTCATTTAAAGCATGGGGATCAATATTATCATCACATGAAGAACTAGCACTATCATCACAATCTAAGTGGGGTTCCGAATGTACCTCAAGGGAGTCATTCCCTTGGACCATGAAGCATTGTGAATCGGATTCTCCACTAGATTCCTCTTCTTGAATTTGCACTTGAAGCTCCGAGGTGGTTGTTGTTGTTGTCAATTTGTTCCATACTGCAAAGGCGGAATCAATGTTAGAAACACACATAAGATAATCTTTAGGTAATGTGCTTCTAATGGCCTCTAGGGCATGTGCATTGGCCCCTATATGATTGCTATCACTAAGGAAGGATTCCTTGGTAATGGCAAGGTAAACTTTATGACCTAGGGTTTGTAAATAAACGGTCATCCTAATCTTCCAAGCATTAATGTTGGAAGGGTCAAAGCTAGGTGGGGTCATGAAGTCCATGGCAAACTATATGAGTGTACAAACAAGCAAATGCAAACAATAGATTAGCAAGCAAATGGATCTCACTCCTAGGATGTTAAGCCTAAGTATCAGGAGCACTAGCTCTGATACCAATTGAAAAGGGAACACCTAGAGGGGGGGTGAATAGGTGTTAGTGCTAATCTAAAACTAAATGCAAAACTAAGTGCGCTAAATGCGGAAGCTAATGCAAATTTTGCACAAACTAATACAATACAACAAGTGTAGCCGAATTCCCCTTGCGAGGCTCTGGACTAACTCCTCTTGATTCCCCTTGAAATGGGTTGAGGCACTATGTGAAGCTCTTGTTGGATGAGTATAAGTTGGGCACACACACACAAGCAATCCAAGCAATGTGCACACACAATCAAGCCAAGCAATCAAGGATATAGCAATATGGATTATGCAAGGCACAACACAAGCAAATAGATATGATATGACAATATGAACTATGCTCAACACAAGCAATATATGATATGAATGAGGTATGATGCTTTGCACAAATAAATGAGAGAGAGTTTAGAGACAAGTGGATCAAACGCAAACACAATGATATGTTTCGAGGTTCGAGCACCCTTGCTCTACATCCCCGCCTACACCACCGTGTAGGATTTCCAATCCACTATACCGTCCACCGAGGGAACCTTTACCGAGAAGGATTTTTACAACAATGGAGTACCTAACTCCTCTCTCAAACAACCACCTCACAACCGAGGGGTAGGCCCGTAGCCAATACAACAACCAACAACCAACACCTCTACCGAAGAGGGTTTACAACCAAACTCCACCTCTCACTAGAAGGAGCAAACCAATCACCCGATCACCTCTACCTAAGAGGGATACAACAAGAATAAGGGTGTTTACAACAAGTGGTTCCAAAAACCACAAACTCAATCTCTCTTTCTTTCTCTTTTCTTTTCCACAAAAACAAGATCCTAAATAGATTAGGATGTTGGCCCAATGGCCTTCCACTCTAGTTTTGATGATGATCAACACGCATGTAGTTATGTTTACTAATATTCTTGTGTTTCTAAGTTTCAGATCATTAACAGGATATTAGGTTGGTGATTAGCTTCAACAAGATGATTAGAAGCTATTCATGATAATTCCGGTGCCAAGCTTAAAGATCATACCTTTGCACTTGGAGAATCACGGAGTTTGGACCGAGTCTACTTGAAGATAAAGATCGTCAAGAAGACTTAGGTATCTAGTTTAGAGTTTGTGTTTTAGATCCATATTTGTAAAGCTTAGTTTAGTTGATATGCTCAAGTGCACAAAACACACACGTTTCATGATTTGGTTTTTGGTTTTCATGAATAATAGATCAAAACAAGTTTACCTTATACCTATGTATATTAGATATGTTCTAGATATACATACATGCTTTAAACTTGCTAGACAAACTTATTTTGACTATCCTATTCATGTTTTGGAAAATTCTAGTTTGATAAAATACAAGTTTTGTTTTTGACAAAATTGGCAAGACACAAAAATGAATTGATATGATTGATATATGTCTTGAAATTTTTATCACAAGTTTGGTTATCAAAGTAAAATGATAAAACAAGTTTTAGAAAAACATATTTTTAGAAAAACAGTTTTTATTGTGATTAAAACTATTTTTTAGATTTACTGTGAATTTATGGGATTTTTATTGAGTGAAAAGACCTATTTTCAAATCCCGTATCTGTGCAGAACTGAGGACTGGCTGACAGGCCAAGTCGGTCGACCGGACCGGTCGACCGCACCATAGGCCGGTCGACCGGGACGGTCGACCGACGTGCACAAGTCTGTGCACGTTTTGGAGTCTCTGGGACGGTCGACCGGGCCGGTCGACCGAGATGAGAGTTCTGCTCTCAGGATGTTTCGGTCGACCGGGCCGGTCGACCGCTATTGCCCAACGGTCACATTTTTGACCGTTGGCGGTCGACCGGACCGGTCGACCGGCAGTCTGTCAGACTGCCAACTCAGCCTAACGGCTAGTTTTGTATAGGGGCTATATAAACCCCATCTCTTTGGGGATTTTAGCCAAGTTTTTTAAGAGAAAAATTACCAGTTTTCTGAAGTGTTTAAAAGAGTTTTCAAAAGAGTTTTAAGTGCAAAAACTTCTCATCTTTATTTGTTTTGAGTTTTTAGAAAATCAAAGAAAACTAGGTTTTGGGATTTTGATTTGGTATTTCATTTTCTATCTTATACAAGAGATTTCCCAAGTAGTTTTTCTTTGTTGCTTGTTTCCAAAAACACTTTGATTCCACACTTGAGCTATATCATACTATCCTAAACTATTAGGATCTTTGTTTTGTGGAAAAAGAAAGAAAGAGAGAGTTTTGAGGTTGTTGTTTGTAACCTCTAAGTTGTACACCCTTATTCTTGTTGTATCCCTCTTAGGTAGAGGTGATCGGGTGATTGGTTTGTATCCCTCAAGTGTGAGGTGATTGAGATTGGTTGTGAGCCTCTTTGGTAGAGGTGTTGTTGTTGGTTGTTGTTGGCCTCGGTGGAGGTTGTATTGAGAGAGGAGTTAGGTACTCCTAGAGTTGTAAGAAATCCTCTTCGGTAGAGGTTCCCTCGGTGGGAGTTGAGATAGTGGAAATCCTACACGGTGGTGTAGGCGGGGATGTAGAGCAAGGTGCTCGAACCTCGAAACAAATCTTGGTGTTTGCGATTGCTCCCATTGTCTCTCTAACTCTCTCTCATTTACTTTGTGCAAAGCATCATACTTCATCTCATATCATACTTGTTTGTGTTGAGCATATTTCTTATTGCCTTGCATTAGTTCATATTGCTATATCCTTGATTGCTTGGCTTGATTGTGTGTGCACATTGCTTGAATTGCTTGTGTGTTTGTGCATCACCTATACTCATCCAACAAGAGCTTCACATAGCGCCTCAACCCATATCTAGGGGAATCAAGAGGAGTTAGTCCAGAGCCTCGCAAGGGGAATTCGGCTACACTTGTTGGATTGTATTAAGTGTGTTGCAAGATTTGCATTAGCTTCCGCATTTAGCGCACTTAGTTTGCATTTAGTTTATTAGATTAGCACTTACACCTATTCACCCCCCCTCTAGGTGTTTTTCATAGGATAGGTGATAGCTCAAGTGTGGAAACTAGGTGTTTTTGGAAACAAGCAACAAAGAAAAACTACTTGGAAATCTCTTGTATATGATAGAAATAAAGATCAAATCAATATCCCAAAACCCTAGTTTTCTTTGATTTTCCAAAAACCCAAAAACAATAAAGATGAAATCTTTTTAGCACAAAAACTATTTTGAAAACTTGTTTAAACACTAGAGAAACACTGAAATTTTTCTTCTTGAAAACCTTGGCCAAAAACCCAAAGAGATGGGGTTTATATGGGCCCAATACAAAACTAGCCGTTAGAGCTGAGCTGGCAGCTCTGACAGGCGACAGTCGACCGGCCCGGTCGACCGCCAACTGTCAGAAATATGACCGTTGGGCAACTGCGGTCGACCGGCCCGGTCGACCGAAACAAACAGAGAGCAGAACTCTCTGCAGCGGTCGACCGCCCGGTCGACCCAAACATACAGAGAGCAGAGCTCTCAGACCCGGTCGACCGTCCGGGTCGACCGTCCCAAAGGCTCCAAACGTGCACAGTTTTGTGCACGTCGGTCGACCGAGCCGGTCGACCGACCTCTGCCTAGTCGACTAGTCAGAGGATCAAGTCGACTTGGTTGAAGCCTGGAACAACAATCTGGGTCAGAAAAACATGTTAAAATATTTATAAAAATCTTTTAAACACTTCTAAAAATCACCAAAAATAATTTTATCATTTTATATGGAAACACAAACTTGTGATAAAAATTTCAAGACATATATCAATCATATCAATTCATTTTCGAGTCTTGCAAATTTTATCAAAAACAAAACTTGTATTTTTATCAAAGAGATGTTAAGCTCAAAATCAAGTTTGATAAAAGTTAAGCATGCATGTATAGAGTGAAACAACTATACATATATCAATTAAACTTGTTTTGATAAACTATTCATGAAAACCAAATCCAAAACATGAAAACGTGTGTGTTGTGTGCACTTGAGCATATCAACTATACTAAGCTTTACAAATGGATCTAAACACACTAAATAAACTATGGATACCTAAGTCTTCTTGATGATCTTCATCTTCAAGTAGACTTGCTCCAAAACTCCATCCATGGGCTAGGCAATGTATGATCTTGAAGCTTTGCCCTGGAATCATCATGAAAGCTTCTAAACACCTTGTTGAAGCTAATCACCAACTAATATCTTGGTTAATGATCTGAAACTTAAACAACATAAGATTATTAGTAAACATAACTACATGAGTTAATCATCATCAAACTAGAGTGGAAGGCCTTTGGGCCAACAGAATCAAGGTTAGAAACATGCATAAGATAATCTTTAGGTAGCGTGCTTCTAATGGCCTCAAGGGATTGTGCATTGGCCCCTATATGCTTGCTATCACTAAGGTAGGATTCCTTGGTAATGGTAAGGTAAACCTTATGTCCTAGGGTTTGTAAATAAACGGACATCCTAATCTTCCAAACTAGAATGTTGGAAGGGTCAAACATAGGTGGGGTCATGAAGTCCATGGGTCCAAACTATATGCGTGCAAACAAACAAATGTGCAAATGCAAATGTAGATTAGCAAACAAAGGATCTCACTCCTAGGATGTTAAGCCTAAGTATCAGGAGCGTAGGCTCTGATACCAATTGTAAATCACCTAGAGAGGGGTGAATAGGTGATATGCTAATCTAAAAATTAAATGCGCTAAATGCGGAAGATTAAAAACAAATTTGCAACACACTTAATACAACACACAAGTGTAGCCGAATTCCCCGTGAAGGGCTCTGGACTAACTCCTCTTGATTCCCCTAGATATGGGTTGAGGTGCTATATGAAGCTCTTGTGGTTAAGTACAAGTGAGGCACACACACAAGCAAGCCAAGCATATAAGGATGAAATAGCAATGTGAATCAATGCAAGGACAACACAAATGCAAGCAATAAGATATGAATGAATGATGCTATTCACATCACAAATAAAGAGAGAGAGAGTTTAGAGATAATGGATCAAACGCAAACACAAAGATATGTTTCGAGGTTCGAGCCCCTAGCTCTACGTCCCCGCCTTCACCGAGAAGGATTTCTAATCCACTATCTCCCATCGAGGGAACCTCCACCGAGGAGGATTTGTTACAATAAAGGGAGTACCGAACTCCTCTCTCAAACACCGCCTCACAACCGAGGGGTAGGCCCGTAGCCAAACAACAACCAACAAACACCTCTACCGAAGAGAGTATACAAACCAAACTCCACCTCTCACTAGAGGGAGCAAACCACAAGCCTCAACCTCTACCAAAGAGGGAGCAAACCAATCACCCCATCAACCTCTACCAAAGAGGGGTACAACAAAAGCAAGGGTGTACAACTTGGAGGCTACAACAACCTCAAATAATCTCTTTTCCCACAAACAAATGATCCTAAATAGATTAGGATAGAGGATAGCTCAAGTATGAAAAACTAGAGTTTGAAAAACAAAAACTCAAAGAAAAATACTTGGGAAAACTCTTGTAAAGATAGAAATGAAGAACCAAAACAAATCTCCCAATTTTCTATTTTCTTTAATTTTTCCAAAAACTCTAAAACAAATAAGATTGATCTTTTGAAGCTCTAAAACCTTTTTGAAAACTTTTTTTAAACACCAGAGAATATAGGAATTTTTGCTCTTGAAAAACTTAGTTAAAAACACCAAGCAATGGGGTATTTATAGCCCCAAAATAAAACTAGCCGTTAGGCTGATTTGACAGCCTGACAGGCTACCGGTCGGCCGGCTGGCCGACCGTCAACGGTCAGAAATGTGACCGTTGGGGCAACCCGGTCGACCGTCCGGCCGACCGCCCAGATACAGAGAGCAAAGCTCTATGGTCCGGTCGGCCGCCCGGCCGACCGTCCTCGTGACTGCCAAACGTGCACAAGCCTGTGCACGTCGGTCGACCCACCGCAAGGGTCGACCGGCCTTTGGTGCGGTCGACCCGTGCGGTCGGCCGACCTGGCCTGTCAGCCACAAATCTGGGACAGAAACACATGTTAAAAATATTTCTAAAATTCTTTTATCTCTTATAAAAATACCCAAAAATAGTTTTCTCATATTGCATTGATACATAAACATGTGATAAAAAGTTTAGCTCAAATATCAAGCATATGAAACTATTTTTGTGTCTTATCATTTTTACCAAAAACCAAAACTTGTATTTTATCAAACTTTGATTTTTCAATAGGAAATCTGATTTTTCTTAAAACTCATGAATAGACATATCAAAATAAGTTTGTCTAAGAAGTTTAAGCATGCATGTATAGAAAGAATATATCTACTATACATATAAACCATTTAAACTTATTTTGATCTAAACTATTCATGAAAACCAAATATCGGTTAAACTAAAAACCGAAAAACCATAAAACGTATGTGTTGTGCACTTGAGCATATTAACTATTCTTATCTTTACACATGGATCTAAAACATACTAAACTAAACTAGGATACCTAAGTCTTCTTGACGATCTTCATCTTCAAGTTGACTCGATCCCAAACGTGATCCACCGAGTGCAAAGATATGATCTTGATGCTCGGGCACGGGAATCACCAAGTGAAGGCTTCCAAACTCATCTTTTGAAGCAATCACCAACTAATATCTTATTACATGATCTGAAACTAAAATCACAAGATTATTAGTAAACATAACTACATGAGTTAATCATCATCAAAACTAGAGGGAAGGCCTCCGGGCCAACAATTATATATCATGTGTCAAGTATGGCATGGCAAGTATCGGTGCCATATATCAAGTGTCAAGTATAGCATGGCAAGTACCAGTGTCATATATCAGGGTCAGGTATAGCATGGCAAGTACCGGTGTCATATATCAGGGTCAGGTATAGCATGGCAAGTATCGGGGTCAGATATCAAGTGTCAAGTATAGCATGGCAAGTACCGGTGTCGGGTATCATGTGTTAAATATAGCATGGCAAGTACCAGTGTCAAGTATCATATATCAAATATAGCATGGCAAGTACCGGTGTCATTTATCAAGTGTTAAGTATAGCATGGCAAATACCGGTATCAGATATCATGTAATAAGTGTCAGGTATCATATGTCAAATATACAATGACAAGTACCGGTGTCAGATATCATATGTCAAATATAGCATGGCAAGTATCGGTGTTGGGTATCATATGTCAAATATAGCATGGCAAATACCAGTGTCAGATATCATGGGTCAAATATAGCATGGCAAGTACTAACGTCAGGAATCATGGGTCAAATATAGCATGGCAAGCACCGGTGTCGGGTATCATGTGTCAAATATAGCATGACAAATACCAGTGTCAGATATCATGGGTCAAATATAGCATGGCAAGTATAGATATCAAGAATCATAGGTCAAATATAGCATGGCAAGTACAGGTGTATACATGTCAGGGTCAGGTAACTAATATGTCGGTGAGAGTCACAACATCAAATATCAGGTATCAACAGGTCACATAACAAGGTACAAGAGAACGACATAAACATTTCAAACTCTTCACAATTATTTTTATAATAATAATAAATTTATCTTTTAATTAGCTATGCAAAGTCGAGTAAAGCGAGAGCAGATCCAGACATACCAGGTGTAATACCGGTTCAACAAAGTATAATAATGACCCGAAGCTATCTATAAAGCATGATAATCATTTATATAACACATACTAACTTGCATAAAGAGACATCATATATTAAAAGAAAGATAATAATTATTAAATATGAAATGATAGTAATAAAGCAAGAAATGTCAAAGAAATGTACTCGCCTGAAACCGGAATGAAATACCGGTTAATATCTGAGAAATCTGTGAACCCGTCACTAGCCCATATTATATATAATAAAATATATAATTATAAATATATATAAATATTAGAGAGGGAATGAGAGAGGAGAGAGAGGAGAGAGAAAGTTATTGGAAGGAGAGAGAGAAAATAGGGTATTTTAGAAAAGGAATAGGAATTAAAAAGGGGAGGGGTATGGTTGTAAATATAGGGGAGTAATTTAAGGTTGAGGTAGAGGGTATTTTAGGGATGTGAGAAAAAGTGGTATATTTGAAAAGAATAAAAGAAAGAAAGAAGAAAAGAAAGAAAAGAAAGAAAGAAAGAAGATAGAAAGAAAATGGAAATGGGGGGTGCCCACCGCCGGCAGCCTGGCAGCGGCACCGCCGGGGAGCGCGCGCGCGGCCTAGGGCCGAGGGAGGAGATGGGAGGTTGGTGTTGTTTGTTGTTGTTGGAGTCGTTGTTTGTATTGTTGAAGGAGATGGAGGTGGTTGATGGTAGAGATGGTTATGGTGGTTGTTGGAGGTAGTAGGGAGTTAGAGGAGGAGGAGGAGGTGATGATGAGGTGGTTGGAGTGAAGGATTTGGGTGGAATTGGTGGTCGATTTTGGAGGAGAAGAAGAAGGTAAAGTGTTGGGTTATGTTGAAATTGGAGGAAAGGAGGTGGGATTTGGGGGTGATGGAAGTGTGGAAGGGAGGTGAGGTGATGGGGGGTGCGGCGGCGGCAGCTAGGGCAGCGGCGGGCGGTGGTGGTGATGGTGGAGGCGGTGGTGGTGAGGAGTTGGGTGATGGTGTTAGAGTTAGAGATTGAAATAGAAGATAATGGAGAAGGAGAAGGAAGGAAAGAAAGGAATTTAAAGAAGGGAGAAAGAGAGGGAGAGAATGATGAGGGATGGGGTTTTCAGCTAATGATGCTGCTGTTGCTGCAGTAGGGGAGCAGGCGGTGGGCGGCTTTGCAGGGGAGGAAGTCAAAGGGGGAAGAAAGAAAAGAAAGAAAATTAAAGGAAAGGAAAAAATAAGAAAAAAGAAAATAAAATAGTATAAAAATTTTATTATGAAATAATTTATTTATTATAATTTTTGGAAGTACAAAGTAGGAGAGTAGAGAAGGAAAAGTAAGAAAAGAAATTGTCGGTAAATAATATTATTATTTTAATAGGGCGAAAATTCAACTATTTCAGAAACGTTCCGAAAATTTTTTCAAAAATAGAAAATATTATTTTAAGATGCCTGAAGAAATCGGATTCAATAAATTTTATCTAGTTTTCAAATTAAAAATTATAGAATCTTCCGACGATACTGGCCAACACCAGAATCGGTGAAATTTTGATAAATTTAGAAAAATTTCAAAAAATATATTTAGGTAGAAAATAAAATTCTAAGAATTAACATGAAAACTATTTTTGAAAATTCAACTAAATTTGAAAACTAAAAATTTGGGAATCAGTCAGCGATGCCGACCAACATCGGTTTTGGAGATTTTGCAGAAAAATTCTGAAAAATTTCAGAAAATTATGAAAAATCTAAAATATTAGAAAATAGTGTCTAAAACTAAAATCAGTCAAATCGGACTATCAGAAAGGTCAAATTAGGCAGCATACTGGTATCGGGTTCCCGGTCCAGGTCAGGGCTGACTCTAACACTGAGGATCCAGAACTGATACCTAAAATCATAAGCAATCACAATTTAAATACAAATATTAGAATAAAATTAAACAAAATGGTCAAAGAATTCAGGATACGTATCTGGGTACGTATCCTGGGAACGGGGTGCTACATCTTTGAATCAATTTATTATTCAAATAGAAATCTTATAATTGTCACACATTTATCACCACATGTGTATATGCAGTTCGGCCAAATATTATCTTTCCTTTGGGTTAGTTAATACTCCCATGAATTCACACACACACACAAACATCTTAATATTCTCAAGAAGATAATCTACACAAAAGAGGTCACTTTGGCAACATCTTATTTCAATTAGCCTTACTAAATGTTAGACAATCTTAATAATTTAGTGAATGTACCCAAATTTCATTTAAAAATTTTAAAAGTCCTAAAGTTGCCCCCCAAAAAGGGGGCACAATTTACTCGATGTTGGGCGCAGTGCCTGGGCACCGCCTTAAGATGTGCTGCACCACAGGGCGCCGCGGTTGCCTGGGCGCGACCAGTCTGACGCGCCTACCTGGCCAAAGCCAACGTGGCCGCCCCTCCTAGGGCGCGACCACTATTTCCCTTTTTTTTAATAATCTGAAAAACAGATCTGAAACCTTAAAAAAAAATTTATTATTGTTATTCTGAATTCAGATCTGAAATTTCAGATCCATAAATCTGAAGAAAAGAGAAGTTTTTGCCAAAGTCAAAGTATTCATGTAATATGATTCATTAGATCTAATTTATATTTCATGAAAGCATGAATAAAATCCTAAGTTTTGAACTTTAAATCCCAAATCTATGAATCCTCAAAGAAGAGACTCTGATACCAATTATTGGATCTTAAATTAAATAATAAAAGGATTGGATTTACAATAATTATTAAGATCAAAGGCTATAACTTTCGCATAAATCAAACCCTAAAACATAGATCTAGTCTCCTTGAAGATTCAAAAACATGAGAAAATTAAAAAAATAAAAGCTGAAGCGCACATTGAATCATGACTGAATTGTTTGAATTATTGGGTTGGAGATGGCCTTTCAAAGGATCATTTTTCTGGGGTTTCTCTCTCCCTGAAGGGATCTCAAAGAGAAAAAAATCATACGTTCTTTTGGAGACCATGATCTCTTATATAATAACAAGAGTTATTCCATTTCCAATTTGGCCCTTCAACAAATTAAAAATTATATAATTATTTCTACACATTAAATCTATGACAATTAATACTCATTAATCTAATTATTAACTTAATTAGATCACAATTAATTTGAACTATACTGTAAGATAGACATACATATTAAATTTATATATGTGAGCCCACACATGTTGAATTATTTCCAACATATATAACTCCATGAGTTTTGTCATCATCAAAAAGGGGAGATTGTTGGTCTAAAGGTTCATCACTCTAGCTTTGAGTTTCAGGTTCAAGTTCAGGTTCTTATAGTGTCAAATTCATCTTGAACTACAATACAAGATCGAAGCTTGGTTATATACCCATCATGTGAAGATGTATCTTGTTTAGACTAATAGGTCTAATATTTGTAAGTTTTAGTTTGTTAAAGTTTAGCTTAGAGAGAAGAGCTAAAAGAATTCACACACACACACACACACACACACACACACACACAATTTTACACAAAATGATTTTGGAAAACCAGTATTTATTTTGTAGTACATGCAACAGACAGGTTGGTTGTCGACAGTTCCGAAGTGAACTGTCTACAGGGCTTCCCAAGACTATCGACAGGTTCTTTTCAGAGAGTTGCCAACAGGATTTTACAGTAAGTATGAGTTTTTCAAAATATTGGGTCACTATAGACAGATGAAGTGAACTGTCCATAGCTGATACTGTATATCAGCATTTGACTGTCGATAACACTATTAGACTGTCGACAACTGAAGTGTTTTTGCTTCTGTTTGTGAAGCAGTGCACTAGCACTGTCGACAGTCCTGGACTGTCGACAGCAGCAAGTGACCGTTCACAGGTTTGACCTTGAATTTCAACATGTTTTAAATGATACTTTTTCTTGTTTAGATCCTCTAAATGACTATTTTTCTAAACTTATAAATTCGATTATTTTTAGATGATGTCATAAGAGTTTTTTAGAGCTAAAATCATCCTACTTCTATATAAAAAGTTTTGAGCTTCTATTTATACTCTCTTCTAGTTTTCTCACTTATCGAATCCTTGAATATATATATATATATATATATATATATATATATATATATATATATATATATATATATATATATTCTAAGCTATAGGACTTTGTAGTGTGAGTTGTTTGTGATCTGAATAAAGTCACTTTGCGACTGTATTCTTTGTGAAATGAATGAGATTACGACCTCGGTGAGCTTGCAGATTCGCATTTGTATTATTCTTGCGTGATAAGTGAGAGATTTACGGGTCAAGAGTCTTGTAGGTATTGAAACACCGAGTGATCTTGCGGTTTAATTTTAGTGGAATCCATCATTGCAGTGAAGGTGGGATGTAGAGCAGTGACTCGAACCTCGAGAATAATTCTTTGTGTTTGCTATTGGCTTGAGTTTGCTTTCTCTATACTCTTTACTTTTTTATATTATCTTGTTTATTATTCTTGTATTATCGTCCATCTATTCTCATCATATCAAGAAAGCAATTACGCACCTCAACCTTATCTAAGAGGATTACAAGGAGACGTTCAGAGCCCTTCACGGGATATCCGACTTTATTTCTTGATTGTGAGTTTTGGAATTGTTTGTATGTTGTTATACTTTTGTATATCATTATTGTGTTAAAGTTTTTTTTAGTTTTCACATTTCATTAGCATATCACCTATTCACCCCCTCCAGGTGATTTCAAAAAGGATGACGATCCAAGTGCAATAAGGCATCATCACAGTTTACCAAGAAGATTTATAGGGTACTTCTTGAAGGAGAGAAGTGTGGAGATTAGACAAGCTAAAGGAAGAAAACGCAATTCGAGGTAGAGTTTCAGGGATAATTTTGGAAGGGAGCTCATTGCGAGGTGGAGCTTAAAGGAAGACTACAATGGAACATAAACGGGGTCAAAATGTTTCATGAAGGAGAAATGATGCATTTGAGCAACGACCAAGATGGCCATAGCTGTGGCGGTAATCCGCCAAAGGCCCCAGGGAGAGGGGCAAAAGTTAAAAGCTTCATGGTATGGATACAACCAAGAAAAAAAAATCAAGGACTCCAAAATCTAAAGGTGTTTTACTAAAGGCTTGAAACGTAAATCAAGGCAGAGATTGTTAAGATTTTTGCCTTATTTTCAAGAGGGGATAATGGTCCAAGAAAATTCAATTGAGTTAGAGAAGAAGATGGCAGAAGAAGTAAATCAAGGTGGAGCAGTTTTCTTTTCAGTCGCTTACGATTTTTCTTTTCTAGAATAGTACGAATAGGATTCAAATTTTATTCAATAAAGGTTTGTTCTAAAGATTGAAGAATCTAGAATTCTTCTAGTTCAAGAAGATCAACTCCAAATATGATTGATCAAGATTCTTCAAGCATCCAAATGGCCAAGATCATCTTATAGTCCAAATAGTTTGTATTGTAAAATCCTATAAATAAAGGTTTAACCTAGCATTATAAGGTGTGGAGAAAAAGGTGAAAAACACCAAGAAAGCCAAGAAAGAGAGGAGTAAGATGAGTGTGCATAGATAGAAGGTATAGTCTTATAATCTAGCTCTAGATTTAAGGAAAAGGTGAATACTCTTGTGGGATCAAGAAGGAGGTTAGATCTCTTTGTATCAAGTTTATTAATAAAACTCTCTCAAGTTCTCTCCCTGTGGACGTAGGCCAAGTTCGGGCTGAACAACATTAAATTCTCGTGTTATTTCTTATTACTCTTTTATCTACGTATTGTTAGATTGCTTTACAACTGTTTTCATTTTCCATGTATCATCATATTGCCAAGTGTCACAAACATCGAATCTGAGAGTAACAATTGATATTATAACGTCAAGTCGTTACAACAATACAGTGAAGTATGGCAAATACAAGTCGATCTGCAAGGAAGAGAGATTTTTTTCGTGATTCATTAATATATGAGCAAATTAAGATATAAAGTTGGAAGATAGTTAATTACTTTAAGCAACAAGATACAAATAGGAAAACAATCTACAGAAAAATCCACTAGTATGAAAATATTAAATAACTTGTTCACTCTCTCTCTCTCTCACAAAATGTCACAATTTATACCACGACTATATATCCACAAATCAAAAGATAAGGCATGCAAGCACAAATATATTTTCAGAAGATGATTAAGTTAAACCAAATAACAATTTAAAAAACCCTAATCATTTTCTTTAAGCATAAACTATAGGGACAATACTCATTTTTAATTTATCAAACTTCTTAAATAATTTAACGAATTTTTTGATGTTGTTTTAATCTAACAAAATCATGACAATAATAAGCACAACATGAGAGATGAGTTCTAACTACTTAAATATTTTTTTTTAATTTAGTTTCATCCTACCCTTGACATCAGATCAGTTACATATGATTATAAATAAACAATAAAACAAAATAGAATGAAGAAGAAAAAAATATTATAAAAAAAGAAAATCTTTATTAATACTAAGCTTTATTATAAATAATCTCCAAGGTCTTTGGTTGCAGTAATAAGCCTTTTGGAGGATACAAGTGATACCATTAGCTAAATTAGCTTAATTAAGCCTCCCTCTCCGATTTATCTCAAAGTTTTATAATTGTTTGTTAAGATCTCAACTACATCTTTTATAGTTACAACTGCTTGATTGTTAGGATCTTAACTGCAAATCTTATAGTTGCACTTGATTGTTAGGATTTTAATTACAAATCTTGCAATTACAATTGGTTGATTGTTAAAATTTAAATTGCATATTTTGTTGTTGTAACTAATTGATAAGATCAAAACAACATTTCAAACTCGCTTTAAATAAGATGTGGATTGATTGAAGAAGATTCTGTACTATCCAAATCTAGATTAGAGATATCTAACTTTATTCATTAAGTGTTGGGCCTTGAACTGGGCTTCCATGTTTCTTGACTATGACTCTGAGTTCACAAGCTTAGCTTCTTTATTGTACTAAATAATGCTCTCTTTTGAAATATTGCATTTAACCCTGTCTTAAAAATAATCAAATAACATTATTTTAGATACAAAATTAATAAATATTGATAAATAAAATTCTCTCTCTCTCTCTCTCTCTAAA
Source organism: Agave tequilana (assembly GCA_038442645.1). Lineage (NCBI taxonomy): Eukaryota > Viridiplantae > Streptophyta > Magnoliopsida > Asparagales > Asparagaceae > Agave > Agave tequilana. The sequence goes on from JAVJIF010001817.1 coordinate 135,327, forward strand.
TCCTGAGCTAAAACTGCTTAGAAACTTGATCTCTTTTGATTTAATGTCTGAAGCCATCCCACCCTCTTTTAATGGTTTTTTTGGTCTTACTGGTTGGACTTCAGCAGACCCGTTCGGCCCATCACTTCCGGCCCGTCAGCCCACTTATGGCGCACAACAAGAACCCTACTTTAGGGAGTAGGGTTGGTTGTTACTTGAAGCACCAACAAACGGTCAAAGAAGGAACCAATGTATCATGCATGACATTCATACAGATAAAAGTTAAAAATTAAGTAAAGATTTTTACACGAGCAAAATCTGAGTAAAAAGTGACACAAACTTGATTCTGGAAAGTTTTAGAATGTACACAATATTTTGTACCTTGTACCCTCGCTTTTGTCACAATATCCGCACACAATAATTACTTTTTCTTTTTCTTTATCCTTATAATTCATCGGTTAAATTGATTGAATGTGAGTGATGTCTACTCTACGGTCAACGTACGTTATCGTTTTCCCCCGAAACTGACAAAGGACAAAACCGACCTGCGAATTTAGTTTGCCAACGGTGTAGGTTAACTCTCGCCACGTCGCGAGGATAACGTAAGAAGCTTCGGCACAACAAATAGAGGACGAAAGCGCGAGGGGCAATCTAATTCTCTCTCCTCTCTCGGTATATCTCGTCGTGGAGATAAAAAAAAAAAAAAATTCGGGAAGCAAAAGGGAAATAAAAACGTTACCCTAATCTCTCTCTCCCCTTCTCTCTCTTGTCGTCAAACTCTAATTCGATCTTCAATCGAACCCGAACTCTCTCCTCTCTCTCTCTTCCCCCCCTCGATCGATTGAGATTTTTGAAACCCTTGTATTTCTCCAGTATCTGATCAATTTCGTTCTCCTCTTCCCTCTCGTCGGATTCTTCATCCGAAACGCTAATTTTTTCAGCGTGGCTTCCTTGTGTTTCTCCGGAGCTATCTTTCCTCCAACAATTCGTCGAAATTTCTCAGAGACGGTAAAATTTTCTCGCGAGGTCAAGGTCCAAGTCGTAGTTTAACATCAGAAAAAAGAGACGATCTTTGTTATCGCCAAGTATAAATTTTGCAGTCTGATTTTTGATTTAGGAGCCCCATCCTTGTTATCTTCGTGCTCAGATTCGTTAAGAATCGTGCGGGATAGCGAGGATTTTAGGATCGCGAAGTGGAATTCGTTGGGATTTTTTAAGTTCTTATTCATCGATATTCGCGCTGGGAAATGGCTGGAGGTGGAAGCAGGAGGGATGATGGGCCGCTGAAGATTGGGAGCACCAACGGTTTCGCAGTCCTCGACAGCCTGAAGAAGAAGAAGAAGTCTGATAAGGATTCGTCGAAGAGTAAGGGGTCTTCGAAGAGCCACGCCAAGGAGGCAGAGCCCCCGGTGTTTTGGAATCCGAAGCCTTTGGTTAACAAATCGTGGGCCGATGTTGAGGACGAGGATGATGATGATTACTACGCGACCTCTGCGCCACCTCAGGGTATTTGGGGATCTTCGGAGCGAGCTAATCAGAAGAAAGAGATTGAGGCAGTGATTGAGGAGGTATATACTAGAAACCTTTCATTTTTTGTTTGTGAAGTGATACATTACTTGCACGGTTGGTCTAATATTTTATTTCGGTTGGTCTAATATTTTATTTTTATCTGCTTTTACCTGTTGTTATTCAAAGAAATATTGATAAAGGGAGAAGAATCTCTATTGAGACTGGTATCGTAAAGTAATTCTATTATGTATGAAAATTTTGAATGTTATACAAATAGATTACAGTATCATAAAGTAATTCTATTTTATGAAAATTTTGAATTTCATTATTTAGATGCCTAGTTCATAGGGACACCGTACAGTGAAGTACTAAAGCTGGTGATTCATGGATCTCCAAAACTATAGGTGTCCTTGCTGCAAATAAACCCATAATGATTCTCTATAATGTATGACACTGCATATGCCAAACTCTTTACTTTTTTGGTAATCGGTTATACTTTAATTATAAATAGTCTTGGATATGAGATGTTTTTTGGACTTCACCGTGTTTTTTAAAAAAAAATCCATGATAACTGTTGCCTTCTTATGTGCATATTTGAATGATGACCAATGATTACACATGATATCATCTGATCCCATAATTTCCTTTTCTACGATAAATGTTTTGAATGAATTAATGGAAAAATTGTCTTCATGTTTCCTTAGTGAGCAAACTAAAAAAAAAAAGACATCCTATATTATATGATAGAAATGGTTGACGCTTCATACTTCTTACATCGAAGCAAACTGCAAAAAATGAAATGGGCATGACCATGGTTACCAACAAAATAAGGAGAGACAAAAAATGTTGTAATACGTAAAGCACATGCTGAATATTATCTGAGGTTACTGAACCCATTCAACAAAATGATGCTGTTGTATAAATTTGCTTCAGAGACTCTCAAGGCACTTACTCCACCCTGATTCTGTCATCATGCCAAATGCATGGTCAGACCTTCAGGAATAGGTCTCGCCGTCTCAGGTCCTATTCTCCATGTTCTTGGGAGCCAAACCTATTCAATGCAATTTATTTGAAGTGGTTTATTTGATGATATTTTTGTGAGTTTGTCCGTTTACGTTTAAATTTTTTTTTGTAAGTTCTTTCTAGCCAAATGGTTCATCAAATGGAGGGTACTTCTAGCCATATGACCTATCAACGGGGGTTACTTGCAGTTACGCCCTATAGGCCCTTGAGTCTTTCCACACCTTTTGATTCACCATTTTGTAATATCCAAGCAATTGGCTAACTTGCTTCCATTACCACATCGAACACTTGTCTGCTCTGTGATTAGATTGTCCTTTGTAGATATCAACTTTGTATGATTCTGGCTACATTTTCTTTGAACCACTTCCTATGGCGCTTTGATTTTCCATATGCAATTTGCTGATATGATGTGCTACCTCTATGGTTTAAGAACTGGTAGGGTCTTCACTAAGAAAAATCATTTTTGACCATTTTGATTTGCTTGTATCCAGGGCTTTCTCTTCTGGTGGTTTTTCATGCTCAACTATATGCACGTCTTCTTGCTCCTATTTATTTGTTAGTTGAAATTCTATTGTCTGTAGGTCTCTTCCTACTTTGTTGCTTTTGTGTTACAATAGAATCATCCTCATTTGAAGCATGCTGAATCAGTTTTGCATGTTTGCAAGGATATTCCACCTTCCCCCAACAAAGAAAGCTGAATCTTGCATTACTTTGGTACATAAGTGGTCTTCCGTAATTTTGTAGTAGTCTATTTCCCCTTTTTCTCATTCAAAACCTAGCTTTGCAAAGTAAATCTTATGGATTAGTGCTGCATGTTTGTGACACTATACTACCTTCCTCAATAAAGACCCTTCCATAAGCAGAAGCTTGCATTAAGCGGCATTCCATAATCCTGAAGCAGTCTGATCTTCCTTCCCATTTATAACCTAATTTTGTGAAATATGTCCTCAGGATCTCTTATTGATGACAAGAGTTCTTAGGATAATGCCAATTTTGAAAAATGCCTAAGTGGTACAAGCAGTTCTGTCACTAGTACTTTTTCCAATCTGGTTGCTTATTAAGATTACCTCCAATACATTCTATAGAGGTCATAAATCAGAAGTGCAAACATAAGTGGAGATCAAGGATCACCCACCTAGACATTTCCTCCTTTTCCACATTGCCAATTGATTTAAATAGTTGATTTTTCTGATTTGAGCCATTGTGATCCAATGTAATTTTTTCTCCCAAATTCGATATCCTTAGAGTTTAAAAATTCAAAACGGTAAATTTTTTTATAACCTCTTTAATCGATGCTTCCCACTTTTTTTTTCTCGTAATTTTGAATTATTTCTCTATTGCATATGTATCTTCTGTCCATGATTCCTGTTTGGTGCATCTATTAGTTCTTGATAATTTTTCTTACATCATCATTTTCTGGATGATTTCAGATTCAATTTACTTGTTGGTCTATGGTCTTCCGCCTATGTGGTATCCTGTGGGATTACTGTGTGTGATGCCTCTCCTTTTGATGGTGCTTATTCACTAGGAGCATTGCGTGTCATTGGGATATCCTCTTTTACTAACACATCGAACATTTGGTACAAGAACATTAGAAGGCGATCTATTCCAACTCTTTATCCTTTTTTTATTCCGGATGTTGCTTTTTTGACCCCGGCTCCTAGTTCTCCGAAGCAAATTTTCTTCTCTGAGAATTCCTTGCATGTTTCACTTTCCTCAATGTAGTACCTATTGTTGACATTATTGTCACTTACGTGTAGGTTTGTGAATAAGATTCATTTTCCTGTCCTTGTGGCTAGTCTGTGATAGAAGCCAATTTTGAGGTCCCTCTTCTGAGCCATGGTTGGTCTTTGTTTTGGAAATATGTGGTTGCTACGTGCATATAGTAAAATTTAACATGATACAAATCTTATCTCATTTTCATTCTTTGTTGTTGAGCCTATGTTTTTATTGCTTCACCACGTGCTACTATTTCTTGTGCAATGAATGTAGCCTGCTTTGAGTCTCTGTTTTTTTGGCTGATATCTGACTATTCACATTTCTGTTGTGCAAACAAACTTTTTCTTTTTTCTTTTTTTTTTTGTAACCTTTTAGCAGTCTAAGGAACTTGTAAGTTCGGGTGCGAGTTAGGTCACGGAAGTTTATGTATGCGCGCAAGGCCCAGTTTGGCAAAGGCTTGAGGATGAGAGATTAAGAAAAATGGGTCAAGCTTAATACTTTCTAAGGAAAAAAGGATAAGTTAAATGAACCATAAAAAATAGATAATGTCACATGTATTCTCGTGTACCATAGCGATAAAATCTCTTTGCAATGGGCAAGAGGTCTGAGGTTCAAATCTCGTTTGCACCAGGTTACGGTCTATATTCCTAAAAAAAGAAAGGAAAAAAAAAACACTTAATAGACAAATAAATGAAAGGGTAACTCATCTAAAGAGGAGGATTATCCTCTTATCTAACCCTTTTGAATTTTTGTAATTTTACAGGTAAGGGTCAACTCTTGTTAAACTTTCACTTGAACCATTTCCAAACAACACCTGAAAGTGCTGATTAGTTGAAGCATTGAACACTGTCTAGCGTGTCTTACTTTAGTTAGATGTTCAGGGAATTTGGGCAAAAGAAAGGATAAGTTGACGACAACACTACTTTTTTTTAATGAAGAATCTTATTAGGAAATGATATAGTTAAAAGGTTCTATTAGAAAATTATATAGTTGACATCCTACTATAAAAAATGTAAAAATTAAAAGAAAATATAATTTAGTTTGGGAACTGTAAAATGTCACTTATAGTTTTCTTTCTGATTTTATTCTTTGTTGATTTGATTTTTTTAAAATTTTTAATCCATTTGGAAAGGAGGAAAATGCTTGATTCAGATGATTTTCCCTCCCCCCCCCTCTCCCTCTTGTATGGAAACAAGAGATGAGCATTTATAATTTTGTGCTTACTTTATTTGGCTAAATTGCAATTGTGTAAATTCATTTTTAATGCATTTAATTTTATTCTGTTATGAAATGTTTAACATTACAACCGGAACTTCTTGCAGCTAATTAATCCTTTTCATTATATATTAATTCTGCAAAATGTGTTCATTTGTTTTAATACTTGCCAAGTGATATTTAAATGTCATAACTTATTTATTTAATATTATGTTTTTCTTTTAGTGAGTCACTCATGGTTGCAACCCAAAAAAATTATAGGGTTCTTTTCGCAAATAGTTTTGTTAAGGAAAATGCTGTAGTTCTTTTGCATGGCACATGAATAACAGTGGTAAGTTTTTCTCTTAGATCACGTGGACTATACAAACTTCGATGGGCCCATATGTGGTTCTTCTTTCCTCCTATATTTGTGGTGTTGCATACTATGATGCACCTTTCATTCCTTTTTTAGAAAAACTCTTAACTAAGATATAGGAGAGATGATTTCGGAGCGTGATCATCCATGTGACAAGTGGTGGGTCCCAACTGATGCAGAATGAGCTGTGGATAAGAGACAAAATGTGTTTGGTACCGTTCATATATAAAAAATGGTTTTGCCAAGTGCCAGCGCAACATGTATTATTCTTACCTGGTCTATCTACGACTCTACCTTGACACTGTTCTTGTAGAAAAGGTTGCCAAGCTGGGGAAAAGCACTTAGATCTCCATGATGAAAATGTTAAAGAGTTGTTACTTAGTTGCATGTGATGGGTTTCTTGTTGCAGCGAATACATTGTTTTGGATAGACAAGAGGGGCCTAGATGCTATCTATTGTAGAAATTGAACTGCTAGTATAGATGGACCTTTCTGGGGGAAGTCTTTCATATGCTATGGATGTTAACGGGTCAATAACTTACAAAAGAAATTAATATGCCGTCTTCTTGGTGTTTTTTTTATAGAAGGTACCAAGATTTCTTAATTTTTCTATAATTGTACGAAATATACTTTGAAAGTGCTTAAAGTAGTTTTTCAGAAATATGTGCTATAGTTGGATGACCTTTCGCAATGTAATAAAAAACCCGTTATGTAACTCGTTATAACCCGTTACAGGACGTAATGGCGCCCGACTGTTATATAACACTCGCAAAAAACGTAGTTCTCTGTAACGAGCATTTTTTTGGAGCGTTACGAACGTTAAATCACGAAAATAACATAACGTTTGTGTAATGGTCTGAGATTTCATTATCTTAATCCTTCATAAATCTTCAATTTAAGAAAAGTAATTATCTTTCTTATCATATAAAAGTTCAAAATTTCGGCAGCATCTCTTTTGTACATATTGATTTGGCCTGATATACAATACATAACCACAAATAGTTTTGACCAACATCAACTTATTTATTCTCAACCCAAACACATAAGCTAAACTCAACAATCATCCACACAATCATAATAATATTTCAGCTTGACATCGCCTACTTATGTGAAACCACAATAAATACACGCTGGAGAGTACCCCTCTTGGCATCCACAGTATAACTCAGAACTATCATAGTTGAACTATCATGGTCATCACAACTAACTCATTCCTACATAAATACTACTGACAAATATAATATGGTTACGACTATATATTCAATAAGATTATAAATATATGCAACAAGAGATTTTATAAATAATAACACATAATTACATCTTCAACACTTTCATTGTAAGCAAAAGCAAAATTTCTCAAGAAAATGCCAATAACTTGGAGTTGGGCCTTCGCCTCGTCACAACCTAAAAAACATGTAACTGGGAGGGTGAGTTCAACAGCTCAGTGAGGAGAGTCAAAGGAAATCAAGAAAATGGTGGACATAGTTAATAAGAAGCATGATTTTTTTACAAATAATAGCGGTAAATATGGATGGGGGGAAGCAACATATCATAATAAACAGTCAAAATAACTATCTTCATTGTCTGCAAGACGGTCTAACTCTCGTGATCATTTATTCTCTTTAACCTTACTTGAGTTTCTACACTGCATTTTTACAGGGTTTATGAGTTATATCAAATAATTTCTTTTAGGGGCTGTTTGGTTGCAAGGAAGTGGGCGGAAGTAAGGAAATAGGGAAGTATAATTGCTCACTTCCCTTTCTATCCAAACACCGGAAAAGGAAAATAAGAAAACCTCTTTTCCTTTTACCGTTTCTCTTTTACACAATCATTTCCTCACTTATAAAGTGCTACAGTTAATTTTGTGGTCATGTAAATCACATTTGTAATAAATTGTAGCACAAAACAGTTAATTTTTTGACCATGTAAATCTCACATGCATTCTAATTACAGTCTATTTTTTATTTTTCTTAATTAATTTTTATTTTAATATTATTTTACGGTCAACTTTGTGGTCAACTTTTCCACTTTCACTTTCACATTACCATCAAAATACCGGAAAAGACAAAATATTTTTCAAACCACACTTTCCAACAACATCCAAACACCAGAAAACTCACTAACCAATTCCCAAGTTCCAAAGGGAATTATTACTACTTCCTCAATTCCTCACTTTCTCACTTTCGCCCTTAACCAAACAGGCCCTTAGTGACTTAGTTTATTAACGAATTCATTTCATGTATATATTACGTACGTATATCATGTACCACACACGATGTACACTAGTCATAACAACAACGTTATAACATAGTATATCCCCTGAATAATACATCCATCATGAAACATATATATATATATATATATATATATATATATATATATATATATATATATATATATATATAATCATATCACACTTCAAGTACTTCATGGATTGACCCTTACACATTTACACATCACATTATATTTTATTAACTCTTACAATAAAGTAATGTTTCACAGTCTTGCATCAATGACAAGCATACCACACTAATTATAATCAATAAATAACTTTCCCACTGTGTATCATACGTACAGTCTCATACCCCATCTTCGTACCCACTGGCTCGTGCTCGACCCCTTCCTTCATATTACAATGCACAATTACATACCCCGTGTCGTACCCACCGGCTCCCCCCTGACTCCTTCATATCACAATACGCAATTCCATGTCCCGTCTTCGTACCCACCGGCTCCCGCCCGGCCCCTTCATATCATAATACGCAATTTCATACCTGTCTTTGTATCCACCGGCACTCACCCAACCCCTTTCTTCAAGTATGTAATGCATGCAACAATCATATGCACAATCATTATACATACATACTATTTACAACTATATCAACCACACGAGATATACAAGTCAGGGCAATTATATCACTCGTTTTGGTCATCATATCAAACAATTGGTCACATACACAATATTCATTCTTAGATCACACTACTAGATCTTATAATTAAACAAGATTCTCATTTTCATGTATTCAATATTTGTTCGTAGTAGTTGACTAATTATCATTCAAAATTCAGAGTCTTATCATGTTCGTAAATTATAATAGTTCACTAAGTTCACACTTATGTACATTATCTATTATTTCATCAAATTTACTATTTACGATTAAAGAGGACGTGATCCACTAATTTAGTTGGATCACAAATTATAATTAACCCATCTATATTGAATTTTTAAATTAACAAGGAGTTATAGTTCACTAACTTTTTAAAAGTATTTTATGTGTTATATAGCCATTCTAATCACCCAATTTGACTATTCTATTTGTTTACAATAAGGTATTACCAAAAGTTTGAGTTTACTCACTTAAATTAGAAAATCCTTGATATTAGGGTGACTGAACACAATCTGTGTAGTAATTAATAATATCTATGTTCAAATCCAGTTTTACCTACTATTCACATTTCTAATTTAGGAGTTCTAGTTCACTCGCTTGACTCTTAAGTTAAATAGATTTGAAGTCTATAACAAGTACTAATGATAGACACTTATTCCAACGGTAAGTTCAGAGATCTGACTTGGTTATATCAAGTAACTAGTTCGATAAGAGGTGGCACAAGATTAAGCTCATTCCGTGGTCTCTCTAATGGAGATACTCTTTGTGATACATGGTTGACTCTTTTTAAGTTTGGATGAGATAAGGCAATATTAAATTAAGTATATGTATCACTAGTCAAAGGAATTCATGATTTTCTTGAGTCTGAATGAATCTTTCAACTCTTGCTACTAACGAATAAGTTTCCTACATGCATCTTATAAACAATAGGTATGTGTGGTCTGACTCAACTGTCCAATCAAACAATCATATCAGTATTCGGGCAACATAATTAATAAAGGTAAAACTTAATGTGTGAGTTTTAATGCATATAACAAAATGGTAGTTAGAATTAACGAAGATTTACCGCTAGAAGTTCAGCATAGGTCCAGATAATGTGTAAATAAAAAGGTCTTCATCCTAAACTAATGTCACCAATGCAGTTTTTATATTAAGTTGACCCTACATTAAATTTAGTCATATTTTTTATAACTCTAGATTGTAAGTTGAAGGTCTAATTATCTAACTCTTTCAGACATCAGAAACAAATGGTGTCTAATAATCAATTGTAAACTCAAATTTATTACACGAGAGAAAATGAAAAGGTGATTTCTACGGTTCATCATAAACATCGATCGAAAATAGTAAACAATCTATCTGTCAAGTTCACTGTTTGAAACTAAAACTAGTTGGCTAAAGAAACAACCGCTTGGCTAAAATTTTAAGTCAATTAGCCATCCAATTTATATAAAATTTTCCTTACAACAATTAGAACTAGTTCATTAATTTTATGATCGTAATCATGGTAATTTCTAATCACTTTTGTATTTGATTAAATTGGTGAGTTCAGCTCATGGTTCAAAGTCTCGGTCTCGGCCGCCGACTCGGCCGGCACCGAGACGGATCGGTCTCGGCGACTCGGATCGGACTCAGATGATACGCGCAAAACGCTACATAGAATGCCAAAAAAATTATGAAAAATTCATGACAAATCATAAAAAAATGTAGATATCAAAATTCATGTATCACATATTCAAAACATATCACCTAGCACTCAAAACATAACGTGAAAGTGAAAAGTCACCTAGAGGGGGGGTGAATAGGTGATGTGGCTAATCTATGAACTAAATGCGGAATTTAAAAACTTAATACAAATTACACTCAAGTGTGATCAACAAATGATGCACACACAACCAAGCCAAGCAAGTATGAATGCACAATATAAATAATTGCAAGGCACAAAGTAAAGAGAGAGATAGAGAGAGTCAATGGATCAAGCGCAAACAACAAGATGTGTTTCGAGGTTCGAGCACCCAGCTCTACATCCCGGCTTCGACACACGAAGGATTTCTAATCCACTAGCAAGTCCACAAAGAACTCTCACAAGGAGTACCCAACTCCTCTCTTTACAAACACAACCTCCTCCTTGAGGCAAGCTCCAATCCAACAAAACAATCACCTCACAACTTGAGGGATTAGCACAAAGCAAATAAGGATCACCTCACAACTTGAGGGATACAACCCAAGGCACAAAGCCAAACAAAGATTGGGTTTTCAACTTGGTGGTTCAAACAAGCAACCGCAAACAATCTCTTTTTCCCACACAAAATCTTATAGAAAAGATAGTAGATTTTAGCTCAAGTGTGGAGAAAACCAAGGGATTTGAAACCAGCAACTCAAAGAAAATCTTTGGGAAATAAATGAAATCAAGATAGAGAAGTTCAATTTAAAAGCTTTTCCCAAAACCCTTTTCTTTGATTTTTCAAACCCTAATGAAAACACCAAAAAGATTGTTCAATTTGAATCCAAAAACCTATTTTGATTGCAGCAAAAACACCTGAGAGAATGAAAATTTTAGCCCAAAAATTCTTAGAGAAAAACTCTCTCAAATGGGGTATTTATAGGCAAATCTGGAAAATAGCCGTTGGCAGAAAAACTGCCAGAAATACCCTGCCGGTCGACCGCACGGTCGACCGTCCAACGGTCAAGAAAACAGCCGTCTGACAGCTGCCGGTCGACCTGGCGGTCGACCCAGACAAACAGAGACCAATCTGCTTACAGTCGGTCGACCGCACGGTCGACCGTCTACAGAAACAGCCGACGTGCACGTTTTTGTGCACGTCCGGTCGACCGGCCGGTCGACCGTCCATATGGCACGGTCGACCGGACTTGTCGACCGGCCCAGCCTGGCTGTCAACAGAATAGGTCATATTGGAGCACATTTTTCAGGCTGAAAAAGTTCGAATTCATAAAAAGGTATATAGGAATGATTTGTAGATCTTTAAGTTATCTTTCTAATGCATCTGAAATCAACTCAATATCAGTTAGGATGCGAAAGTTATCAATAAAACACTGACAGGTGTCAAAACAGAAACTGTAACCTGTTTTCAGAACAAGAACAGATTTCAACCAAATATTTGACAACTTTAAAATTAGAATCTGAAAATGGTTATTAAATAAGAAATATAGATCTAAAAGTTATCTTTGAAATGCAAGTTAAATCATGTTATTTGATTATAAAAATAAAAAGTTATGATAATAACTATAGAAGGGTGTCAGGCAGATCAGTAGAACTAAAAACTGGTTCAACTCCAAACCCGATATATGTTTTGATTAGAAATGCCAAAACATAAAACACATGAAATAGAATATCAAACTAAGTTTCTTTAAATAGTTGAAGCATACATGTATATAGAACAAATCTAATATACATTAAATAATGTAAACTTATTTTGATATAATCCTATTCATGTAAACCAAGATCGGTTAAACCAAAAACCGAAAACAATATTCAAAAACATGAAACGTGTGTGTTGTGAACTTGAGCTTATCATACTATACTAATCTTTACAATTTGAGATCTAAACTCAAAACTAAAACTATGGATACCTAAGTCTTCTTGTAGAGCGCAATCTTCAAGTCGACTCGATCCAAAGCAAGATTATTAGTACACATAACTACATGAGTTAATCATCATCAAAACTAGAGTGGAAGGCCTTTGGGCCAACAGAAAGAATAAATACAAGCGTCGTCGGTAGAAAATTATCAAAATACATGCATAATATAGTAAATTGCACAAAATAATTCATAAGTACCTGCTAATATAGTCATTTCCACATTGAATTACGAGGAGGCACAAAATCATCATTATCATCATCCCCGCGATAAGTATAGAAACCAGGCATATAGTTGCTTTGGAGCCATACTGAAATTTAAAAAAATTATCTGTTAAATTAAATTAAAACTAAAATTAACTAAATTAAAACAACATTAAATTAAACTCAATTAAATGAAACTAAATTAACTAAACTAGTTTATACTAGATTAAGCAACACTAACTTAATTACCTAACTTCAATAAAATTATTAAATAACCTAACTTAATTACAAAAGTTTATTAAATTAAATTAACCTAAATTAAGTTAACTAAACTAATTTAAATTAAATTAAACTCAATTAAATGAAACTAAATTAAATTAAACTAAACTAGTTTATACTAGATTAACTTACACTAACTTTATTACCTAACTTCAATAAAATTATTAAATTACCTAACTTAATTATAATTATAAAATTTTATTAAATTAAATTAACTTAAACTAAACTAAATTACATTAAACTCAAATAAATTAAACTGAGGGAGAGAGGGAGGAAGAGACTGAGGAGGGAGAGAGGGACTGAGGGGAGAGAGAAACAGAGGGGGGGAGAGAGGGACTGAGGGGAGAGGGACTGAGGGAGAGAGAGACGGAGACAGAGAAGGAGAGAAACGGAGATAGAGAGAGAGGGAGAGGGGGAGAGAGACTGAGAGGGAGAGGGAGAGAGAGTCCGACAGAGAGGGACAGAGAGAGACACAGAGAGAGGGAGAGAGGGAGAGGGAGAGAGAGTCTGACAGAGAGAGAGACGGAGACAGAGGGAGGGAGAGGGAGAGAGACGGAGAGAGGGAGAGAGAGAGGAGAGAGAGGGAGACACAGAGGAGGAGAGAGGCACAGATAGAGGGAGAGGAAGAGAGTCCGACAGAGAGAGAGAGAGACAGCGGGAGAGAGACGGAGACGGAGACAGAGAGGGAGAGTTACTTGCGAAGGCGACGGCGAGGGCGACGCGGGGGGACGCGAGAGGGAAGGGGCAGCGTGAGAGAGAGATCAGATCTGATCTCTCTCTCTCACACACTCAGTCCCTTTAAATGAGGGTTCACGGGCGCCGAGTCGACCCGGGTCGGGTCCGACTCGGTCAACTCGGCCAAGTCGGGGACGACTCAGCCGAGTTGACTGAGTCGAGTCCGAGTCGGACCCGGCCCGTTGGTCGACTCGGGCTTCCAAGTCGCATCGGCAGCGGCCGAGTCGGATACGACTCGGCTGAGTCGTATCCGACTCGGCCGATACCTTGAACCATGGTTCAGCTTACACAATCAATTTAGTATGCTAGGTACATGATAGACTAATTTGTGAGTTCGTCTATATGATAATTTAGCAACAATCTAACACATAAATCTTTGTTCATGCGTTTCAAGTTCTAACCTTGTGCCCAGTTAAGCTCGCATATGTGTATTATCAAGTTCATACGTTCGGATGATTTCACATGTCGGTATATTCTCATGTGCCACCATTTAGTTGGGTTCTCATGCTCATTCACAGTCTAAAAGTCGGGTTTACGTTCACTAATTAAGTGTTTGATCATATAAATTCTTGGCTCATAAAGCATATAATTCTCTTTTTGTTATCATTAACATGTGCTTAAACAGGTTCAGTTGTGAAATTGTTACCTATACAGAATTTATGAATTAGCTGTATTTTGGTAATAATTCCTATCACAACCACTCAATTGAGACGTGACTAGAACCATTTGAAATTAGATTTCTTTATGTTTCTAATGGTACATTATATGTTACAATTAGTTTAGTATGCGCGTTAAGTAGGCAAGAACTTTTGTTTACTACACCTCTGCAACTCTGTCTTTCCGAACAATCAACGATGTTTTCATTATAACATTAAATAGGCCAGAACTTTTGTTTACAACACCTCTGCAACTCCGTCTTTTCGAACAATCAATGATGTTTGCATTATAATTCTTGTCTTAGATATTTAAATGAAACACGAAAATTTTTATTGGAAACTAGACTTCATTATCTTTCCAACGAAATATTATATGATAGGTTTAATTCAACCAAACAGTTCTAAATAATCAGAAACTCCTTAGTCTTGTAAAGGTTCTGCATCACAGCAATTTCGACCAGTCGTTATGTTTCAGCAATAACTCTTAGCACATCCAATAGGGATACGGTAAGAGACGTTAGAAAGTAGACTCACGATTATCTTTTCAATAGTATGTAACATAATACTCTTTATTCTTAATACACTTGCAAACTGAATCCGAATTTACAGGTTACAAATTTTGACAGATTTGCTAACCCATCCAAGAGTGCCTAAACTTTGGGTTTTTTTCTAATTTCTTTAGCATTTTCAACTAAATTAGAATCATAACTAATAAGTATTTTATCTGATTATAATTCCTTCTATTATTTACATAAAAATCCATCCTTTTTCATAATCCCCTACTATGTATCACTCATAACCTCTTAGACTCATAGTTCAAATAAAGGATTATAAACTCCCACATCAATAACCCTAGATACAATTTAAATTCACCATCATCCTTATTAATTCACAACAAAGCAAGAGATCTACAATTCTATTCGCAACAACTCATTTAGTTCATGAAATTTTACAAGAAAATGTGAAAGAGAAGTAGATCAAGAGACCTCCTCACCTTGCTACCCGTGGCTGCCTTGGCCGTCCGGGCCGCCGTCAGCTGTCGCCCGCCCATTGCTGCTATGCACACCCGAGAGGGGGAGAGAGGGAGGAAGAGAGTGTGAGAAGAGAGATTGAGAGGAGATTGGGGTTTTTTTGGGGGGGGGATTATTGCTCAAGTGGGGATTTTGGGTCTTAAGTTCTCAGATCTGAGAGAGGAAGAATTAGTTCATGTGTCCTATTAGTTCCATCTTCCTTTCTCACCTTTCCTTTATCAAGTTCAAGACAAATCTCAACCTTCCATCCCATCCTCATCAAACTCAACTCAAATCCTAGCCATTCATCCAACATGAGTGCACCTCTGACTATTTCAAGCTTTTACTTATATTTTTATTTAGTTTTATTTGATTTCTTCATGTAACATAGCTAAATATTAGCATATTTTTATTACTCATATACATATATATAATAACTCATATACATGTTTAATTAATTTATCTTACACCTTACTAATACAAATACATATATGTATTTTCATGTATACACATGGACCAATAGCTATTCATATATATGAATAATTTATATCACTTCACTTTTCATACACAAAATATTTTAATTTTGTGTATATATATATGAATTTTCCCACATAACATAAAAGGAAATTTGGTAATCACACTAATTATCCAAGATAAGTATCATAAATTATCAGAAGACTATGGTGATAGTCATGATTAAGATACTAATTCATTATTTAGTAACTCGGGTATTACAGTTTGTAACTCAAGTTATTTACACGAGTTACTAAATATATAACAACGAAGCAATTTCTTTCTCTAGACCAAATTAACATGAAGCTCTAAATTAGCAACGACGAGTGAAGTATCGAAGCACCCCAGTTCCTTCTCTCTTTGTAGTTGATGGCGACGACAACTCTCTCGTGCGGTCCTCCTCTCTTTGCATTTCTTCTTCAATTGCATCTCTCTCATCAGCGAGCATCGAAGCACCCCAGTTTCTCTCTTCAATTGACGAGGAACTCGATGTTGTAACACTCCAAAAAATCGAATAACTACATGACTCTTCAATTGACGAGGAACTCTCCGTCGATCTCACTTCAATTGACGAGGAACCACACGATATCGGATCACCTCAGTTCCTCGATGCTCGCTAAAACTTGTTGTGAGACTTGCTAAATGTGTTATATATTGTTTTGATATTTTTTAAGATTTTTTAAAATTATTTTTTTATTTATAAAAATTCTTAAATATAGAATATATATTTTTATTAAATAAATATTAAATTGTGTAACCTACGTTATGCGTTACGTTAAACTATGCTAACATAACAAAGAAAAAAATGTTATTATTATGTTATTGTTATTTTAAACATTGACTTTTTGTTTTCAAACAGCTGTTACAGATGCGATAGACCGGTAAAGATTGATTTTTTTTTGAATGTAAGTTCTTCCATTGTATGTAAATGTTGTAGAGGAAAGAGGGGAGTAGTCGATTGTTGAACAATAGAGGTTTCCTCTGGTAGAGATGCTAGAGTGTGATGACCAGTATCTGAACATAGTTAAGATGGGGAGACTTGCGGTTACAATATGTTTTCTAATCCCAATATACCTGGCATTAGGAGAGCACATCATTACTATGTTCTTCCTTGATGAGCAAAAAGAAGGAAAAAAATGAAGAAGAAGAAGAAAAAGAAAGATCCTTTCCTTTATAATAGTTGTATTGTAGAACCAAGAAACCCGAACGGGGACGCCAGGTGTGGATGCTGTTTAAGGTAACTATGTGATAGAAGGTTTAATAAGTAAATAATGTGTCTGAAATTTCAATTTTCAAGGGGTGAGTAAAATGAGTAAAAGGGGAAGTTTCCATGAAGATCCTGAAGAGACATTGATGGAACAATTATCCATCTTTGATTAGAGTTTCTATTATGTTCTAGCTGGTGAGGGTGGACACTTGTATTAGAAGAAAGCAGAAACAGGGGTTAGTTTTGTTTGTTTTTCATTTTTGGTTGGTTTTGTTCGTTTTTCTTTTTCTTAAGTGAGCAAGTGTAATATGGATGTTACGTGAGATATCTGGCAATCTGAACGTGGGATGATTGCACGTGTGCATGCGCATGGGTGTGCGAGGGAGGTAGGGAACAATATAACATAGGTGCTACGGAAGGATTTCTAGCAATTTGAACATGGAACGGTTAGCGAATGGGTGCACACAGTATAATGAGTGAGGTAATATATGCTACGATAGATATCTAGCAATCCAAACTGGAATGGTTGGCTAATGTTTTGGTGCCAGCTCAAATTAACTATTTTTCCTATAAAAATGTAAAACATAGTGTATTGTCTGCTCTATCAGAGAAGAGTTGCATGAGAAATTGGTTGTTAATTTAGGCTTCGATATTGGCATTTTTTGAAGTGATATAAGATTAAAAAATTTAGAGTAGATGTCTTGGATTAGAAGTTGTTCCAGGAAATGAATTGTACATAGAATTCTAGCTGGCTGTGTATTGTATATAAAAGTTGGAATGTGTAACTTTACAAACTTATTAAGGTACGTGAGTTGGTGAAACTGACAAAGACAAGTCCTATTATTATTGGAACTGGTTACTATAAGTTTAAAGGGCAAAGTATGTTGACATCACCGGAGGATTCCAGAAGGCCATATACTGAGCTACCATGTAACAACATACGTAAGATACATAATATACATAATCCTACCTTATATATTCCAACAATGCAGAGCAGGTTCGCTTAAAGCTGGTATGTAAATCAGCCAGCATAATCAAATAGTTAGGCTTTTAATTATCAGTTGGTCAACTATGAACAATTTAATCTGAGCATGACCTTGTAGGGGCTTTGTCGAGCTCTTTTTTCCATCACTATGAATAAGAATGTCTACATTGTCGCCTATGGTGCACAATATAGGGAAGGACGTATGGTTTGATATTGTTTCTTGCAAGCCTTGTGAAGACTTGCTACGATTTTAGCTAGTAAATTATGTGTATGTTATTTGTGTAAAGTTAGCATGCAGTTTTGGAGCTTTTAAGGAGACTTTATTTGTTTGGATCTCCTACTTTATTTGGCTTCCTTAGAGTAAGCAATAGTTTAAGTGTTTGATTTTCCTTTATCCTCGAAAATTCTGTGTGTCCCTTAAGTTTCCATCAATGCCTTTTTCTATCATACAGTCAGGCTGTTGAGTACAATCAAGAGCCTAAAAAACCCACAAATGATTTTACCAAGTTCTTTGAACTGGCTGAGCAGCTGGCATCATCAACTGAGAAATTACCGAATTCTGTCCTAGCAGCAGGCGGACCTGTCACATTAGTCATATAATTTAAACTACTGTAACAAAAGTAACAACCTCCAAATTACTTTCATCTCATCTAGGGAAGTGTTTTTGATGAAGAGTTAAAAATGGTGAGATTTCTTTTATGGAATTGCATTCAGCTCCAAGATGTAATTTGCCTGATGGGCAGGGAGGATCACATTTGAAAGAAGGCCAAATATATGTCATGCTGATACAGAAGAAGACCACATTTGCTGTCATGCAGCAGAACTAAGATTTTCTGCTGTTTCCTTTCATGAATCATTCAAATCCTTAATTCTTTTCACTCTGTGTATTTGCTGCAGGAAAGTGAGAGTGAAGATGAAGGTTTTGATGAAGGTGACGAAGAGATTGAGCAAGAACCAGAACCTGAGGCTCCTATTTCAGCTGATGAGCCAGCAGAGAAGAAAACGGTACCTACTATCTCAGCACCCAAAGATACCGAAAGACAGCTTTCGAAGAAAGAGCTGAAGAAGAAGGGACTTGAAGAACTGGATGCTCTTCTCGCGGAACTCGGAATATCCGGCAAAGATGGCAACCAAGAACAGTCAAATGGTATTAATCCACTCTACTACATATATGAACATGTTATTATCATTTCCTTCTATGCAGTGAGTAGGCATGCTATTTTTCTGCCGCAGAAGGGAAGAAATCAGAGGAACAGAACGGAGAGGGAGGAAAGAAAGAAAGCGCACCAGCTCCATCTGAGAGCAAAACTTCGAAGAAAAAGAAGTCGAAGAAGGATAAATCATCCAAGGAGGCCAAAGATCCACAAGAGCAGCAGCAGCAGCAGCCAACTGGTGGGCACGATAATAATGGAACAGAAGATGCGGAGGATGATGCATCAGGAGTGGATGTGAAGGAGCGATTGAAGAAGGTGGTTTCGAGTAAGAAGAAGAAGGCAAACAAGGAGATGGACGCAGCCGCCAGGGCTGCTGCTCTCGAGGCTGCTGCAAGGAGCACGAGGCTCGCTGCTGCGAAGAAGAAAGAGAAGAACCACTACAACCAGCAACCAGTCCGGTAAATTTGTTGTAGGTCGTCTTGTCTTCTGTTTCCGGAGGGGAGAGGAAAAAAAAGGAAAAAAAAAAAGGAGAAGTGAAGTTTATATGCTCTATGCTTTATTCGAATGTTTAGTGACAAAATAAAAACCAGCAGCAGTTGTGGCTCGTGAGACTCAGGGTTACTTTGTGTTCAATGGCAGAGCTTAATGTGAGACTATTTTCATCAAGTAGTATTCTGGACATGTTATCTTGGACTAGGCGGTTCGATGTTGATCTATTACTTTTATTATATTTGGTCGAACTGGTTTTTCTCTTCGCTTGTAGATTTTTTTGGTAGATTATTTTGTGTTATGTAGTGTTAGAAAATCTTGTCAATTGTGGATTTTTTTTTTTTTTGATGTTATGTGGAGACATTGTTAAATCTCTATAAATTATTGTTTATTTGTTTTCTCCTGTGGAAAATGTTACTGGAAGAGTGAGAGAATTTAGGATTTGAGATGAAAGGTGGGAAAATTGATTGGTCCGCATGGTATGCTGGAAGATAGAACCTTAAATTTTACAGTATTATGTGCATATTAGTTTCTATTTTCTGATCTTAGATTGAAATTTCTTTTCGTTTTCTTTCCATTTCGTTCTAAATTTTTTGTTGTTATTCGCCGGCTCAAGATGTCAAGAAGATGTTGGGAAAAAAAAGCGAGAAGTTTATATGCATAAAAAATTTAACCAAAACAGGAGAAAAACGAAAGGAATAGTTTCGGATATCCGGGCAACACGCCGCCTATATATGACCGGAATATTCCGGTGGCACCATGTGAGCTTATTTTTCTTCTCCGGCCCATCTTCTACGAGGTAGCACAGTTGGGACCCACACTGCGTCCCCTCGACCCCATGACCATCGCCCTCCCCTTTCGTGTTACCATATCCATCTGCAGCGCCGCCCTCACTTCCTTCGGTGGCGCCGCCAGTTTCCTCCACTCCCGCCTCCTCTTGTCTCTCATCGTCACGTGTAGGTCCTCGCACATGGAGTCCGCCCCGTCCCTTCCCTCGCGCTCGTCCTGGGACACGTGGCGGCGCCTCAGAAGTCCTCCATTGGGCCCCACTCTCACCTGTCCAGATCGGATGACTCCGCGCTCCTCCCTCGCGCCTCACCTCCGACTCCATGTGCTAAACCCTTACCACCCGGATGATGTGGAATTTGGAGAATTTTTTTGCTCACCGCGCTCACTGCGAGCGCGGTGGGCCATAGGATGATGGTGGGCCCCACTCGGTGGGACCCAACACCCAGTGGGGCACCCAAACCAATGGCTCATCGCGCTTGCGGTGACCGTGGTGAGTAATACGTGGTGAGCAAAAAAGTTTCCCTTGCTGACCTCAGTGTGTCCTTCCTCTGGTCGTAGTGCCCGCTATTAGCACGTGAGGCGAACTCGAAGGACCTCCAGGGGCCAGGCATGCGGGCCCCGCATCACCACTTGCTAGTGGCAAAATTGAAAGTAAAGACACTATCTGTCAACTGGGCGGGTATTATAGTTATCAGATTCAGGCCCAACTATCATTATAGGTAGCATACCCTACCTAATTACCTATAGATTCAGAACAACTGTTCTCCATACCCGTCCTGTTTAGCGATGGGTTCAGACCCAATTACCTCACCACTTCCGGCCACGTCCCCATTGGCGTCACCCTCCCCTTCACCCCGGCGACTCCGCCCACCTCGGCTTCCTCACCTCCACCACCTACAACTCCCCTCTTCCCTACTTCGCCCTTAATTTCAAGAAACCCACATGAATTCCTTAAGAAATTCCCCCAATTCCTCTCTCGAACCTTTACCTATCACCTCAATATGAGCAAGCCTGCGAGAACCAAGCCCCTCTTGAGGCACCTCCCTGACGATGCCATCAAGCCTGCCCCCAAATCATCGGCGATGGCCCCTGCTGTCGTTATGTATACCACGTCTTTGAGGGGGACCAGGTAAACCCACAAAAACTCAAGGTGTGAGGCTGAAGCTACAGGTCTATCGACAGAGATCGCGGTCTGAGATCTCAAGATCACAGATCTGATCTTCAGCGAGTGAGATGGAGATAAGATCGACGAGCGCGGTCTGCGACAGGTTTGGGACGACCTGGGAGAGTTAGGTTTGGTTTAGTGGAAGTCAACGATGAAATCAACGTCGAGATTTGGTGGTGAGTGATGAGGGTGATGTTGGTCGGCTTAGCGACCACGTGGCGTCAATTCGGGGGGATAGGCGAGTTTGTGGGCGACATAGTTGAAGTCATCGGGGTTGGAGAGGATGCTTTGACGGTGAATGAAGAGGAAGAGGGTGGCGGCGCGTTGCGAAGATGATCTGACGATGAATGAACAGGAAAAGATTGGCTGTGCGTGAAAACAAAGCGAGAGGGGGGCTTAGAGTTATGATTATTAATTAAACGGGTTCGAGTCTAATAGGGTATGGTTTAAGTAAAATCAGACCGACCCATTTACTAATAGAGTAAATGAGTCTGAGTCCTGTTCGGCTCCACATGTATTGAACTGATTACCAGATTAGTCTAATCGGGTCTGGTACGCATCCAGACCCGACCCATTGACAAGCCTACCGTCCAAATCTGTGGGTGAGGGAGCAGCAATCATAGAGTAGGTGAAAGGATTGGGAGCGGATCTCGTGGGTCCAGAGGGCGGAGGCACAGCAGAGGGAGGGGAAGTGGGTGAAGGGGACACAGGCCGGGCACTCGCGGGCCACATCGACATGTAGACCGTGTATCAAATCGTCTCCTTTGTCTTCCATTTTCTTGAATTTGAATTTGAATCTTTTAAGGGAAATTTTAAATTTTGAAGTTTGATTGTTGATGATTTTAAAGGGAGAGAATGAGGGTTGTATTTATAGTGGGGTTGAAGGAAGCAAGAAGAGGAGTCATCCACAGAATATTGAATTCCTCTCTTGGTTTCATTTCAGTTTTCGGTTTGTCTCTGTCATGTGGCTAAAAGAGCGGGAAAGGTGTTTCTTTTTTCCTGCTGGCGTGTTTATTTATTAAGTAATGGTAAAACCTTCTTGGTCTTGTTTGGCAACAAGAATTGAAAAAGTTAGATTTTTAACTCTAGCTAACTCTTTCAAATACTCATTTGCATCAAAAGTTTAGAGTTCAATCACATAAAGGCGAATTTGATTTTTTTTAAAAAAATATATACTTTTTTCCCTCTTTTTTCGGGGGCCATGTTTAACTCCTACACCAATTTGAAACTATAGTAGAATTAAACAATTCTTCTCCCACAACTCTTCCCAACTCTTCTCTCTCTACTCTCCTAAAGTGCACTAACCAAACAAGGCCTATGTATCCAAACAGATAGCGTGCATTTGCATTGTCTGTGTAGTGCAGTACGTCATTTAAATTGTCCACTATTTTTATAGACGGTTACCAAGTAGAAGTAAATAGAATGAGTGTGGTTGACGAGGGATGTGATGAGAGAAAAAAAACACAATCTTCTTCCTTTCTATGTGCATTGGACGTGCTTCCAACTGATATGCTAGGTTATAATCTTTCAAACTAATGTAAATAACTTTCTGATATATGTTTATAGCCTACCAATAATAACAAGGTAATGTAGATAGAGGGGTCGAATGGGATTGGATTAAACAAAAACAATTGGGAAGCTTGTTTTGTCAAGTGGATTAATCTCAGACTATTTGAGCTAACTTAAAAGTTATTTTCAAATGATTGAATATCTATTTAATGTTATTCAAGAGGAGAGATATTGCAAGCAATAATACTCAAATTAATACCTTATAAACTATACCATGAGAGTTCATGAAGATGTGATCACTTTTTTCCTTTTCCATTCTTAGAGAGCATAATTTGACGTCTTTAGTCTGACGTGTTGCTCAAATACAAAAAAAGTCTTTTAATTATCTTACTATGATGATTATCATAGCCTATAACACTGTCACCTGGTGATTGGGGTTAAATAGAAGATTTTTTAGTGCGAGAGATAATCATAGTCTATACAGTTACTATCTTTTTTTATAAGACAAATGGGAAGAAAAGGGAGAAAAAGAAGAAGAATTGAAGCTTGGTTCTCACATGTCCATGGTTCCAATTGAAACAAATATTATTGCGATAGATCATCTTCGATTCCATAAATCAATGAACAAAAGAGAGAAAAAATCAACACAAAACAACCACCAAACAGAGAAAGAACAGTAAGCACAAGATTTAACGTGATTTGACCTTGATTGACCTACATCCATGGAGAAGGCAACGAAGAATCCAATAATATCAAAAGGAGAGAAATTACAATTGTTACAATAGTTGAAGAAAGGGAAAAAATTGAATTATATTTTGTGATGGTTTGCCCGAGTATATTAAAGGCATACAAACTCTAATTTAACTCTAATATAAACTTTAACACAATGTGTATTCTACTCCTACAACTCTAAATATCCCCCCTCAAACTCATGGCGAGTCAAACAACTTGAGTTTGCCCAACAAGGTTCCAAACCTCGCGGTAGTATGTGACTTCGTAAAGAAGTCTGCAATTTGCTCGTCTGATCGAATATATGGGAGTGATATAGTGCCTAAAGTGAAATGCTGACGAGTGAAGTAGCAGTCGATCTCAATTTGTTTCGTCTTCTCATGAAAAACTGGATTGGTGACAATCTTCACAGCACTTTGATTATCACAAGTAAAAAGTGTAGGAGTTATAGCAAAAACATCAAAGTTTCCTAAAAGTCTCCTCACATGAACAATCTCCCTAGTGGTAGTAGCCATAGCTCTAAACTCAGCCTCGCAATTAGAACATGAAACAACCACCTGCATCTTTCTTCGCCATGAGATCAGTGAATCACCAAGGAACTAAAAAAACCAGTGGTAGAGCGACGAGTGTTCGGGCAACCAGCTCAGTCAGCGTCAGAATAAGCTCGAAACTCTAATGAAGAGGTGAAATCACCTAGAGGGGGGTGAATAGGTGATTATACTAATCAATGCACGAATTTAAAAATGAGATGATGCAACGATCACTCAAAGAAAGATTAGAAGCCGAATACCCCGTGAAGGGCTCTGAACTCCTTCCTCGTGATTCCTCTAAATAAGAGTTTGAGGTGCACAATACAATCTTGTTGTGAGAGTATAGATCGATAATATAAGAATGAATGAATAGAAAGTAAACAACACAAGTAAACCAATCGCAAACACAGAGATTTGTTTCGAGGTTCGAGCACCCAGCTCTACGTCCCCGCCTTCACCCAGAAGGATTTCTGATCCAGTAGAAATTTCACAAAGGATTACAACCACTAGGGAGTACCCAATTCCTCAATCACACTCCTCTAGTCCAGAGATAGTGGAGCCACAAATACAATAATCACTTGGTGATCAAAAGACCACAAACTCTCTTTTGAAAAACTTTCTTTACAAAACCCTAAAGAATAATGTATAGGATTGAAGCTCAAGATTTGTAAGTGAAAAATAAAACAAAGTAGAAGAGAGTTTTGATTCAAAAACTTCAGAGAAAAATCAGAGATTAGAGCACAAAAACTGAGAATAAAAATTTCTTTCAAGAATAATCAAACTTTTGATTTCTTTGCAAATGCTGTTGCAATTCTCCTCAACTCCATCCACCCCTATTTATAGGATATAGGTAGGGATTAAAGGGTAAATATTAATTTTGACTAATCAGGAAGGATAAGACCCAAAACCAGCCTAAAACCACGTTTGGAGAATAAAAACACGTTTTAAAACAAGTTTAAAAAAACTAGCCGTTTGGCTGAGAAAACACTCACTGTCGACCGGCCGGTCGACCGGTTTTCAAAAACTTTTGACCGTTGCTAGGCTCCGGTCGACCGCTTGGTCGACCGTCCCAAACAGAGAGTTGGGTGCAGTCAGTCGGTCGACCGCCTGGTCGCCCGACATGGGGTTCGGTCGACCGCCCGGTCGATCGGATAACGTGCACACATGCACGTACCCAATGGCCAGAACTGCGGTCGACCGCACGGTCGACCGTTCTGACCTGTAAAAGGGCCG
Source organism: Agave tequilana (assembly GCA_038442645.1). Classification (NCBI taxonomy): domain Eukaryota; kingdom Viridiplantae; phylum Streptophyta; class Magnoliopsida; order Asparagales; family Asparagaceae; genus Agave; species Agave tequilana. Next base: position 160,794 of record JAVJIF010001817.1, read on the forward strand.
GTCAACCGTCCGGTCGACCACAACAGGTCAAAACAGAAAATTTTGAGAAGAAATCTTTTGAAGATATGTTTGTTTTCAAAAATAATTTTTGTCAAAATTTTGTAAAATATTATAGACTGAGTTTGCAAATACTGAAATAGGTCTATAAAAGTATTTTACACAAGAGACAAAAATAATCTTTTGAAAAACAAGTGCAATTTTGTGTGTGGGGAAATTGAGCTTCAACACTATATACTATCCTTTAACAAACTAACAAAAATAAAACTATATAGGAAGGTGTCTCTGAACCGCGTCGCCGAGCTAGAGCCTCCTCTCCTATGAAAGAGTCCTCTTGCGCCATCAACCTAACAACATACTTTTAGCGCCATCAACCTTGCAACATGCTTTTAGAAATCTACAGCCATTAAGACTTGTACAAATCTAAAATTCATTCTAGAATCTTTATTAGTACCAAATAGCTTTTATATGGTTTGTTATGATCAAAACGTATATAAATGGAGAGTGTAACCTTTGGGCCAACAATCTCTCCCTTTTTGATGATGACAAAACATATAAGCTATAACACAAGATATAGAAGGGAGGTAAAAACTCTCCCTCAAATAATGCTATATAAAACAAATGAAAAACAACTTATTATTTGAGAATTTGAGAAAAAAATTTGAGAAACAACAAAAACACCAAAAACCAACAAATTTGAGAAACAACAAGAACACCAAAAACCAACAATAAACTGACACACATTAATAACAACATTAATAACACACATATTTCTCCCCCTTTTTTCATACATCAAAAAAGGGATATGATAGTAAGAAAACTTTCTTAGTCAACAACACAAACATTTAGTTCACCACATATAAAAGAAAATCTATTGAAGTCAAGTGGTTTAGTGAAAATATCGGCAAGTTGAAAATCAGAAGAAACATAATCAATATCAATATCACCTTTCTCAAAATGATCTCTAAGGAAGTGATATCGAATCTCAATGTGCTTGGTCTTACTATATTGATTTGCATTCTTAGTTATATGAATTGTACTAGTATTATCACAAAATATTTTAATATGGTCGTAATGCAAATCATAATCAAGGAGAGTATGTTTCATCCAAAGGACTTGAGCACAACATGCCCCAGCCGCAACATACTCCGCCTCAGCGGTTGAGAGGGCTACCGATTTTATTTCTTGAAAGACCATGAAACAAGACAATTACCAAGAAATTGACATGTTCCATTAGTACCTTCCTATCCACTCTACAACCCGCATAGTCGGCATCCAAAAAATTTATCATTGAGAATTGTCCGGTCTTCGGATACCATAAACCCATTCCAATAGTGCCCTTAATATAACGAATAATGCGTTTTACCACAATTAAATGAGATTCTTTGGGACAAGATTGGAATCTACTACAAAGACACACACTAAACATAATATCCGGCCTACTAACCGTTAAATACAACAAACTACCAATCATGCTTCTATATAATTTTACATCAACACTCTTACCTTGGTCATCCTTGTCAAGCTTGGTGGTGGTAGCCATGGGAGTGTTGGAAATTTTTGAGTCTTTAAGCCCAAATTTCTTGATGAGTTCCTTAGAGTACTTGCTTGACATATGAAGATCCCATCACGCATTTGCTTGATTTGGAGTCCAAGAAAATAGTTTAATTCACCCATCAATGACATCTCAAATTCACGTTGCATACATTATTCAAACTCCTTGCAAAGTAATTCATTAGTAGAACCAAAGATTATATCATCAACATATATTTGTACTATAAGAATGTCACTACCAACATTTTAGTAAATAATGTGGTGTCTACTTTGCCTTTAACAAAATCATTTGATAGAAGAAAACTAGAAAGCCTTTCATACCAAGCTCTTGGAGCTTGTTTTAAACCATACAATGCTTTATCTAGTTTGAAAACAAAATTTAGATGTATATAATCCACAAAACCTGGGGGTTGTTCAACATATACTTCCTCATTAATAAAACCATTTAAAAATGCACTTTTTACATCCATTTGAAAAAGTTTAAAATTTTTATGGGATGCATAAGCTAGTGTGATCCGTATGGCTTCTAGCCGTGCTACAGATGCAAAGGTCTCCTCAAAGTCGATTCCTTCAACTTGAGTGTAACCTTGGGCCACTAACCTAACCTTATTCCTAACAACATTACCTGACTCATCCAACTTATTCCTAAAAATCCACTTAGTACCAATTGTTGATCTACATGGATCTAGGAACAAGATGCCAAACTTGGTTGCGCTCAAATTGATTGAGCTCTTCTAGCATAGCAAGCAACCGATATCAGTCACCCTCAGCTTCGAGGATGTTTTGGGTTCAAAATGAGATATGACTGCATAATGTCCACACAAATCTTGGAGTTTGGAGCGAGTGGTTACCCTCTTTGATACATCACGTATGATGAGATCTTTGGGTGATTTGAGGCGTATCTCAAATCTTTAGGAAGTGGTTGTGATGGTTTCACTTCATCCTCTTGAACTTCACCATTAGGTTCTTGCTTGTCTTCTTGGATGAGTGAGTCCTTCAAGGATATTTCTCTATGTCCTCACCCAATGAGTCAATCTCTACAACATTCTCAACAAATGCATTAGATTCCTCAAATTTAACATGCATAGATTCTTCAATAGTAAGAGATGATTCATTGAACACTCTATATGCTTTGCTAGTACTAGAATAGCTAACAAAGATTGCTTCATAAACCTTAGCATCAAATTTACCCAAATTATCTTTGGTGTCCAAAACAAAACACTTGCATCCAAAAACTTTAAAGTATGAAACATTTGGTTTTCTTAAATGATAAATTTCAAAAGAAGTTTTGGAAGTATTTTTACACAAATAAATTCGGTCGGATATATATCATGCGGTGTTTACGGCCTCGGCCCATAAGTATTGAGGGAGCCCGTATTCACTTTGTTGGCCCGAAGGCCCATCACTCTAGTTTTGATGATGATCAACTCATGTAGTTATAGTACTAATGATCATGTGTTTAATTAGTGACAGATTTATGTTCAAGATTTTAGTAGGTGCATAGCTTCAACAAAGGATTTGAAGTCAAGTTTTGGAGCTAGCACGGTGTTTGGACCAAGTCAAGAAGGCTTCAAGTAAAGACTTCAAGAAGATGAAGACTTGTGTCTAGATTTGTTTTATAAGATTTTGTTTTAGTTAAAATGTAAAGGATAGAATAGTTGGTGGATTGCTCAAGTACATATTACACACACACACACACTCTTGATAGTTTTGTTTTTACAAAAGAATTTTCTTTTAGAAATATACATGTTTGGTTTTTGGTATTTAAGTTCATATCTTTTATCCAAAATCGTGTTTAAAGCTTAAAGTCAAAAACATAGATATTTCACCATGTTTGTGTAGTGGATCATATCCATACACCCTATGCTTTCAAAGTTGTTTAAATATCTTATTTTGTATTTGGATAAGTTTTGGAAAATACTGTTTTTCACTTGAGCCAATTTTTTCATATTACAAAAATAGTCCAAATCAATTATAACATGCCTTGATTTTGTGCAAGCATGTTTGTTTATCAAAGTATATTGGTAAAACTATTTTTGTAGATTTTTCAGTATTTTATGGGATTTTATTTCAATAAAAAAAACTAAGTTTTAAATCCCTTTACTGTTCTGTCCTGGCATCAGCCGGTCAACTGAGCCGGTCGACCGACGTGCACAGACGTGCACGCCAGTTCTGGCAGGAGGGCCGGTCGACCGACCCGGTCGACCGTCCAGAGAGCTCTGCTATCTGGAAAGGCCCCGATCGACCGAGCGTTGACCGGACAGAGAGACTTACTGTCTGTATCCTGGCCTCGGTCGACCGACCGGTCGACCGATGGCACAACGGTCTGAAATATAACCGTTGGTCGGTCGACCGGGCGGTCGACCGACAGCTCTGTCAGACCCCAACGACTAGTTTTCCAGACTCTATAAAATGGGGCATTTGGGGGCTGTTTTGATAAAGATTTTGGGAGAGTTTTCAAGCCAGTTTTTCCTATCCTTTCAAGAGGTTTTCTCCACATATTTGAGAGCAAATATTTCCAATCAAAAGGAGAGTTTTATTAAGAGTGTTTAAAAAGAGATTTCTTGAGTTTTCCTTCACCATTCTCATCTTTGTTTTCTCACACAACACTTGAGCTATCCATTGCTATATCTACCCTATAGGGAGTTTGTTGTGAGAGGATTTTAGGTGATCAAGAGTTGTGATCACCAAAGTTCATCTTTATACTTTGAGGAGGCGGACGTGTCTGTCCGCGGTGTTTTCGAGTTCGGGTGCGAACTTGTTGTTTGAGGTGCGGCCTCGGCGAGCTTGTGGGGCTTGCGGTGTGTACAGACTAGAGAGAGTCCAAGGAGTTCTAGTGGGAACTCATTGTAGGTGTTGCGGCACCGAGTGATCCGGTGGGATCGATTATAGTGGAAATCCTTCGTGTGTCGAAGGCGGGGATGTAGAGCAAGGGTGCTCAAACCTCGAAACAAATCCCTTGTGTTTGCGATTGCTCACTCTCTCTCTCTCTTCTCTCTTATTTTTATATCTTGCATGCTTTTATTGTGCTTATCCTTGCATGCTTGATATTCATAGTGTGCTTAATTGTTATACTTACTTGGGTTTATTTGCTAACACTTGTATTTAACCAAGAGAGCCAACGCGACACCTCAACCCTTATCTAGGGGAATCTAGAGGAGTTAGTTCAGAGCCCTTCACGGGGAATTCGGCTACACTCTTGTGTTATACGTGGTGTTTAGTGTAATAGTTTGTTTAGGTCATAATAGTTTTTAATTCCGCATTATTTGGCATTAAGTGACCATTAGATTAGCCATCACCTATTCACCCCCCCTCTAGGTGAACTTACAATTGGTAACAGAGCCAAGTGCTCTGATTTTGGGTCTTACAACCTAGAGTTAAAGATTCTCTTTTTAGGCTAATCACTATATTTGTACACACACCATGGACTTCATGTCACCACCCACTTTTGACATTCTTAACATCCAATTCATGGAAGGTTAAGATGTCTATGTACCTCAAAGCCCAAAGCCCTAGGCATTCATGTTTATCTTTCTACAATTAAAGATTCATATATTAATGTTAGCAAGAATATTTAGGCTAATGCAAAAGCCCTTCATGCTTTAAAGTCAACCCTAAATGATGATTATTTATCTAGAATTTCTAATGTTGATTCGGCTTTTGTAGCATGGAACATCATCACCTCCCTTGGCGAAAAGGATCTATATTATACCGGGAGCGATTCGGACGTTGGAAGCAACACCTCCAACTTGTGCTATATGGTCCAAGGGGATAACCCCTTGAGGTAACTACCGAATCCGAGGTAGAAGATGATAACATGTCATATGATGAGCTTAGCATTTTTGTCAACTCCTTCTTGAAAAATATGACATGCTTAAGAAAAATAATAAAAATTTGAAAAAGAAATTTGATTGCATGCTTAATGAAAAAGGTTCATTAGAAAATAAGGTTGCATGCATTGAAAAAGAAAATGAAGATTTGAAAAATGAAAATATTTCTTTGATGTCTAAATTAAACGATTTGTGTGAAGGAAATATGATTTTGAAAAATGAAATTATCTTGGTGGAGAAACAAAAGGAAGTCGCTTTTAATGAAAACATTTCTTTGAAAAGAAAAATTTTTGAAAAAGAAAAAGAATTTGTTTCTAAAAAGAACAAGAAAAATAGTTTTATATCTCATCATGCTTTACATGCCACCACAAATGAGATAAATGTTTTGAAAAATAAAATTAATAGTTTGAGCTCTACTTTGAGCACATGTGCATTTAACTACACTAGATTGGAGTCTATGTTTTCAAAGAAACAAGCTCCACATTCTCTTGCACATCATCATCATGTATATGCTTATGTTGCACGCCACGATCATACACATACACATAAGCATCCTAAGGTGTACAAGTGTACACATTGTGGTCGCAAAGGCCATTTAGAAAAATTTTATTTTGATAGATTACATCATATTAATTTTGCTAATCATAAAAATGTTTGGGTTCCTTACAAGACTAACCCCCAAGGACCCAAGAAAAAATTGGTACCAAAACCCCCACCTTGTGTTTTTGACGTAGGTGAGGGCTCTCATACGACATGAGAGAGATGGTGCCTTGATGGTGGATGCACATAGACTTGATGGACACATATATAGATGCATCGCTATCAAGGAGATTTGGTGGGTCAACCATCATGTTTGGAGTTTTGGAACATAGTTCCTTAGTTGGTAACTATTTCTAAACTCTTAGTTTATTTACATGCTTATTCATTTTTGACATCATATAGCATGTTCATGTTTTTGTGCTTTATGTGGTAAATGCTAGTTTAAATGTAGTTTTTATCAAAACTTGTATTTATACATGTACAAATAGTGAGAACAAATTGATTCATATATGTTTGCACTTCATGCTCATTTGTACCCACTATATGCACATGTATAGCCTAGTTTTGATGATTCTCTCATTTACACTTGTTTTGCTTATTTTAATGTTTTATTTCATGTATATGTAATTTTTGTTCAAATCTAATAAATATACATGTATACCCGTGAGTCTCTTGCCTTCATGCAAATACCTTTAATAGACTCTTTTATGTTTGGGATATGTATGCATATTATTAGATTTAGATAAATCATACATATACCTAGAAGTTTGTTTTATTTTAATGAAAAATAAATTTTTATGTTTTGTTTGATAAAAATAAAAGATTCACTTTCTTTTTGAGCCTAAATGAATATTTTCATGAAAATGCTATTTACATGATTATTGAACACTCACACTTCATTCGTTTGTTATGACATTGTTTCATGAACACTTTTATGAGCCTTATCGTTTTTGAGTGTCAACTCTTGTGTATTTGGTATGATTCATGAAAAACATATGATTTGGTTTCATGTTTTGAAGGATCTTTAACTAGTTTTTTAAAAATTAATTTAACTAGTTATTTATTCTTCAATGTTAATGAGATATACACATGATCCTATTATTGTTTCAATTGGTATCATTGAATCGTTTCAATTGGTATCAATTTGACTTTATTTTTTATATACTCATATTTTGTTTTCTTATATATGTATGTATCAATTTCAATTGGTATACTCATTTTTCATACATATATATGAGTTATTTGTGCTTGAGTTAAAATTGTTTTACATGTTTAAAGCACAAAGTGGTTTATGATAAGAAAATAAAAATTTTAAGAAAAATTCTCAAGATTTGTTTTATTGAGAAAATTCAAAATTTTGTTTTATAAGAAAAATCAAAATTTTTGAGTTATATTGCCTATATGCAAGGAGAGCTTAACATCTCTTCTACATATAGATTCATCTTGAGTGTATTGTATATTGAGGAGCTTGACAACTCTTCTTTATGTGGTACACGTGTGTAGGGGGAGCTTCACATCTCCTCTTATGCATTACATATTATACGTTATGTGAATTAGGGCTTGTCATCCCTCTTTCATGTAATGTATATGTGTAGGGAAGTTACTTTACCGTCTTCCTCTTTATGAATGTATATCGCATATAACCATTTATTGATTTGTTTGTTTTACCCCTTTATTAATTCTTTGTTTCGGAAAAAAAGGGGGAGAAAAATTTGTTGATATTGTTTTTACTTTAATCCCCTTTGTTGATGATTGACAAAAAGGGGGAGAAGTGTTTGATATATATGCATGCTTTTGTGGTTAAAGGATTTATGTTTATGCATATATGCTTTGTTGTGCAAATAGGAGAAAAAGAATTTTTGTTTTATGCTTGATTAGCATGTTTACTCCTACATTTGCATACATGTTTATGTGTCTCATTGCATATTTATTTTGTTTATTTGTTATGCATGAATTAAGGGGGAGCTTCCTTGAAGCTTTACTTTAATCTATGCATATATAACTTCATGAGTTTTGTCATCATCAAAAAGGGGGAGATTGTTGGCTCGAAGGCCCATCACTCTAGTTTTGATGATGATCAACTCATGTAGTTATAGTACTAATGATCTTGTGTTTAATTAGTGACATATTTATGATCAAGATCTTAGTAGGTGCATAGCTTCAACAAAGGATTTGAAGTCAAGTTTTGGAGCTAGCACGGTGTTTGGACCAAGTCAAGAAGGCTTCAAGTGAAGACTTCAAGAAGATGAAGACTTGTGTCTAGGTTTGTTTTATAAGATTTTGTTTTTAGTTAAAATGTAAAGGATAGAATAGTTGGTGGATTGCTCAAGTACATATTACACACACACACACACACTCTTGATAGTTTTGTTTTTACAAAAGAATTTTCTTTTAGAAATATACATGTTTGGTTTTTGGTATTCAAGTTCATATCTTTTATCCAAAACCGTGTTTCAAGCTTAAAGTCAAAAACATAGATATTTCACCATATTTGTGTAGTGGATCATATCCATACACCCTATGCTTTCAAAGTTGTTTAAATATCTTATTTTTGTATTTGGATAAGTTTTAGAAAATACTGTTTTTCACTTGAGCCAATTTTTCCATATTACAAAAATAGTCCAAATCATTTATAACATGCCTTGATTTTGTGCAAGCATGTTTGTTTATCAAAGTATATTGGTAAAACTATTTTTGTAGATTTTTCAGTATTTTATGGGATTTTATTTCAATCGAAAAAACCAAGTTTTAAATCCCTTTATTGTTCTGTCCTGGCATCAGCCAGTCGACCGAGCCGGTTGACCGACGTGCACAGACGTGCACGCCAGTTCTGGCAGGAGGGGTCGACGACCCGGTCGACCGTTCAGAGAGCTCTGCTATCTGGAAAGGCCCAGGTCGACCGAGCGGTCGACCGGACAGAGAGACTTACTCTCTGTATCCTGGCCTCGGTCGACCGACCGGTCGACCGATGGCACAACGGTCTGAAATATGACCGTTGGCCGGTCGACCGGGCGGTCGACCGACAGCTCTGTCAGACCCCAACGGCTAGTTTTCCAGACTCTATAAAATGGAGCATTTGGGGGCTGTTTTGATAAAGATTTTGGGAGAGTTTTCAAGCCAGTTTTTCCTATCCTTTCAAGAGGTTTTCTCCACATATTTGAGAGCAAATATTTTCAATCAAAAGGAGAGTTTTATTAAGAGTGTTTAAAAAGAGATTTCTTGAGTTTTCCTCCACCATTCTCATCTTTGTTTTCTCACACAACACTTGAGCTATCCATTGCTATATCTACCCTATAGGGAGTTTGTTGTGAGAGGATTTTAGGTGATCAAGAGTTGTGATCACCAAAGTTCATCTTTGTACTTTGAGGAGGCGGACGTGTGTGTCCGCGGTGTTTTCGAGTTCGGGTGCGAACTTGTTGTTTGAGGTGCGGCCTCGGCGAGCTTGTGGGGCTTTCGGTGTGTACGGACTAGAGAGAGTCCAAGGAGTTCTAGTGGGAACTCATTGTAGATGTTGCGACACCGAGTGATCCGGTGGGATCGATTATAGTGGAAATCCTTCGTGTGTCGAAGGCGGGGATGTAGAGCAAGGGTGCTCGAACCTCGAAACAAATCCCTTGTGTTTGCGATTGCTCACTCTCTCTCTTTGTCTCTTGTTTATATCTTGCATGCTTTTATTGTGCTTATCCTTACATGCTTGATATTCATAGTGTGCTTAATTGTTATACTTACTTGGGTTTGTTTGCTAACACTTGTATTTAACCAAGAGAGCCAACGCGGCACCTCAACCCTTATCTAGGGGAATCTAGAGGAGTTAGTCCAGAGCCCTTCACGGGGAATTCGGCTACACTCTTGTGTTATACGTGGTGTTTAGTGTAATAGTTTGTTTAGGTCATAATAGTTTTTAATTCCGTATTATTTGGCATTAAGTGACCATTAGATTAGCCATCACCTATTCACCCCCCCTCTAGGTGAACTTACACACTTATCATAGTCCTAATCATTTCTTGAAGAGTTCTATTCTTTCGTTCAACTACTCCATCTTGTTGTGGAGTTTTAGGACATGACATTTTATGCTTAATTCCTTTTCATCACAAAAAGTCATAAAGAGTTGGTTGACAAACTCATCACCTCTATCACTTCTTATGCGTAAAATCGAAAATCCTTTTTCTTTTTCAACCCTTTTTCGAAAAGTCTTAAAATGCAAACAAGTTTGATCTTTATGCTCCAAAAAGAAAACCCAAGTGAATCGAGAGAAATCATCGACTAAAACAAAAACATATCAATTTTTTTTAAGCTTTTAGTTTTAGTTGGTCCAAAAAGATCCATGTGAATCAATTCTAATGGCCTAGATGTCATGATATTCTTGATTGGTTTGAAAGAAGACTTGATTTGTTTCTCAAGTTGGCACGCACCACAAATGCGGTCTTTTTTAAACTTCAAATAAGGAATACCCTTCACCAATTCCTTAGAATTTATTCTAGAAAGATGATCAAAAGAGGCATGGCCTAATCTTCTATGCCATAACCATGAAATCTCATCAAAAGCATTTAAACATTTTGTAGTGCAATCCAAATTAAGCATATCAATAATATAGACATTATTTTCACGAAATCCAGTGAGAATGCATTCATTGGTTTTACAATCAAAAATTTTGTAAGAAGATTCATCAAAAATAACTTTGAGACCGCGATCACATAGTTGACTAATACTGAGTAAATTATGTTTAAGCCCATCAACGAGAACTACATTTTCAATTAAAGGAGATGCACCAATCTTAATGTTACCTATACCGATGATGGTGCCCTTTGAGTCATCTCCGAAGGTGACGGTGTCACCTTCAACGTACCTTGATAGGGTTACAAAATTGTTGATGTCCTATGTCATATGCCTTGAGCAACCACTATCAAGGTACCACCACTTCCTACGTCTTGGAGTCTTGGTGTATACCTATATCAAATAATTTAAAGCTTGATTTTGGTACCCATTTTTTCTTGGGTCCTAATGCGTTAGTGTTTCGAACCCAAACATGATTATTCATAATATTTATATGATCATAACAAAATTTAGCTAAATGACCATTCCAGCCACAATAAGTTCATTTATAAATTCTTCCATATTTAAAAGCATAATGAGCATGTAGTTTATGAACATGTAATTTGTGAGCATGGGATGTTTTTGCATGATTGACATGTGAAGTTTTAGCATGAGATGTTTTATCATGTTTAACATGAGGAGTATGCATGTGCTTCTTTGAAAACATTTCTTCTAATTTAGTATTGTTAAAAGCACATTCTTTAAAACATTTCCCAAATCATTTATTCTAGTTTTTAATATAGAAAACTCATTTTCATCAATTTTAGGATGTTTAGCTTTGCAAGCAACTCTATAGGCATCAAAATCTCTTTGTGTTGAAATAAGAGTAGAAGATAATTCATCTTTTTCTTTTGAAGAAATAGCAATTTGATTTTTAAGCATTTCATTTTCCTTTTTCAATTTTAAACAATCTTCCTTTTTAGAATTAAAACTTTCTGAAAATTCAATGAAAGCTTGTAATAACAATTCTTTACTTATTTCACTATCATCATCATATGGTTCGGTAGTTACTTTAGGTGTGTTTGCCATGAAACACACATTGGCCGTGTCAACTTCATCTTCGGATTCACTTTCCGAATCCCAAGTGGCTTTGTACACCTTCTTTACAAACGGCTTCTTTTGCTCCAAGGAGGAAGATATCTTTTTCTTGAAATCTGGACAATCGGCCATGATGTGTCCGGTTTCCGACAGTTGTAGCATATAATCTTTTTCTCCTCATTCCCTTCCCATCGTCTTCTATGGTTGAGCTTATTCTTGTGGTACATTCTTTTTACATTTCTCACAAGAAGAGATAGCTCTTCATCATCTTCTTCATCATCGTAGTTGGTGGAGGTAGACTTGAAGGCTATAGACTTTTTCTTTTGAGGCGCCGCTTCTTCTCTAGCCTTTTTCTCCAGCTCATGAGTCTTAAGATTTTCAATAAGACTTATGAGCTCCATCTCGTCTTTGTCATTCAATTCCTTCAAGGTGGTAGCTTTGATTTCCCATGATGAAGGGAGAGCACGAATCACCTTACGCACCTTTGGTCGTTGTTGATTTCATCACCTAGAGAAGAAAGAGCATTTGTGATTTTAGTAAACTTAGTGATCATATCATCAATAGATTCATTTTCTTGCATTTTAAAACTTTCATATTGAGAACGCAAGAGATCAATTATAGCTCTCTTGACTTGTGATGTTCCCTCATGAGTGACCAATAAATGTTTCCAAATCTCATAGGCGGACTTGTAATGGATAACCCGTGTTAAGTCATCCTCATTCAATGCTAAAAGTAGAGCATTTTGAGCCTTCGAATTAGCATCAAATTCCTTAGAGTTAAGATCGGACCAAGTGTCCTCACCTTCGGGTTTACTAAAAGGCTTGGTCAAAGACTTAGCAACTAGGCTACCTAGAGATTGTACAAAAATGTTCATCCTAACTTTCCATGTGGGAAAGTTGAGTCCATCAAATTTGGGAGGGGTCTTAATGTTATCGGCCATCTTTACTAGTGTATGAATGAATATATGAAAATAGTGATTAGCAATTTATAGGATCTTTCTAAGGATGTGAAGCCAAAAACTACAGTCCTAGTTCTGATATCAATTGAAATCACCTAGAGGGGGTGAATAGGTGATTATGCTAATCAATGCACGAATTTAAAAGTGAGATGATGCAACGATCACTCAAAGCAAGATTAGAAGCCGAATACCCGTGAAGGGCTCTGAACTTCTTCCGCGTGATTCCTCTAAATAAGAGTTTGAGGTGGACAATGCAATCTTGTTGTGAGAGTATAGATTGACAATATAAGAATGAATGAATAGAAAGTAAACAACACAAGTAAACCAATCGCAAATACAGAGATTTGTTTCGAGGTTCGAGCACCCAGCTCTACGTCCCGCCTTCACCCAGAAGGATTTTCGATCCACTAGAAATTTCACAAAGGATTACAACCACTAGGGAGTACCCAACTCCTCAATCACACTCCTCTAATCCAGAGGTAGTGAAGCCACAAATACAATAATCACTTGGTGATCAAAAGATCACAAACTCTCTTTTGAAAAACTTTTCTTTACAAAACCCTAGAGAACAATGTATAAGATTGAAGCTCAAGGTTTGTAAGTGAAAAATAAAACAAAGTAGAAGAGAGTTTTGATTCAAAAACTTTAGAGAAAAATCAGAGATTAGAGCACAAAAACTGAGAATAAAAACTTCTTTCAAGAATACTCAAACTTTTGATTTCTTTGCAAATGTTGTTGTAATTCTTCTCAACCCCATCCACCCCTATTTATACGATATAGGTGGGGATTAAATGGTAAATATTAATTTTGACAATCAGGAAGGATAAGACCCAAAACCAGCCTAAAACCACGTTTGGAGAATAAAAACACGTTTTAAAACAAGTTTAAAAAAACTAGCCGTTTGGCTGAGAAAACACTCACGGTCGACCGACCGGTCGATCGATTTTCAAAAACTTTTGACTGTTGGCAGGCTCCGGTCGACCGCCCGGTCGACCGTCCCAAACAGAGAGTTGGGTACAGTCAGTCGGTCGACCGCCCGGTCGCTCGACATGGGGTCCGGTCGACCACCCGGTCGATCGGATAACGTGTACACATGCACGCACCAAACGGTCAGAACTGCGGTCGATCGCACGGTGGACCGTTCTGACCTGTAAAAGAGTCGGTCGACCGTCCGATCGACCGCAACAGGTCAAAGCAGAAAATTATGAGAAGAAATGTTTTGAAGATATGTTTATTTTCAAAAATGATTTTTGTCAAGATTTCGTAAAATACAATAAACTGAGTTTGCAAATACTGAAATAGGTCTATAAAAGTATTTTACACAAGAGACAAAAATAATCTTTTGAAAAACAAGTGCAATTTTGTGTGTGTGAGAAAATTGAGCTTCAACACTATATATATCCTTTAACAAACTAACAAAAAAAAACTATATAGGAAGGTGTCTCTGAACTGCGTCGCCGAGCTAGAGCCTCCTCTCCTATGAAAGAGTCCTCTTGCGCCATCAACCTAACAACATGTTTTTAGCGCCATCAACCTTACAACATGCTTTTAGAAATCTAGAGCCATTAAGACTTGTACAAACCTGAAATTCATTCTAGAATCTTTATTAGTACCAAATAGCTTTTATATGATTTGTTATCATCAAAACGTAAATAAATGGAGAGTGTAACCTTTGGGCCAACAAGAGGTGGATGACATGAGCAGTGATCAAGTAATGATGCCTCTGAGATATCTAAGAATCCGAATAAGAGCACGGTAGCGATCAGAGGGTGGCATATGTATAAACTGGATGATAATGCTGACTGCATGGGTAATTTCTGGTCTCGTCAGACATAGATATATAAGTTTACCACTAGCTGACGATACCTTGTAGGATCTGCAAGTGGTGTACCATCTGCAGGAAGGAGCTTCAAATGAAGCTCAAGTGGAGTATTTGCTGTCTTTGTGTTTGTAAGTGCAACAGTTTCAATAATATCAGAGGTGTACTTCTGTTGGGAAACAAGAATCCCCCAGTCAGCTTGAGCTATCTCCAACCCTAGAAAGTACCGTAATCGATCAAAGTCCTTCATCTGAAATTGACGATGAAGGTATATCAACTATACCTATAGTGTCTTCACCTGTAATATTCATATCATCAATGTACAACAATAGAAGAACACGTCCCTGTGGCAAGGTCTGCACAAATAGAGAATGATCCTGGAAACTCTCCTGGAAACCATCTTGTGGGTGATCATGAAGGTTGTCCTGAAAACCAGTCATTGTGCTCTGTTGAAAACCAAACGATGTAGAGCACGACCAATCATCTTACCTGACTGAGGATCCTATAAAGAACAAGTGAAGTAATCGAAAGTAACGATGACAGAACAAGTGAATTAATCAAAAGTAATGATAGGACCAATTTCACACAAGCTACTGATGGATATGAGGTTCATGCATAAATGTGGAACATATAATACTAAAGGCAAGGTGAGTGTGGGAGAGGTAATGATCCTGTCTGTGTAATGGCTAGTTATGAGCCATCAGCTATATGCAAGGATAAAAAGTGTGATGAAAGCGGGGTGATAGAAGATAATATGATAGAATCAGAGGTCATATGATATGAGACACTAGAATCTAAAATCCAAGGAGAAAATATACCCAAGACAGTAGAGAAGGCAAGGCAAAGGATCCGATGAATGCTGATTCGCGCTGGATTTGTAACTCAATCTGAGCAAGTCGATGCTGGATATCCGTAGGATCCAGAGGTAAAGATTGAATTGTACCATATGACATGGCACGATATCTTACTAAAGAAGTACGAAGGGGAGGAAGACCTTGCAGCTGTTTTCTTCGATATCATGCTCAGTGTGACCTGTTTTCTTGCAGTGATTGCAAGATCTAGAGTTGGTGATAAAGACGGTTAGTATGGCCAGTCCTCTTACAAATGGTACAATAGAGTCTAGTGGTTGTGGTGGTGCTGCGAGGGCCTCCTGAAAAAGAAGACCAAGGTGCACTGCAAGCACAGTCTCACTTCTGTATGTCATAGAGGCTAAAGAGGAGAGTGAGTGCAAATTAGTCTCCTGGTGACTAGATCAGAAATAGCAGAATTTAAACTGGAAACAAGATCTCTGTGAATGATCTAAACATATAATGGCTGAAACTCTGGGCGAATAGCCTTAAGGAACATAAACAACTGATGACGGTCCCTACTTGCTCTAGAAGTACTAGAGTCAAGCCCGGTGCCCTCCAATTGCTGCAACTCTCTCCAAAATCCCCGCATATAAGTGTGAAATTCCTATATGGTGCCATTTTTCTGTTTAGCGGACAATGATTGTACGAGAAGCTGGTCATACTGACTGATCAAGTGGGTCCAAAGTGAGTCCGCTGAGATAAATCGGAGGAGATCTGCTCATAAGATTTGGGCAACGGAGGAAATGATGAAGGAGATGATCCTCCGATCATGATCGATCCAAGTTGCCCTTGCTGTAACAGCTGCACTCTTGACCTTTGCTGAAGCATCTGTCGCTGGCTCAGATGGACAGGGACAAGTGCCGTTAATATGTCCCCAAGAGATTGTTCAAGTACTGTAAAGTGAACTAATGCTGACCAATCGGTCCAATCCTTTATAGATGCCAAAGAAAAATCAGTAGAAACTGAAAGTTACTGTCAAAACTAAGGCTCCATGTCAAAGAACTGTTCACTTAGGTCAGATCCTTCATGGGTTGAATGGAGGATTGAATCATATAAACCCTGTCACTTCAAATCTCTCGTCGTCACGATCATAGCACCTTAAAGAACTCTTGAATCGGACTCCGGATGTGCAAGTTACGACCCAAAATAAAGACGGTGTATTAACGGGTCTGTTCTGTTAATGGATTTACTATAATAGCATGCGGGTTGGATACCTATAGTAGTTGGGTTTTAACTTAAACCCAACTTTTTATTTTTTAAGATGTGGATCGGGTCAGATCCGCTTTCTTGAACCTAATTTTTTTTGTCTTCTATCCTCAACAATCAGCACAACATGGGTTTGAAGCTCGCATATGATAGAAATCCGCGCTCCCTCCCCTTCTCCTTCTAGATCTTAAGGTCCTACAACCACCGCCGCTTGGTCAACATCTTCGCCAACACGATCTCGATCTCGTAACCAGATCCTAGATCTTTACAAAATTTAGCTACTGGAAGAGGCGAAGGGAAGCGAGGAAGATCAAAATGTCATCTTCGTAGATGAGGGCGAAGCAGGTGCAGGTATTGATGTGGGCCCGGGAAGGAACTGGGTGGCGATTGATGGTGGTGACTCAGGCGTGAGGGCTTCATCGGTGGGATAAGACAGCAACGCTACAAGATGTCGTCATCGTAGATGAGGACGGAGCAGGTGTAAGTGCGGATGTGGTCCTGGGGGAGGAACCGGGCGGTGAGGGACAGTGGTGACTCAGACGCGAGGGCTTCATCGATGGGATAAGACGACGACGCTCATAGGTGGTGGGAGAGAGAATTTGAGAGAACTTAGGGAACTCAGGGAAGGAGATAAGCTATAGTAGAATTCTTTGTGATTTTTTGAACAGTGAGATTTTGTATTTTATTAGGATTTTCTAAAATTATTTTTCTAGGATTTTGGAGAGAAAATTTGAGAGAGATATTTCGAGCAATGGCTCATGAGCTCGACCACGACCATAGAAGAAGCCTCGCCCTGATACTGTTATAATAGTTGAAGAAAGAAAAAAAAACTAAATTATATTTGTGATGGTTTGCCCGAGTATATATAGGCATACAAACTCTAATATAACTCTAACACGGACTCTAACACAATGTGTATTCTACTCCTACTATTACTCTTTACAACAAGTTTTTACTCACCCAAACCCTAAACAACCGTTAAGAGAAACCCTAGTTTCCCACACACACTAAGAAGAGAGAGAGGAAGATGAAGTCGTCTATTTTCTTCTCTTTTTGTCGCTCTTTTTTTCAGATCTGAAACTGTCGCTCAGATTTCTCAATCTCTCTCACACACACAAAATCCAGAACCCTCTCAATAAGTCAAACGGGTCGGGTTTGGATATGGATACAAATGGGTGGTTAGTGGGTATTGAGTCATAATCCAACAATCTACACCTTGACTCAAATATTCAACAAATAATTCTCCACCTTGACTTGAACTCCATCGAGCCTCAACTGGATGCCTCGTTGTCTTCTCCAAGAGCCCTGACGGGCTCAACCCTTGCCATATCCAACACCAAGCAATTCGAGCCAATGCTCGAATTTGTATGAGGGTACAAGTTTTGTTAACATATCAGCCGGGTTATCTGTAGTACAATCTTCTTAACCTTAATGACCTTGATCTCTCGAATGAAGTTATACCTGACATTAATATGTTTGGTCCTCTAGTGATACATCAGGTTTTTTGACAAGCCGATAGCATTCTGGCTATCACAAAACACTGAAGTCGCACCTTGAACCAAACCAAATTCACTAACCAAATCTCTCAGCCATATAACTTCCTTTACTGCTTCAGTTAACACCATGTATGCTACCTCAATTGTAGACAATGCACCTATCGGCTGAATGAAGCTTTCCAACTAACAACACAACCTAAAAAGCTGAACACATAACCAATCAGAGATCTTCTATCATCGAAATCATCTGTAAAATCTGAATCCAAATAACCAACAAATTCACAATCTTTTTTACCATACCTATGATACATCAAACCAATACATATTGTCCCTCTCAAATATCGAAGTATCCATTCACTGCATGCCAATGAACCTTTCTAGGGTTATGCATATAGCGACTTACCACATTGATGGCATATGAAAAGTCAGGATGAGTGCACATCATAGAATACATGATACTCCCAATTGCATTCGAATAAAAAGCCGAAAATGAGTAGTAAGCAGAGTCTTCACCAGTTTAGCATCAAGCATGCCAAATCTCTCTAATGTCTTCTTGATGTATTTCTTCTGAGATAGAAATAATTTTCTATCTCTCCTGTTCATGTGAATGTTCACCCCTAATATCTTTTTGGTTCCCAATTCTTCATATCAAACTCACTACTCAGATGAGCTTCCAACCTGTCAATCTCAACTATGTCCCTGGCAACAATCAGCATATCATCGACATATAAAAGCAAATAAATAAAAGAGCCATCACTAAGCTTTTGGTGATAAGCACAAGTATCACACAAACTCCTCGAGTAGCCATGCCCAATCATGTAAGGTCAAACCTCAAATCATTGCTGCGCTAATTGTTTTAAACTATACAATGATTTCCTCAATCTGCACACATGGTTTTCTTTTGAACACTGAACCCCTCTGCTTGATGCATACGGAGATGCCCCTCAAGCTTACCATGTAAGAATTTTGTCTTCACATCAAGTTGCTCGAGCTCCAAATTAAACCAAGTAACCATAGCAAGCAACACGCAAGTGGATGTAACGCCCCGATCCTGCGGGTACGGAGACGTTACTGCAACGTATATACGCAGGTCAGAAATACCCTCACGTATATACGCTAAGCATCAGTACAGGCAAGAATCAGAGTACGGAAGCAAGTGGTGCATTATACATTCCAACACATGAGTACAATTACAAAGTTATCACCAGAGGTGATCCAATATTACATGAATATTACATCACTGATATGCGCAATTGCGAGATTACAAAGAGATGTACAAGTATGAACAGTACAAATGGAGGCTCAGAGTCATAACAGGAAAACTCTAGAGCCGAACAAGGGGGCCTGGAAGAATAGAGCTTCAGACGGTCTGCTGGGGATCCATGCTTCAGCTGCGCCACTCTGATCAGCAACTGGGAGAATCCACACGCTCCAAGCTCCATGACCTGGACATGAGGATCCAGGGGAGTCAGATGAAACTCCCCAGGCGAGTGGTGATACAAAAGCCAAGTGGCGAGTAAGGGTAAGTATATGTAAAGCGATAAAACCAAATAAAGCCGAGGACGAGCAAATCTGATTGTATGGTTTCAGATCACGGCTCCATAAGACTAGTACGTCGAAGGAATAATCCAAATAAGGAAACCCTCATCTATATACCTTTATCTCATGTCACCATAATCCAAGCACATACAACCCGACTGTACTCAGGGCATGATAAGATAATGAACAGGAGGCAAGTGGATACAAGGGATAAAGCAGAGTATGAGCAGTTAATACGATAATACTCATAAAGCCAAAAATCCGAAGTAAAATCCAGGACAAGCAAATATGGTAAGGCATATCACAGATTCATAGCCGTTTAAGTTGCAGGCTTTAGTATGCGTCCCATTCCACATACCTCTACTTACAACTTAAAGAGCCGGTTATTATCTTGATACTTATTATTACTCGTCTTACCCTGATATCTACCTATGTGAACTAGCGTCCCAGCACACATAGGTCCATATCCGAGTAAAGCAAGGTTGTTATTGGAAACCAGCGGGGGTATCAACGAACTATGTTTACAGTGGGTCCCGTACATACCCGGGACCACGGCCCAGGATTGTTCCGTTGCTTGGTGACGGAACCTGCCGCAAGGCTAACAGGAGGGACTTATGTATGCCCTATCATGATGGTACCAGGAAGGAGGGAGCCAACACTCCCCTCGGTCGCCTGGAGGCCCACAGGTCAGACCGGAAGTTTTAGTTGCACAACATGCCTAATACCACTGTAAACACGAACACATATTGATAGCCGCAAGTTTCCCCCGACCCGATGCAAGTTGTCCTTTTTTATGGTTTATTAGATGATTATCAGATTCCGGGAATGAGCAAGAGTAAGTCAGGAATATCAGGAATACATGTATATCAGGAGTACTGGTTCATACAATAAAGTATCACATGTGTATCAGGAGTACAGTTTGTACTATCAAGATGTCAGGTCATCATTCCCGTTATCGTGATAATCATAAGAGTCAAGTATATCATGCTGGGTGTTAAGTGATAGCATGACAGGAGGATGATATTTGGCAGGTGACCAATCATGTCAAGAGATTGATATTAGTCCGGTGGCAAGTCATGTCATAACAAGAGGTCTTGCCAAGCGGTAGCATGTTCGATGTTAGGTGATAACAAATCAGCTGCCAGGTGATATACATGTGTTATATGAAGATGACAGGTATGAAGTAATGGCATGTGGTAGAATAGTAGCTGGGCACAACCAAGCGGAGCTGAGCAAGCTGGAAGTACAGACAGCAAACAGTATTTAATACTGGAGCGTCTAGCGAGGTTATCGGACGACTCGACTGAGTGCGAGCGGTAAATCCGGCAGCAACTCGCCTAGACGAATCTAGTGGTAAAGTGCTGAACGCTGATCATGATAACCAGGCGGAGCTGAACAAGCTGGAGGCACAGGCAGCGAACAGAGTTTAGACACTAATGCGCTCTGTGAGGTTACCGGGATACTCGGATCAAGATACGAGTAGAAAATCCGGCAGCAACTCGCTTAAACGAATTTAGTGAATAATGCACTGAGCGCTAAGTATGCTCACCAGACGGAGCTGAGAAACCTGACGGTCCCAATCACGTCCCTTTCGAGATAGTGAGTGACCGGAGGCTGAAGGGTCCAGAGAAACCTGACGGTCCCAATCACGTCTCTTTCGAGATAGTGAGTGACCGGAGGCTGAAGGGTCCGCCACGCATAGTATTGTTGGCCCAAAAGCCTATCACTCTAGTTTTGATGATGATCAACTCATGTAGTTATATTTGCTAATGATCTTGTTTAATTAGTGACAGATTCTTTATCAAGATCTTAGTAGGTGCAAAGCTCAACAAAGGATTAAATGTCAAGATTTGGAGCTAGCACGGGGTGATCCAAGGAGCTTTGGATCAAGCTTGGACCAAGTCAAGAAGATGAGAAGCCTTCAAGGGAAGACTTCAAGAAGATGAAGACTTGTGTCTAGGTATAAGATTTTGTTTTTGTTTTAGTTAAAATGTAAAGGATAGAATAGTTGGTGGATTGCTCAAGTCATATCACACACACACTCTTGATAGAATTGTTTTCATGATAAAAATTTCATTTCATAAAAGATTTTCATTGTGACAAAATTCTATTTGGTTCTTGGTATTTCAAGTTTACATATCTTATATCCAAAACCAAGTTTAGTGCTTTATGTCAAAAACTAGATATTTCATCTTGATTGTGTAGTGGATCATATCCATACACACTATGCTTTAAAGTATATCTTGTTTTTGTATTTGATTGAAAATTTGGAAAAACATGTTGTTTTAGAAAAACAGTTTTTATATGAGCCAATATTTCCAAGTTACAAAAAAATATAGTCAAATCTTTAATAACATGCCTTGATTTTGTGCAAGCATGTTTCTATATCATAAAACTATTTTTTGTAGAATTTCTAAGTATTTATGGGATTTTTTTATTAAGCCAAAATGACCAATCTTTAATCCCAAAATTTTCTGGTTCTGGCAGTTCTGATTTTTCAGAACTGACAGTGGCCGGTCGACCGGGTCGGTCGACCGGACGTGCACAGACGTGCACGCCTGTGTGCACTGGAGAACGGTCGACCGTACCGGTTGACCGCTTCAGAGAGCTTTGCTCTCAAGAAATCTCGGTCGACCGGGCCGGTCGACCGACAGAGAGTTTACTCTCTTCTCCAGTTGCTCGGTCGACCGGTCGGTCGACCGGAGGCTCCAACGGTCGGATTTTGACTGTTGGCGGTCGACCGGACCGGTCGACCGGCAGCTCTGACAGAGCCCAACGGTCAGAATTTTCTGGCCTCTATAAAAGGGGGTTTTGTCATTGTTTGAAGCCAAGATTTTAGGAGAGCTTTTGTCCAGTTATTTCCATTCTTTTAGCAGAGTTTTCTCCACAAAATAGAGTGCCAATATTTCCTATCAAAAGGGATTTTATCAAGAGAGTGTTTATTGTGATTTCTTGAGTTTTCCATCAAAGTTCTTTCCTTGATTTCTCACACTACACTTGAGCATCCATAGTTGTATCTATCCTATAGGAGAGTGTTGTAGTGAGAGTTTTTGTAGGTGATCAAGTGTTTAGATCACCAAGATTTCATCTTGTACTTTGAGGAGACGGGCAAGTGTGCTCGTGGTTGTTTAGGGTTCGGGTGCGAACTCTTGTAGCTTGAGGTGCGGCCTCGACGAGCCGGTGGGCTTGTGGTGTGTAAGGGACTTTGGGAGTCCGAGGGCTTGTAGGTGTTGCGGCACCAAGGAGAGATCCGGTTGGATCGTGCATAGTGGAAATCCTTCGTGTGTCGAAGGCGGGATGTAGAGCAAGTGTGCTCGAACCTCGAAACAAACCCTTTGTGTTTGCGATTGCTCACTCTTGCTCTCTTACTCCTTTTTTTTCTCACTTATATCTTACATTACTTTATAGTCTTTATCTCTTATATGCATGATATACCTTTGTGCTCATAATTGCTATACTTGCTTGGGATTGTTATTAACACTAGTATTCAACCAAGAGAGCCAACTCGGCACCTCAACCCATTCTAGGGGAATCTAGAGGAGTTTGTCCAGAGCCTCGCAAGGGGAATTCGGTAACACTCTTGTGTTATACATAAGTGTTCAATTAAAAGAAGTTTAATTTGGTCAACTTAGTTTTAATTCCGCATTATTTGTTCATAAGTGACCATTAGATTAGCCATCACCTATTCACCCCCCCTCTAGGTGATCTTACAATTGGTATCAGAGCCAAGTGCTCTTGATATTGGGTCTAACAACCTAGAGTTAAAGATCCTCCTTTAGGCTAATCACAATATTTTGTACACACACCATGGACTTCATGTCACCACCCACCTTTGACACTCTTAACATCCAAATTTGGAAGGTTAAGATGTCTTTGTTCCTCAAAGGACTTGGCCTTAGTGTATATCTTGCCACAACTAATAAAGAATATTGCTTAAATGGTAAGAACATTGAGGCTAATGCAAAAGCCCTTCATGCTATTAAGTCAACCCTAAATGATGATTATTTATCTAGGGTTTCTAATGTTGAATCGGCTTTTGTAGCTTGGAACATCATCACCTCCCTTGACGAAAAGGACCTATACTATGCGGGGAGCGATTCGGACGTTGGAAGCGACATCTCCAACGTATGCTATATGGTCCAAGGGGATAACCCCCTTGAGGTAAACTCCGAATCCGAGGATGAGGATGTTAATATGTCATATGATGAGCTTAATACACTTTGCCAATTATTGCTTGAGAAATATGACATGATTAAAAAGAAAAATAAAATTTGAAAAAGGAACTTGATTGCATGCATGTAGAACATGACTCTTTAGAAGTAACATAGCATGTTTAGAAAAAGATAATAAAATTTTGAAAAAGAATTTTGATGCCATGCTTAATGATAAAGATTCTTTAGAAAATAAAATGGCATGCTTAGAAAAAGAAAATGAAGATTTGAAAAATGAGAATATTTCCTTAATGTCTAAATTGAATGTTTTATGTGAAGGAAATATGATTTTGAAAAATAAGATTGATTTGGTGGAAAAACAAAGGAAGATGTTTTTCAAGAAAATAAATCTTTGAAAAGAAAAATTTGTGAAAAAGAAAAAGATTTTGTTTCACAAAAGAAAAAGAAAAGTGATTCTATATCTCATCATGCTTCTAATGCTCACATTGTTCAAAATGAGATTAAAAATTTGAAAAATAAAATTGATAATTTGAGCTCTAATTTGAGCTCATGTGCATTCAATCATACTAGATTGGAATCCTTGTTTCAAAAGAAACAAGTTCCTCATACTCATGCACATCATCATCATGACCATGCTTATGATGCACATCATGCTCACACTCCCACTCATAAGTATGCTAAGGTGTACACATGTACACATTGTGGCCGCAAAGGCCATCTAAGAAAATTTTGTTATGAAAGGTTAAATGTTCTTATTTTTTATAAAAATAAAAATGCTTGGGTTCCTTACAAGACTAACCCCATAGGACCCAAGAAAATATGGGTACCAAAATCTCCACCTTGTGTATTTGATGTAGGTGAGGAATCTCTCAAAACGTGAGAGATTTGGTGCCTTGATGGTGGGTGCATTTGAACTAAAATGACACATACTTGGAGCACCGCTATCAAGGAATTTTGGTGGGTCAACCACCATGCTTGGAGTTTTGGAGTTGGTAACAATTTCTAACTTCTATTTCATTTATGTACATGCTTTTTATTTTCATAACATCATTCATAGCATGTTCATGTTTTAAGAATTTTTTTGGTACTTCATGTGGCGTTTACATGCTTAAATGTAGAATGTGTCAACACTTGCATTTATACATATATGAATAGTGAACTACAATTGATTCATATATATTTGAACTTCATGCTCATTTGTATCCACTATATGCATGTGTATAGGCTAGTTTTGATGATTCGGTCATTTATACTTGTTATGCCTATCTTTGATCTTACTTCATGTATATGTGTGTTTAATTCAAATCTAATAAATATACATGTATAACCCTTGAGTCATTTGCCTTCATGCAATATATATATTGGACTCTTTTCATATTTGGGATATGTATGCATATTGTTAGAATTGGATAAATCATACATATACCATGAAGATTAGTATTTTAAATAAATAATAAAAAAATGATTTTTCATGTTTTTGATTTGTATTAAAGATTAAAACATGTGTAAAACAAAATGTGATTTATGATCTTTTTGAGCTTGAATGACTATTTTCATAAAAATGCTATTTACATGATCTTTTGAACACTCATCTTTATGATACAAAATATTTTGAGCTTTATAGACCATGAGTGATTAAATCTTTATGTATTTAGCAATGCTTTATGAAAAATATATGATTTGTTTTAAGATGAAAAATAAGATTTTCATGAGATTCATGCTTCACTTTCTATTTTCATGAAAATACCATTTACATAACCTTTGAACACTCATCTTTTATGATAAAAGATAATTTTTGAGCTTTATGGACTATGAGTGCTTGAACTTTTATGTATTTAGTATTATTCATAGAAAACATTTGACTTTGTATTTTTGAAGGATCTTTAACTAGTTTGTCAAAAATCCATTTAAACTAGTTATCTATTCACATGATCCTATTTGTAATCATATGGATAAATTCTTTTGTATTTTCAAATTTATTTGATGCTTCATGATTTGAATATTAGTTTAAATGTTAGCATTTGTCAACACTTGGATTTATACTTATACACATTATGGATCACAAATAAATCTATATATGATTGGGTTTGAATGCTTATTTGTGCCCATTAGGTGTGTTAGTATAGCCTAAGTTTTGATGATTATTACATTTTAAACTTGTATTCCCATTTTAGATTTATGCTATGATCATGTGCTTTCATTTCATGTATATGTTTGTCTTGCCAAAATATTAAGATATACATGGATACCTCTTGAGTCATTTGCCTTTCATGCAAATCTATATATAGACTCAAATGTGTTTTAAGGATATGTATGTATACTTAATGTCTTGTCAAAACATACATATATCTTGAAATATAAATTATTGTTTTTAATAAAATTTTGTAATTTTTCAAAAAAAATTTTTGTGATGGATTTCATGATTTCAAAATTTTAAGGAATATTGAGTTTTATTGCTATTTTTCATGATACCATGTTCCACATAACACTATCACACTCACTTCTTTTGACATGGACTTTATGGATAGAGTGCTTTTTAGTGCCTGTGTTTCATTGATATTTCATGAAAAACTTTTGACTTATTCCTTAATTGAAGGATTCCGTACTAGTTGTTAAACACCTTCATTCAACTAGTTCGAATTCTTCATGTGGTAGATTTTATGATATATACACTTAAGCTTAATTTTCAATTGGTATCATTGGATAGTTTCAATTGGTATCAATATGACCTCTTGTTGTATATACTCTATTTTGTTCTTTCATGTATGTATGCATCTACTTCAATTGATTGATTTGATTTTACCCTCCTTGATTTCCTTATTTTGACAAAAGGGGGAGAAAATGTGTTTGATGATTTGAACTTTGAACCCTTTGTTGATGATTGACAAAAAGGGGGAGAAGTATTGAGTTATATGCATGATTTCCTTAAGGGAGAGAAAGATTTTGAGATGATTTTGAGATTTTGACTTGTGCTTTTACTCATGCATCACAAGAAATAAAAGATTTGTTTTGTTTTACATGCATTCATTTGCATACATATTTATGTGCTTCATTGAATATCTATTGCTTATTTGATATGCATGAGTTAAGGGGGAGCTTCTTTGAAGCTTTACTTTAATCCATGCATATATAACTTCATGAGTTTTGTCATCATCAAAAAGGGGGAGATTGTTGGCCCAAAAGCCTATCACTCTAGTTTTGATGATGATCAACTCATGTAGTTATATTTGCTAATGATCTTGTTTAATTAGTGACAGATTCTTTATCAAGATCTTAGTAGGTGCAAAGCTCAATAAAGGATTAAATGTCAAGATTTGGAGCTAGCACGGGGTGATCCAAGGAGCTTTGGATCAAGCTTGGACCAAGTCAAGAAGATGAGAAGCCTTCAAGGGAAGACTTCAAGAAGATGAAGACTTGTGTCTAGGTATAAGATTTTGTTTTTGTTTTAGTTAAAATGTAAAGGATAGAATAGTTGGTGGATTGCTCAAGTCATATCACACACACACTCTTGATAGAATTGTTTTCATGATAAAAATTTCATTTCATAAAAGATTTTCATTGTGACAAAATTCTATTGGTTCTTGGTAATTCAAGTTTACATATCTTATATCCAAAACCAAGTTTAGTGCTTTATGTCAAAAACTAGATATTTCATCTTGATTGTGTAGTGGATCATATCCATACGCACTATGCTTTAAAGTATATCTTGTTTTTGTATTTGATGAAAATTTGGAAAAACATGTTGTTTTAGAAAAAACAGTTTTATTATGAGCCAATATTCCAAGTTACAAAAAAATATAATCAAATCTTTAATAACATGCCTTGATTTTGTGCAAGCATGTTTCTATATCATAAAACTATTTTTTGTAGAATTTCTAAGTATTTATGCGATTTTTTTTATTAAGCCAAAATGACCAATCTTTAATCCCAAAATTTTTTGGTTCTGGCAGTTCTGATTTTTCAGAACTGACAGTGGCCGGTCGACGGGTCGGTCGACCGGACGTGCACAGACGTGCACGCCTGTGTGCACTGGAGAACGGTCGACCGTACCGGTCGACCGCTTCAGAGAGCTTTGCTCTCAGGAAATCTCGGTCGACCGGGCCGATCGACCGACAGAGAGTTTACTCTCTTCTCCAGTTGCTCGGTCGAC
Organism: Agave tequilana; assembly: GCA_038442645.1. Classification (NCBI taxonomy): domain Eukaryota; kingdom Viridiplantae; phylum Streptophyta; class Magnoliopsida; order Asparagales; family Asparagaceae; genus Agave; species Agave tequilana. The sequence goes on from JAVJIF010001817.1 coordinate 188,537, forward strand.
CGGGTCGGTCGACCGGAGGCTCCAACGGTCGGATTTTGACTGTTGGCGGTCGAACGGACCGGTCGACCGGCAGCTCTGACAGAGCCCAACGGTCAGAATTTTCTGGCCTCTATAAAAGGGGGTTTTGTCATTGTTTGAAGCTAAGATTTTAGGAGAGCTTTTGTCCAGTTATTTCCATTCTTTTAGCAGAGTTTTCTCCACAAAATAGAGTGCCAATATTTCCTATCAAAAGGGATTTTATCAAGAGAGTGTTTATTGTGATTTCTTGAGTTTTCCATCAAAGTTCTTTCCTTGATTTCTCACACTACACTTGAGCATCCATAGTTGTATCTATCCTATAGGAGAGTGTTGTAGTGAGAGTTTTTGTAGGTGATCAAGTGTTTAGATCACCAAGATTTCATCTTGTACTTTGAGGAGACGGGCAAATGTGCTCATGGTTGTTTAGGGTTCGGGTGCGAACTCTTGTAGCTTGAGGTGCGGCCTCGACGAGCCGGTGGGCTTGTGGTGTGTAAGGGACTTTGGGAGTCCGAGGGCTTATAGGTGTTGCGGCACCAAGGAGAGATCCGGTTGGATCGTGCATAGTGAAAATCCTTCGTGTGTCGAAGGCGGGGATGTAGAGCAAGTGTGCTCGAACCTCGAAACAAACCCTTTGTGTTTGCGATTGCTCACTCTTGCTCTCTTACTCCTTTTTGTCTCACTTATATCTTGCATTACTTTATAGTCTTTATCTCTTATATGCATGATATACCTTTGTGCTCATAATTGCTATACTTGCTTGGGATTGTTATTAACACTAGTATTCAACCAAGAGAGCCAACGCGGCACCTCAACCCATTCTAGGAGAATCTAGAGGAGTTTGTCCAGAGCCTCGCAAGGGGAATTCGGCAACACTCTTGTGTTATACATAAGTGTTCAATTAAAAGAAGTTTAATTGGTCAACTTAGTTTTAATTCCGCATTATTTGTTCATAAGTGACCATTAGATTAGCCATCACCTATTCACCCCCCCTCTAGGTGATCTTACAAGTATCAAGCAGTAAAATACATCACAGGCATGGTATGTGTACAAGAATGAAACTACCCTAATACAAGCATTCGTCACAGAGCAATACATGTCCAGTCATTGGCACTCGGCCATACACAGATACAGGGACTCAGCCCAATACATGATACATGAAAACATGGAATGAAATACATGTCGACCCCACAAAGCGGGGAAACCCAAATGGAGGCGAGAGCGAGGACACTCGCCTAAATCACGGAAAGCTGAAAACTCTGAATCCATGGAACTCGCGCACGCGCCATAGATATAATAAAATATAATAATTGTTTAGAGGGAGAAAGTGGAGAGGAGAGAGAAAGAGTTAGAGAGAGGAAGAGAGAGAAACCTAGAGAGAGAAAGAGACACAGGGAGACGCGGGTTTTTGAGGGAGAGACGCGGGGGCGCAGACGCGGGAGTCGCAGACGCGGGAGTCACGTCGCGGGAATAGCAGACGCGGGAATCACAGACGCGGGAGTCGCAGACGCGGGAGTCGCGTCGCGGGAATAGCAAACGTAGGAATCACAGACGCGGGAGTCGCGTTGCGAAGACACCACAAACGCGGGGTTCGTCACCCGCGAGAAGAACGCGGACGCGGTCGTGGGCTCCGCGTCGCATTAACACGAGAGGGACACAAAAACGCGGTCATGGACTCCGCGTTGCGTCGATACAATACAATAACGCGATGATCCGCGTCAAGGGATTGTCTGGACGCGGGGATGGGATCCGCGTCAGCAATTAACAGAGAGGAGGGAGATCTAAAGAGATATAATTTAGAGAGAGAGAAAGGGATAACATGAGAGAGAGAGAGAGAGTTAACAGGGGAGAGAGAGTTAACAGGAGAGAGAGAGAGAGGACCAATAGGAGAGAGAGAGAGAGAGAGAGAGAGAGTCAACAGGAGAGAGAAAGAGATCCAGGGAGAGAGAGGGAGAGATCCAGGGGGCTGTTGCCCCCCTGGCTCACACACAGCGCCCCCCCTGGGGGGCGCTCGGCCTGGCGCCGGCCAGGCGGCGGCGCTGGCCGCCGGCGGGGGAGTGGCGCCGGCCACTCCCCAGGAGAGGGAGGAAGAGAAGAGGGGGCTGCTGCCCCTCAACAGAGAGAAGGAGAGGGGGCTTGCCCCCCTCACAGCTCGCGCACAGGGGGCCCAGGTGGGCCCCCTGGTCGCCCACGGCCGCCGGCGCACCGCCGGCGGCGCCCCGAACTGGGGTGGCGCCGGCCACCCCAAGGAAGAAGGAGGGGGCTGCTGCCCCCTCCACAACAGCGCACAGGGGGCCAGGTGGCCCCCTGGCCGCGCCAAAGCCGCCGGCGTCATGCCGGCGGCGGTCAGTCCCCGCCGGGGATGCCGGAGGAGGAGGGGATCGCCGGCGATGATGGTGATGGCCGGATATAAAGGGAGGAAGGAAAGGAAATGGAAAGAAAAGGAAAAGAAAGAAAGGAAAAGAAAATGAGAGAGGGAAAGAAATAGATGGCCGAGTAGTAGGGGGTCCCTCGCCGCCGACGAGGTGGCCGGTAGTTGGGCATGTTGGTCGTCGGCCACAAATGGAGGAGAAGAAGAAGTGAAATGAGAAGAAAAGGAAAGAAAAAGAAAAGAAAAGAAAAAGAAAAGGAGAGAGAGTGTGTGATAGTGATAGATGATGGGAGAGGAATTAATGAGAGAGGGGGGTGTGTGTCGCCCACGTGGAGGAGTGGGCTGCAGCTGGAGTCGGTGGAGAAAGAAAGGAAAGAAAGAGAAGGAAAGATAAGATTTTGAAAAATAATAATATTATATTATGGCCGCGAAATATCGACTGTTTCAGAAAAATCCCCAAAAATCCCCGGAGGTAGAAAACGTCATCCTGAGGAATAATATGAAATCAGTTTTCAGAAATAAAATCCCGTTTTCAAATTAAAAATCCGGAGGTCCACCGCCGATAACCGGTCTACACCGGGTCGGCCGGCCGGATTTTGATAAATTCTGAAAAATCCCAGAAAATGTATTAAAGAATAAAGTATGATTTTAAAAAGTAAAGTGAAAGCGGAATTCAGAAATCCAACTCCGATTGTAAACTAAAAATCCTGGAATCAACCAGCGATACTGGCCGATACCGAATCCGGTGGAATTTTCATAAATTCATAAAATCTCCAGAAAAGGTATTTAGATAGGAAATGTGATTCTAAGAGATAAAGTAAAAACACACTCCTTGAAATTTCAATCCGTTTGCAAGTTAAAAATCCGGGAATCGGTCAGCGGCACTAGTCAACACCGATTTTGAAGATTTCCAATTTAATTCAGAAAAATTCCAGAAAATCATAAAAAATTTAAAATATTGGAAAACGATATTCAAAACTGAAATCAGTTAAATCGGAATACCAGAATGACCAAATCGAGTAATACCCTAGGATCGGGCCCTCGGTTCAGACTAGGGCTGACTCCGAGTCCACGAATCCAAATCCAAGACAAAACTATCATATAAAGAATTCATAATACAAAACAAATACAGGAAGTAAATCGAAAAATATGATCGAAAAATCTGAATACGCAACTAAGTACGTATTCTGGGAGCGGGGTGTTACAGTGGAAGTGTGCTTCACGACCAGAAAGAATACTTCATTGAAGTCCACACCTTCCCTCTAACTGTAGACCTTGCCTACCAAGCGTGTCTTAACCTTGCAGGTTCCACCCCTAGAGTTCTTTCCTTTTTCTATCCATTTGCAACCAATTATTTTTGACCTCTCCACCAACTTTCATAGTTAATTCTTACGAAGAGACTCAATCTCTTCAGTCATAGCAATAGTCCACTCTATAACCTTCTTTTCACTAACAACCTTAGCGTGACTAAATGGCTCTGGAATCTCAATCCACTTTGCAACATTCAAAGCAAATGCAACTGTATCTGCACGAGAAAATTTCTAAGGAGGCCGTATATTTCCCCTTTCTCTTCTGGTTGCAATGCTATACTATTGTGGTGGAGTACCATCATTCAAAGTTGAACCTTGGGGCAACATCAAGTGATTCAAATGTAACACCTTGAAGATTTAAAGAGTTGGTTTCATATTGTTGATCGTAGATGGATATATATATATATATATATATATATATATATATATATATATATATATATATATATATATATATATATATAGAGAGAGAGAGAGAGAGAGAGAGAGAGAGAGAGAGAGAGAGAGAGACTTGTGTCCTTCCAAAAAGATTTGAGCCCGGATCCTTCCAACTCAAATACAATCCTCTGACATTCGAATATAAGATCCACTCCATTGAAGTTGATCTATGTTATTTCAAGTATCTATAAACCAAAAATCAAGTGTTTTGAATACTTTTTGCCCATCCATCAAGCGGCGCAAAATGGACGGCCGAAAGTAGTGCGTTGGTTAGATCTATGTTTCTAGACAAACAAATTCCCGATCTAGACATTTGATCATGATCTAAACATTTAAAAACGCCTACAAACCAATTTTTGTTAGGTTTCAAATGTTCTATACCGTTAAACTATCCAACTCACTATTTAGGCCGTCCGTTTTTTTCCTACTTGATGCATGGGCAAAAACAATTCAAAACACTTAATTTTTTATTTATAGATACTTGAAATAACATAGATCAACTTCAACAGAGTGGATCTTGTATTCAAATGTCGGATGTTGGTATTTGAGTGGGAAGGATTCGGTCTCGAATCCTTTTGGAAGGACACAAGTCTATCTCTCTCTCTATATATGTATATATATAAGAAATATATATAAAAGTTCATTAAGAGTTTTAATGAATACATAAGCACACTCATTAGTTGACTTACCCAGGGTTATTAGTCGACTAATGAACTAATACACAACCAATACACTGATTTATAGACTAGATTAGTCAACTAATACATTAGTATAGTCGACTAGTAGCACCCAACAGATAGTTGAGATGCCAGACTAGTGATTAACCCATCCTATTAGTCGACTAGTAGCTTCAATAGAAACCAAAATATTGTTTGATGATACAGACTAGTCGACTAACCCAACCGACCTATGACCTTTTAGTCGAATAATCCACCTTATTAGTCGACTAATATGGGTGCCAGAACACCATTTGAGAGGAGACCAAGTTTGACTTTGCTACCCTGTGTGTGTGTGTGTTGGTGCTAAGTGTATTCATTCATATTTAATTTCACAAAACCTTACTTTCTACTTCTCCTTCCCTATCTTCGCTGGCTGACCAGAGAGAGAAAGAGAGAGTGAGATTTAGAGAGAGATTTCAAAGAAGAATCATTGGATCTTCTTTTGGATTGAAAAGAGGTTCGCTAACAAGTATTTACAACATCAAACCACCTTCCCTTTACTTGTCAAGACAAGTTTACCTATCTTGATTATCTTTCCCATGTTCTTGATGCTTAGGGTGACAACATAGGATTAAAATATAATCTTGAGTATGTTAGAGTGTTTAGATTCAAGCAACCTTATAGCATGTTCATGCTCTGATTGATATGTAGTATTAATAAGAAATTGAAGTAGATTGCATGAGTAAAAACATGATTTTTATCAGATCTAGAAACATAACAATTAAAAATATGATTTTTAGTTCATGATCATGCTTAGAATCATGTAGGTTTATTATATGTTTATCACTTGAGTAAAATATTTCCCCACATAAGTCTAAAGTAGATCAAATGTATAAAAATATGACTTTTATGAGATCTAGAAAAGAGATAATTAAAAATATGATTTTTAATATATTAAAATTGTTAAATTAAAGGAAAGGAAATAGTGTTGCATCTTTCGTATGTGTTGATCCCTGTGTGGTATATGCACCGAGAATATTATGAACTTAATGGTGTTTGAGATATTGATATACATATGAGTATGTATGTGGCTGAGTAATTGGCAGGGTACTAATGATGTGTTTATATATTATATTTATTCGTAGTTAGGGGAGAAACCGAATGGTATACAAATGTCTATGTGTAGTATTCATTCGTAGTTGGGGGAGAAATCGAATGGTATACAAATGTCTATGTGTTGTGTTCATTTGCAGTTAGGGAAGAAAGAGAATGGTATATGTGTTGTATTCATTCGTAGTTGGGAGAGAAATTGAATGATATACATGTGTTTTGTATATAGGATAAAAGTATGGTATTATTCCTAAAGAAGTCTATGCACAAGGTATATTGTCTTGAATGGATTTTGCTACAATCAATCGATTAGTTGTGTATCACGTATCACACATGGACACATTCACATGATTATGCACAATCATGTTATATATTAAGTCTACTATCATACCATGTATTCATTTTATTGTTTTCTTTATATTTTATCATATTTATTATTTGTTTCCTCGACTTAATACTGAGTTAGCCTCAGGATCATTGTCGGAAGGCAACCTTTTTAGGTTGACTTGCTGGCATTTGACTCTCGTTGATTTATATCTTTTTAGGTCTTACGCAAGGTGTCCATAGAGGCATTAAGTGACAGAGGCCCGAGTAGTTGTCTTACTTTTTGTCAGGTAGATAAAGTGCTCCGTAGAGATTCATTCATTTTGTATGCCTATTAACATGTTGATGTACTTATTCAGTTCAGACTTTGTATCCCTATGTTGGGACCCCTTTATATATGACCTAAAACCTTTACCCCTAGTGGGATTTCTTTTTTATATGTCATGCCGTTTATATGTTCTCTTCATATGTTGTATATATCCGTTAATGCTTTCTCTTTAGTATATTTGAACTGCTTGAGTTATATATAATATTATAACGTCTTAGAAGTTCACACCGAGACTACAGCTGGTATGCGAACATTAGGTCGTTACACCAACACGAATCCTATTATGCGCTCTCTCTAAAGTTTTACTTTCTAACTCCATCTGCTTACTAGATTCGTCCACTGAACATGCAGTATCAACAACAAACTCCTTTCTTGGGTGAAGCATAGAATTTTCATTAAAACTTCATCCCTACTAGTAACAAATCCAGGTGATTTAGGATCAGTACACGACAACCTATATCCTTTCACCCTATTCCCATAACCAAGAAATATTGCTTTCCTAGCTTTACGCTTAAGCTTACCATCGTTAACATGAAAATAAAAGGACAACCAAATACTCTTAAATGAGCATAACTAGTAGGGTTACCAAGCCATATCTCTTTTAGAGTTTTGCAATCAATAGATATGGAGGGAGACCGATTGTTCAAATAGCGAGTAGTATTGATCGCTTCTGTCCAAAAGACCGTTCGTAAACCAGCATTAGAGACATGCATCATGCTCTCTCCAAAAGAGTTTTGTTCATTCTTTTTGCAACTCCATTCTGCTGTGGTGTTTACCGAAATGTCATAAAATATCTTCATCTTGTATAATTGGTTAAACAGTCTAGAACAAAACATTATTTCATTATCAGTTCTGAAGTGCTTCACCTTCTTTCTGGTCTGCTTCTCTATCATAACCTCCACTCGGTGAAGGTAGAAAACACATCACTCTTGTGCTTCAGAGGATATGCCCAAACCTTTCTCAAATAATCATTAATCAACGTCAGAAGAAAACGAGCTCCACCCTTAAATGAGACTTGAGAATGACTCCAAACATTTTATGTATATAGTCCAATATGCCATTAGTTCTATGACAGTTGTACTAAAAGAAACCTTGCATTGCTTGTTGAACATAAAATGCTCGCAAAATTATAGCTTTCCTATTCTCTAACCACAAAGAAAACCCTGCTTCCTTAGCACATCCATCTCTCTCTCACTCATATGCCCGAGCCGCATATGCCGTACCTGAGAAACATCTGAATCCCCGAACAATACCATAACTACAACACCTGTCAGTATACTACCCTGAAGGATGTAGAGAGTGTTCAACATCTTTCCTTTCATAAGGACCAAGGGTCATTTACTAACTCTCAGAACTTGATTTTCACCTGAAAACTTATAACTAATACCATCGAGTTTTCCCAATGAAATGATATTCTTCTTCAACTCTGGTACATGCTAAATATTTTTAAAGTCCTACAAACACTATCATGCATCCGAATCTTGATTGAACCAATTCTAATAGTTTGACAAGGCATAAACATTTTCCATCAAAACATCTTCACCATCAATCGACTGATAAGTCATGAACCAATCCATATTGGGATACACATAGTAGGAGCACTCTGAATCAAGAATACACTCATCCTATGGCGATGCATCTCGAACAACAACTGAAAGAATATAATTGACACCAGATATATCTTTCACAATACCAGTAAAAGACTTCTCATTCCAAGTCTTCTTCGTATCCCTCTTTCCTTTGAGCTTTGAACAATCCCATTTGAAATGTCCTTTTTGGTGATAATAGTAGAACTCAATATGTTTTCTCGGCCTTGATTGGATTAAGATTTTCTCTAAATTTTTATCTACCAGCAAAACCCTTTACGGACGACTACGAACAAGCAAGCCCTTTACATGAGTCTCAATCCCACTAACACATACTTTCTGTCTCAATACTTTAGAATGCAAAGTTGATTTAACATCTTCTAAGAAGAGTATCTTTATGACAAAGCGTGTTGTTAACAAAATTATCAAAAGAAGTGGACAATGAACATAATAAAATTAGAGCTTGATCCTCTTCCTCAATTTTCACATCAATATTTTTCAGATCTATAAGAATTTTATTTAATTCATCTAAATTGTCACGCCCCGCTCTCAGAATACGCGAAAACAACACGCGAGGAGAGTCGGAGACACATATACGCGAGAAAAATACCCCACATATATGCGCTAATTCATATGTTATCGTTGTTGTAACTATCTGGTAATGAAATGCATGTGTTTTAGAAGGATATTGTGCAGGCCATGTATCACGGTTTAACATCCCTGGCATTGAATCAGGATAAGCCGCAAGGCCCTGATAACTAACAACTGAGATTACAACCCACTATAAAATAACTAGTGTGAAGTTGCAATCCAGACAAAGCCCAATAATAGAATAACTGACAACTGATAATTGATAATTAGGTAGTCAGTATTACCTTAGTTCCCCATAATGAAACTCAAATTCATTTAACCTTCCTAGGTTCTTCCAAAATATATGACATGTTATTCCTTTTCCCTGGGTTCTAGTATCTTTTATGAACAAGCCAATAATATATATTATTATTAAAATATAATAGTGATTGTATATCTCTAACTGATGCTGCTGTCATTAATAACTGATAACTGTCGTAAAACTCTAAAGATATAAAGATACTAATACCGATGAGATCACTATTAAAATATATCTATGTTTATAACTGAATAACTGAAATAATTAAGAACAAATTATGAATTGAAGTCTATTGAATATGCTCATGATCAAACTAAATCAACGAAGATCAAGATCATGACTAAAGAGTGAAATATTCTCAAATAATATGGAACCTAGAATGTCTCTACTCTAGTACTCAACAACAAGAAGAGTTCATCAATGCTCAGACAAGCTAATTATTGAATGGATCCGAAAAACCCTTACAACCAATAATCAAAATTAGCTCATGGTATACATCGAATTAAAAGGTAAAAACATTCATATGTATTATCAAAATCCAACTATCGTCAACCCCATCTAAATACTAATCAAGATTAAATGTAAGGAATATAAATTTCAGATCAAACTCCAATTTTAATTAAGTCATATACATATCTAAATATCAAAATAACAAATTTATTGTCAAGAGAATCAGAGAAAACCCACCATGAGTTCAATTAACCTATAAAATAGTTCTCTCATTTCTATCTTATCCTCTGAGTTAAAATCAGCATATCCAAGCCCCAATATTCAGCCATATCTAATCAAATCCCTATTATTAAATTCAATCAAGATTATTAGTCAATCCTCATTTCAAACCAGCTCAACCGTAGATCCAGATACTAGAGCAACAGATAAATTATATATCTTCAAAATTCATTATTTCAAATTAATCCACTTTACACTTATTCTCCAAAATATCCAACTCTACTACAGTACAATAATCCATGACGGATAATCAAATGCTCCAAATAAAATTATCATAATGTTTAGGATCAAGTACCAAACTACTGAAGAACTAGGTTGAAACATCAAGTCAACAAATCATCAAGTGCACGCCAATTTCAAAATGCAACAACTTTGGTCTTGATATCAACAATAAAAGTGTGCATGTACATAATCAGTAAAATGACACAAGTAGAATATAAAGTATAACATATTAAGTCTATAAAGTATAACATTATAACAACATGATTGGCTTGATGTCATTTCATGGATGTAAGATACATACTTAACGGAAAGAAACACTCACATCAATAAACATAATTTATTTAAAGATAGTAAAAGATGCTCACAACAAAATTAAATAAAAAATACACAAAAAAATAAACACTCACGTAATTTAAATAGAAAAAACACTCACTTGAGTTGTTGCGGATGTGTAGCTCGATCTCTCGCGGTTTCATCACCTCGAAAAATGATGGCCGAGAAACAGTCTGAAAATGATACCTGAATGCAAATGGGTTTAGATCTGATTAACGGGTCTGTCTGTAGAAAATGGGTCGGGTTCCGCATGGGGTTATGGATCAGGTCTGGGTCAGGTTTGGGTAGGGTTTCCTTTTTTATGTTGAAGTAGATAAGGTTTGTAGTGGGTTGGGTTGAGCAACTAAACGGGTTGATTTGATTTTAAGAAATGCATGCGGTTTGCATGGGGTGGTGTTGGCGGCGACTTACAGGATAGGAGGCGAGAGGAGGAGAGGGACTCGGCGTGTGCAAGACGCGAATCACGGCGAGGCTAGAGTTAGCCATGATGGTGGTCAGGTTTGAGTGGCAACATGCAAGAGAACGAGAGAGGGAGGAAGAAGATGAAAGGAGTGTGCTGTTAAAGACCTCAGATCGGGACGAACTTGGGCAGGCGAAGTGGCTGACGGCCACAACCTCGATGGCAAGGACTGAGGTCGGGCGAGAAGATGGGTGTGATGACATGGCAGCGCCGCCTCATGGCGCGACGACACTTGCAGTAGGTCAGGGTAAGCTGACGACGCTCGGGTGTGAGAGAGGGGAAGAAGGAGATGAAGGCGAGTAGAGAGAGAGAAGGAGAAGAAGACTGCGCTAGGAGGTCGGTTGCTGGGCACTTAGCGACGATGAGAGAGGCTCCGCGGGCGCGACGGTGATGGTCTGCTCGTTCGCCGAGAAGGAGGAGAGGAAGTAGGAGGAGAGAGAAAGAGAGAGATGCATGCATGGCTCAATAATGGTGGTTGGGTATAGGGAGGCGGCTGTAGTCGGAAGGAGAAGGAGAAGGAGGAGGTGTAGAGCTTGAGGACGGTGGCTAACTTGTGGTGGAGGTGCAGCGCGGGTTCAGGTAGGCGGCGGGTTGGGTTGCCATGATGAAGTGGGGAGAGAGGAGGCTAGAGCGGTGGTGGGCGATGGCTGCAAGTGGTGACAAAGGTCGCGAGAGCAAGGCAGAGAGGAGGAGGGGTGTGGTTGAGGGAAAGGAGGAGGAAGGAGATGGTTGTGACGTGGTATGTGTGTGTGTGTGTGTGTGTGAGAGAGAGAGAGAGAGAGAGAGAGAGAGAGAGAGAGAGAGAGAGAGAGTTTAGGGTTACGTTCTTTACGTGTGAGGGGGAGAGAAGAAATATATAGAGAGGGGTATATGGGCTTCGAATTTATGGGCTGGGCTTTGTTTTATTATTTTTCTTGTCTTTTTTTGTAAATGGTTCTAGGCTAAATGGGCTTGAATTTTAAATTAAAAGAAAATAAAAGGGGAGTGGAGTTTTGGCTGGCTTTTCTTAATACTCTTACAAAACAAATAACAATAATAATTATTAATAATATTTATAATTTATCCATAATAACAATAATAATTTATGTTACTAATACCATCAACTAAATAATTAGTAGTAACAATAACTAAGGATAATAACAATTTAAATTAACAATAATTATTAAATATTAATTTATATATAATTAACTAGGGATACTACATAAGTGGTCGTTAATAGGAATACCTTCTTTCATGCGAAGAGTCGGTGCTTCAAATAAAATTTGTTGGTGAGGGACTTCAAACGGTACAAGCTTTCTAACCTTCGCAATAATTCTACAATAATTTCTTCGTCTATAACTTCTCGCAATACTTCATTGGCCAAGAAAAGCTGAATCCCACTGTATGCCTTCATATCAAGTTCTTTCTTCTCATCTTTAGACATATATTCTGACAACTTGTCCTTTATTCTCATTGAGTATCTTCAATAAACCTTGCTAAATGAGGAGAGCCCACATCTTGACTTTCCATAGACTAAAACTATTCTTTCTATCAAACATCTTTATTTTATATTTTCGCTAATTGGATCTCCTTTATGCAATATGTCGAACACCTTGTGCAAACACGAAGATCAGATCTCTTCCAAGCAATATGCTGAACACCTTGCTAGCACTAAGATGGATCTGATACCAATTTGTTGTAACAAAAATGTTTTGATTCAGCAAATCAGCGAATAAAAGAGAGAAAAAGTCAACACAAAACAATCACCAAACATAAAAAGAATAGTAGGCATAAGATTTAACGTGCTTTAGTTTCAATTGACCTACGTCCACGGGGAAGGTGATTATACACGTGCATTACATGTTTTTATATCATATGTGTCACATTTCTGCATTTATATTGAAATAAAACTGCTATTAATGTATTTTCAAGTTCAGTGGTATGTAGTGTAATTAACAAAAAAATAAAGAGATTAATAGATTTATCCATTAAATCCAAAAATTCAAAAGAAAAGAAGATCAATTCAAATCTAAAGATTATAGAAGGTATCTTATCTGAAAACAGAATATATCAGATAAGGTAATATCATCTAATTTCAAGGAAAAAATGAATTGTTCGAAGACCCTATCGATTTCGCTGAAGATAAATGGATATCTTATAATTCTAGAAGACAAACTGAAAATCCAAGAGGATAAATGGATAAAGAGAAGATCAATAGATGAGATGAAGCAATTTAAATTCGGATTCAGACTGGATACATTTTAGTATTTTAGTCATAACTTTCGCTATAGAAAGTCAAGTCTGATAATTCAAGATGATTCAGAAAGAAGACGTAAAGAGATACAATTCTTATGTTGATCATTCATTCCAGATCTATCGTTTGATAAGTCATATTCAGTAATGAACACTATAACAAGTTGCAGATCAGATTGAATTTCTACGTAAAATTTTAGATAAATTAAATCAAATTTGGAGATAAAGGGAAGATTCAAAATAAAAAATAGCCAGTTAACCTATCTTCATATGCTTCCTATACCTCCGGCTTTCTCCTATAATACCCTCATTCTTCGAAGGCAGAAGGGGCACCATCTCAGAGAGAGAGAGCTTTAGTTTAGATTTTTCTTTTGTTCTTCAATGTAATTTTTATTTTCTTTATAGCTTAGGTTAGAGAGAGCTACATGATTAAAAGAGAGGAAGAGTTATTGTAGAGTGACACTATTATAATTTTTTCTCAAGAAACCGATATTGAAGGTGATAATCAATGGAAGTTTCTCACTTTTCTTCATTGTGCTCGATCTCATCGAAGTCTTGCTTTCATTTAATTTTTTTCTATTACTCGCTTTACTTCAAGTTAAGGTAAATTTCGTGATGATTCAAACAGTAAAGATAAATATTCTTCTTTTATTTCTTTTTATTTCTTATTTTTGCATCAACACTTTTCTTTATCTCCTTTTGTTTTCTTTTCTTTTATAACTAAAACAACAACAACACCACCATCTCTGCTTCTACCATTTTCTTCTTAACTTAACGTAATATTTTTATTTTATTTTTATAAACTGAGAAGATAAGTATTAACTAGTTTTGATAAATTAAAGAAGAAACTTACATGACGCTTCCATCGCTATCCCTCCCTGTGGATCATGACCCGTTAGCCCTAGGCTATATGGTTGAATTGAGGACCTAGCACTGTTCTAAAAATCTGTATTTTTCTATGCAGGTCAGGATCATCAACAAATTTTGGCGCCGTTGCTGGGGAGGGACGATAGGTTTTCTTTTTTGATTTGCTTTAACAATTTAATCCCTTTTCTTGTCTGCTTTGGTTTACAGGGGCTTTTCAGAAAGTTAGGAGCTGCAGTCGACGTATTGCTACTCTGTGCCTCTGTCCAAGAAGGGAGAGCATCAGAGCCCACAACTGTGATGAACTATTAGCTGTAGTTTCTTACAGATTGCTTGATTTTCAGAGATTTAACTATCTGCAGTTATTAGTTTATCTGTTTAACTCACTCTGTACATGTTTCTTATCAGCAGTAACTTGTTGCTTTGTAAATATTAAAAAACGCTTAGACTCTTGCATCTTAGGGCATCTGTCTATTTCGTTTCTTTACATTACTATTAAAGAGTGCCGGAGAAAAAGGTACGTCTGCATTGCATATATCTTAGAAAACACACTTGTATGTTATATTGCTTGGGTGCTATTTTTGCTATATACTTGCATACGAGCGCGAAAATGATCTAAAGGTATATCCTTAAATAAGATAAGGTGGGGAAGTCATTGCCCTTCCTTATCCCAAAAATCATCTCCTCACTCACTAACCCATCCTAGCCTAAAATTGAGTAAACGTTGGACCTAGGGACATCACAGACTCAAATAGGGATTGACCTAAGGGGGAAGTTGTTATAAGTTGACTCTTGCCAGATCGGTGTCTAAGGTTGGGGATTGAGGAGCAAAACCCCGAAGGCCGGTGGTTTAGCATAATTAGGCCCGTTGTTTATGTGCAGATACCTCCCACTAATGTTGTCCCTACCCGATTAACTTATAGTCAGGTTCTGCAATATGCCTCCTGTGGATAATCAACAGTTAGGAGTCGTCTAAGTCTAAGCTCTACCCTAACATAGATTAGATTTTTCTTTGTTTTCTTAATTGTTCTTATGAAAATGGATTATAATTACAATTATTCTGATTATAACTCAAATACATATTTCACCCCAACCTCTTCAATTCGGATATTACCAACCCGACATTACATAACTTTAACTCTAACCAACCAAGTATGTCAGATTGGTCTTATCCAAATCAATATATGCCTCAACCCAAGTATTATGAACAAGAATGTGATAATCATTACCACTCTTCACCGAGTCAGTGGGGATACAACTCTCCCGAGTCTTATTTTCAACAACCTTACCAACAAACAACTTCATATACTCCATACCAAGACAAACCTATAGAAGAAATATCTTCTTTAGAAAAGACTTTTGAAGCCTTCCTTGAGTCCACACGACAAGTACAAATCATAGCGGACTCAATTCTCCTAAAAATTCTCAAATTAAGATCCTTACTCTAATTTTCAAGTCCAACCACAACAAGAAGAACATGTTGACTTAGAAAAGAGTATGGAATTCATGATTCAGCCTCAAAATGATATTATCCCAAAGAGATTGTCTCCAATCTCTTAATCGGCTAGAAGCAAAAGTAAGTCATTTGGTCAACACAATTAATAATAGGAATGAGAAAACTCTACTTAACACATATTCGACCATTCCTGATTCTCCTAACCATATTGATGAAGAATCATGGTATCTTGGAGGATTTAACCAAGATTCAATTTCACCAGATAATTTTGAACTTAACCAATATCAACCCATTGACAAATTGGCAAGTTTTTAATGAGATTGAACTTGAAGTTGAATGTGACACCGATTTCCAATATTGTGATTCAGTTCCACCGTTTGAATCTATACTGACTCCGATATACTTACCCGATTTGGACCCAATTCTGAAGCCAACACTGATTCCTATCCCTATAGAGCTTGAATATGAACCACCTATATTGGATAGTCACATTCCATTGTTGGGAAATGAATGTGAACTTGAATTCTATGATCTGAACAAAACTCATGCACCAACTCCGACTCTCAAATTTAAACTTAATTTGAGTTTTATTCCTAAGTCAGTTTTGGTTTCTATTCCTTTCATGTTGAGCTCAAATCATCCATTCCACAAAATCACATTTTACTGTTGGACCAAGGTGTGATCAATATGACTCCGTGATGATATCCCAAGATTGGTCATATAACTGGAAAAAGTTTCATGGTAGGATCTTGCATGATCCTATTCATATTGGGAATTATAAAATGTTAATAGAAAAGAGATGATGAAAGGTGAATTTCATGAAAATTCACAGTATCTAGATTGGGTAAAAATGCTTGGCCTAATGAGACCACCACCGGAACCACCACCTTGAGGTGACAATTTTCCTTCCCTGTCTCCTTTTTCATATATTATTGCATTTCATTTATACATTGAGGATAATGCATGAGTTAGGTGTGGGGGAGGGTTTACTAACATACTAACTTTAATAATTTAAAAAAATCCTTTCTTTAAAAACTTTTTGAAAATTAAAATAATACTTTGACTTATTTTTGTAAAAAATTAAGTTAATTTTAAGGAATAAGAGGGTCATAATTAGGATTTCTTATACTTGGTCAAAATAAAATTATTTGTTGATTTTGAGGTTAGGAAGAAAAATTAAAAAAGTAATTTAGTCTTGATTTTTACCTTAATGAGATATGCACACTTTATACACTTATAAACTTAGGGTTCTAAAATAAAGATTCTTATGCCTTATAAAAAAATAAAAAATTATTATATAAAAATCCTCTGATTAAGCTGGGTATTTGTGCCTCATAAAGCATATGTATTCACGCCTAAAAGTGGTCCATGTAATAAATAAAGCCTTAGTTTTGTGGCTTTGTTTTCTCAAGTCCTAAGTCCTTGGGGTGTTTTCTCGCCCGGTGCCCTAAAGCTGTCCGATTTGAGAGTCACCGACTAAGGCTCGTTACATGGACAATTTAGAAAGCCAAATAGAGATAAGGGATATTACCGGCATAAATAAAAATATATATATAATAAAAATAATAAGGCATAAGAGTTAGAGTTTAAGGAACCCAAGTCAAATTTTCACGGTCACAAGGTGCATATGACTTAGGATAAAACAATATATTAGATGAGAAATACAATTTTAATTATTACCTTAATTGAAAACAGGTTATTGAATAGAGACTAAGTTTAGGAATAACTAAGTTTTGATAATCCTATGACTTACAAATTACTTGAATTTTTACATTAATACTTCAAATATTTTTTCTTTCAAATGCGTTTTCAAAAAATGCTAATATATTATTTTTCTTTCT
Organism: Agave tequilana; assembly: GCA_038442645.1. Classification (NCBI taxonomy): domain Eukaryota; kingdom Viridiplantae; phylum Streptophyta; class Magnoliopsida; order Asparagales; family Asparagaceae; genus Agave; species Agave tequilana. The sequence continues at coordinate 205,704 of JAVJIF010001817.1, forward strand.
TTATGGATTTTGTTGGTGCATTCCAAAACCCTCACGAAACAAAACTCATCATCTAGGGTTAACTTAAAGGTTTAACGGCTTGTTGCACGTGCTAAGTGCAATCGTGATTCCTATAAAAGTGAGTTAATGTTAGGTCAGTTTTGTTTTTCTTTTATTTTTGTTTTGCTCGAGGACAAGCAAAAGTAAGTGTTGAGGTGTGATTATATACGTGCATTACATATTTTCATATCATATGTATCACATATCTACATTTATATTTAAATAAAACTCTACTATTAATGTATTTTCATGCTCAGTGGTATGCAGTATAATTAACGAAAAAATAGAGAGATTGACAGATTCATCGATTAAATTAAAAATTCAAAAGAAAGGAGATCAATTCAAATTCAAAGGTTATAGAAGCTATCCTATCTGAAAATGAGATATATCAGATAAGATAATATCATTTAATTTCAAGAAAAAATGAATTGTTTGAACACCCAATCGATTTCGCTGAAGATAAATGGATATCTTATTAATTCTAGAAGACAAACTAAAAATCCAAGAGGATCAATGGATAAAGAGAAGATCAACGAGTGAGACGGAGCAATTTAAATTCGGATTCAGACTAGATACATTTTAGTATTTTAATCATAACTTTCGTTAGCGAAAGTCAAAACTAATGATTCAAGATGATTCGAAAGAGGACGTAAAGCATTACAATTCTTATGTTGATCACTCGTTCCAAATCTATCGTTTGATAAGTCATATTCAACAATCAACACGATAATAAGCTGCAGATCAGAATTGAATTTTTATATAAAATTTTGGATAAATCAAATCAAATTTGGAGATAAAGGGAGGATTCAAAATCAAAAATAGCCAGCTGATCTATCTTTATATGCTTCCTATCCCTCTGGTTTTCTCTTATAAATACCCTCATACCTCGAAAGCAGAAGGGGCACCATCTCAGGGAGAGAGAGAGAGAGAGCTTTAGTTTAGCTTTTTCTTTTCTTCTTCAAAGTAATTTTATTTTTCTTTATAGCTTAGGTTAGAGAGAGTTACATGACTTAAAGAGAGGAAGAGTTATTGCAGAATGACACTATTGTAATCCTTTCTCAAGAAACTGATATTGAAGGTGACAATCAATGGAGGTTTCCCATTTTTCTTCATTGCGCTCGATCTCGTCGAAGTCTTGCTTTCCTTTATTCTTTTCTATTACTTCGCTTTACTTCAAATTAAGGTAAATTTTCATAATGATTCAAACAGTAAAGGTAAATATTTTTTTATTTCTTTTTATTTTGTATTTTTGCATCAACACTTTTCTTTATCTCTTTTTCTTTTTCTTTTCTTTTATAACTAAAATAACAACAGCACTACCATCTCTACTTCTACCATCTTCTTCTTAACTTAACGTAATATATTTATTTTCTTTTAATAAACTGAGAAGATAAGTATTAACTAGTTTTGATAAATTAAAGAAGAAACTTACATGACGATTCCATCGCTGTCCCTCCCTGTGGATCACGACCCGTTAGCCCTAAGCTATACGGTAGAATTGAGGACCTAGTACTGTTCTAAAAGTCGATATTTTTCTGTGCAGGTCAGGATCATCAACAGAAAGCAATGAAGAATCCACTAATAACTAAGGAGAGAAATTACAAGAGTTTTCACTTACCCAAAACCCAAACAACCCTAAAGAGAAACCATAGTTTCTCACACACACTAGGAAGAGAGAGGGAAAAAAATCGGCTATTTTTCTTCTCTTTATGTCGCTGGTTTTTCATATCTGAAACTGTCGCTCATCTCTCTCTCTCTCTCTCTCTCTCTCTCTCTCTCACACACACACACACACACACACACACACACACAAAATCCAAAATACTCTCAGTAAGTCAAATGGCTTGGGTTTGGGTTTGGGTTCGGGTTCGGGTATGGACACTAACGGGTTGGGTTAATGTATATTGAGTCATAATCCAACAAACATCATCACCATTTAGAATATTGTTTTGCGATGCCGAGGACCCCATCATAAAAAACCATCGCCAATCCAAGAGATCAAGATCAAGTGGTGGCATTTGACTCTTTCAAAGCAATGGAGCTGTATGTGTGTGTATCTTGTTCTTTCATTGCATTGACATTTTGCAATATGTCAACTGTTTTGCTTTAAAATGGTACTTGTCAACTGTTTTGCTTAATTCTCTCGTCGGCCTCTTTGAATCTTCACGCTTCTTGCACTTGACAATTAACTAGTGTCCAGAATCTCAACATCAATGAAGTCTTTTCCTCCTCAGATTCATTCTTATAAAAATTGGACCAACGAAGGAGAAGAATCCATGGGAAAGAAAATTCCGTGGGAAATCTTATTTTTTTATGCCACAAAATATCTCCGTACACAATCTTATGATTTAATTGCGGGGATTTTTTTTTTTTTGTAGCATCTCACTATTTTAATCAAATACCATTAAGAAATTTCTTTTAGTTAGAGTTTAGATTATTCACTTTCACCGATTATTTTTTCTGCAATTAGTCTCTTTTCTTATCAAAATAATATTACACAAAAGTAAAGAGTTTTTTTTTCCCTTAAAGATAATATAGGATGGAGCTGCTCCAGCCATGGAGATGTGTGCAGAGAGGGGGTGGGGAAAAGGGAGTCTGAAATAAAACACCCGTTAATAAACGGGGCTAAACAATTACCACAAAACAAAAAAACAAAACCAGCAACTACAAACTAAAACAAAACTGCCCTGTCTATTATAAGAAAAAGGAAATCTAGAAGATGCAAACGATGCCACATAATGGCTTGTTAAAATATCAGGCGAGTCAGAGTTAAATTAGAGAGTAAGAACATAGTAGAGAGTGAGCAAGAAATAATGAGATTACTACAGGACGAAAGATCGGAAAAGATATTGTTGTGAACAGGACAACAACCTCTCTGAGAAATCCACCAATCAGCGGGAGATAGATGCAGTCGGAGACGTACCCAACACGACAAGAATAAAGAAACAATAGAGAAAAACAATCAACACAGTATTTAACGAGATTCGGCAACGTGTCTACGTCCTCGGGGTAAGGGAGAGAGATTTTATTGATTCAACAATCAATACAAACTAATACAGAGAGATACTTGAGGGAACTTTCAGGGATACAATACTTGAGGGCTCTACCTCTTATTTATAGCCACAGAGTCCCTTGATTTAAGGAAATCCAGATTGAATTCGATCCTAACTAGAAAAGGAATCCGAATACAAAAAGGAAAACCAAAACGCGTTGTCGGTCGACTGGCCGGTCGACTAACCCATGTCGACGGTTGACCGGACCCTAACCGAGAGCAGCGCTATGTCAGTCGGTCGACCGTGCAGTCGACCGCTCCATGCCACGGTCGACCGGGCTAATCCTGTGCATGTCGTGCACACCGGTCGACTGGGCGGTCGACCGGCCTTCTCCACCGGTCGACCGGGCGGCCGACCGGGAGCATATCTTGGCTTGCTGCAGTGCGCCATCTTGCTTCTTTGTCTTTCGATCTCTGTGCTACCTTCTTCCATCTCCTCTATCTCCTCTCTCCCTACAATTCTTCACCTCGGTGAAAATTTTTCAAATCTGAGCCTATCTCTAACGAACTCCAATCTATCACCTAGCGAAATCGACACACGATCTCGGTGAAATCGACACACGATCTTGGCTTGAGCGTTCCGAACGAAATCGACACACGATCTCAGCGTAATCGACACACGATCTCGGTTTGAAACTTTTAGCTCAGCTATTCAACTAGAATGCACCATACATGCATTCCATCACTTCACCTTAGGGACCATACGAGCCGACCAACGAACGTGTCTCTCACTCAGCAACTTTATGACCTCACGAAGAACTCACCATGAGCCAACATTAACTCTCCAATTGACTGGCTCTATCCAGTCTACATGTTTTCAGCAGACGGTCCAACCAAGTCTGAGTAGAGCACACCAAGCACCATAATCGGCTTCAACAAACTGAATGCACACCCTCTTATGCAAGCTCAATCATCTTCTCATCAGAAAATCAACAGTTCATCGAGATCACAATGCTTCACCTCTATGTGAATCACAACACTTCACTTCTACGTGAAGTCCAACTCTTCACTTCTATGTGAAGTCCCAATCAGCTTCTCGAGAACCCAAATAGCTTCAACAGGTTGCATCACCAAATGTGGCTGCGCCTTTATGGCTGCCTACGTACCTTGCCCCAGGGAACAAGTCAATCGTAGTTCATTTAAATAAACTTCATCAAGCTCAAGCACTTGAACCTGAATCATCAGCAGTGAACCTATCTGGCTGAGTCATATGAACCTCCTCACTACCGTCATAGAGAACAACGGCCTTCAACTTGAGCTTGTCACAGTCACAAGCTTGAGATTCATGCTTCTTCACCCACGTGCATCGTTTTATCTTGGTTCAATGGCTGCAAATAATTCAACATTCTCATCAATATCTTCAACCTATTCAGTAACAACCTTGGCTACATGATCTCCACCCGGTGTTACATCCGGTGAAGTCTTCACTGAAACCGAACCAACTGGAGATGGTGGAGTAGCATCAACCTCCACCCGCTGTAATACTTCCTTGGTCTTCGTCCTCTCCACCTGCTGAGTGACGGTAGACTTCAACACTGAAGTATCATCAAACATGACATGCCGACTCAACACGATCTTCTTGTTTTCGGGGTCCCATAACCTATAGCCTTTCATATTTCTCTTGACACCCAAAAACACAAACTTCTTTGCTCGCGGATTTACCTTGCCATCTTTGGCACTGAAGTAGGTCGGACTTTTAAATTCCCGCAGCAAGCCATGATCTTGATCAGCTTTCCTAGACCAAATTTCTAATAGAGTTTTACCTCCTATCACAGTCGATCCATTTATGAGATGGCTAGCATACACAGTCGCTTCAGCCCAAAACGATTTGTCTAATCATGCATTAGACAACAACCACCGAACCTTCTCCAGCAAAGAACAGTTTACTTCCTTAACCAACCCATGTATACCTTCTGTGAAGTGACTACCAATATCAGTGTTCTGGCTAAATCGTAGGAATTGATTCATATCTCTTTCAATATTACCAATCTGTAGCTCCTTAATCTTCCTACCTGTCTGCTTCTCCATTCTTCCTTTCTACTTCACCAACATATCTAGGGCTTCATAAGTTTGTCTCATGGAATATATCCAACAATGCCTAGATAAACTATCAATAAAAGAGACAAAGTACCTGTGACCTCCAAGCCGATGCAGTCTTAGCAGGTCCCCAAATGCTTACGTGAACACAATCAAGAAGACCTTCTAAGCGGTGAATACTGGTGCTGAATTTTATCTTCTTCTTGTCCAGAACGCTCCCTCTAAATTGCAGGTAGCAGCACCTTCCAATGACCCCTTCTTTGTAGGAGCTTGCAAAGACTTTTCACCTCCATGTCCGGCCTTCACCTGCCAGACCTTTGTGCAACCATCATTTAAAGAACTAGAAGTCTCCACCTGACCTGTAGCAGTACTATCCTTCAAGTAGTAGAGATTTTTCCGGTGGACGCCCTTTATCACCACCATTGACTCTTTGATTATCTTGAGAATACCATCTCGTATAGATATCACAAGACCCAATGCTTCCAAAGCACCAACAGAGATAAAATCCTTTTGAGTTGTGGTACATACCTTACCTCCTTCAATTCTCGTACTATCCCATCTTTCATTTGATGCGGACTGTACCCATCCCTTCTATATTACAAGAATGATCATCACCCATGGCCGTGTAACATCCATCTAGCTTCTCAAAGCTAGAAAATCAGGCCCTGTTCGAGCACACATGATAGGTGGCTTCGGTATCTAAGATCCATTCAGCCTTATCTGAGTAATTAACAGTAGGAGTAGTAACAGAGAGAGAATACTGATGAGTTTGAATTCGAACGATCCGCCTGTGCGAGATTCGCCTCGGTGTTTGACTCCATCTCCTTGCCTTTGGCCTTCGGGCAATCAACTTTCCAGTACCCTAGATCCTTGCATAAGGCGCACTGATTCCTCTTCAGATCTCTAAAGCCTAATCTGGACTTTGATCTTCCCTGATCATCTCTTCCCTTCCTATTTGAACTTCTGCCTCTTACTGCCAATGCCTTTACTGTTGTGTTCCCCGAAGAAGACAGTCGGTCCTATCTCCTTTCTTTATAACTAACAAGAGCAACAGACACCTCACTATAGTTAAGGAATTTTCTTCCATTGATCAATGTATGAGTAAAGGTCTCATACTCTTCCTTAGGAAGATAATTCAATAGGATTACCGCCTTATCCTCTTCATTAGTCTCCACATCCACATTAACTAGATCCGTAAGAAGCTTCGTGTTGCGATTCAAGTGTTTTTTGATGGAACATCCTCTTTGAATCTGAAAACTATAGAACTTACTCTTCAATTGTAACTGCGATTCTATGCTTTTTGTCAGATACTTCTTCTCCAGGATTTCCCACAGCTGCCTCGTAGATGTCTCATGTAACACATTATACTTGATGTCTTGTGTCAGACAAGACCTGATCAAGCTACACGTCGTATGGTTCATCTTGTCCTAATCTTCTTACGTTGTTGATGCGTGCTTCTTCTCCAACTATAGAGTGTCTTCGAGGTTTGATGCCGTCAGCGCATCCATCACCTCACACCTCCACATACCAAAATTGTTTGTGCAGTTGAACTTTACCACATCAATCCTCAGCGGATGTGGATTCATGGATGTACCTTCTCTAGCCATCTTCTCAACTAATTCCTCAAAGTAATGCGGAAACAAACGGAGTAAGATAAAACAAACTGGATAAAGATAAGATCTTTACCTCCACGCGAAACCCTCGAAGAGTTTCTGAATCAATCTACTCCTCCAAATTGATTCCCCGAGCAATCTACACGCTGTTTTGAGATCGACATATGATCCCACAAACAATCCCAACATCGCTCCGAGATTGACATACGATCTCCGCCAAACAGCAATTGATGCCCTTGGAATCAACACACGGTCCCACGACTAACATAGGATGCTCTGATACCAATTGTTGTGCTCAGGACAATAACCTCTCTGAGGAATCCACCAACCAGGTGGGGACAGATGCAGCCGGAGACGTACTCAACACGACAAGAATAGAGAAACAATAGACAAAAGCAATCAACACAGTAATTAACGAGATTCGGTAACGTGCCTACGTTCTTGGGGCAAGGGAGAGAGAGATTTTATTGATTGAACAATCAATACAAACTAATACAGAAAGATACTTGAGGAAACTTTCAAGGATACAATACATGAGGGCTCTAACCCTTATTTATAGCCATAGAGTCTCTGGATTTAAGAAAACCCAGATTGAATTCGATCTCAACCAGAAAAGGAATCCAAATACAGAAAGGAAAGCCAAAACACGTTTATCGGTTGACCGGCCGGTCGACCGGGCGATCGATCGGACCCTAATCGAGAGTAGCGCTATGTCAGTCGGTCAACCGTGCGGTCGACCGCTCCATGCCACAGTCGACCGGGCTAATCCTGTGCATGTCGTGTACACCGGTCGACCGGGCGGTCGACCGGCCTTCTCCATCGGTCCTCTATCTCCTCTCTCCCTACAGATATTGTATTAGAAAATGTATGGATTTTGAATTTATTGTTTAGCATTTTCTAGAAATATATACATTTGAATATTAAATTATTATGCGAGATACATCTGATATCGTTTTGATTGTCTAGATGGGAGATTTAGAGATGTCAGACTGTCATCAGGTAGCTCAGCACTGCTGAGTCTGAGCTGGATGGCAGATTCAGTGTTGGATCCAGTATATGACAACTACAACACTAAAGGAGAAGTGAATAGTGTTTATAATAAAATTATCAAGAAAGACAAATAACTTGAAAAGTAAATATCAATCAAAGAAATAAAATAAAGAAAAAGACAATTACAAACACAAAAAATTTAATCCTGATTCGGTCCTCCAGACCTACATCCAGTCCCCAAGAAACCCCCTTGAGATTTTTCATATCCTTGATTTTGAGAACTACAAAATCAACATAAGTACATTAATTGACGAACACCCTTTGCCAATTCTGTACACCTCTTCTCTATACCGAGAAGAGCTTTACTTTTTGTCATTTATAACTTTCAATTTATAAGCCTTGAATGTGGAGTGCACGTGGTGGCTTATGTGAGTTTCTCTTTTACTTCTACTTAACAAGTCATTTAGAAGTCGATTTAGGTAAAATGAGAGAGTATAATGATTTTCTTAATAGAAATTCAGAACTTTTGAAGTCAAGAACTTGGAAAGAATTATCTTAATGAAAGTCCAAGAATCCCTGCTATTTATAGGGTTTTTGGTTACTAAAAACTAGTTATTGGACATTTCAAAAATCAAGAAAATAGTTATTAGAAAGGAGGGAATAAGTATCAAAAGATCAGAATTACAACAGGTATAAACTGCCATATCAGTCTATTGGAAGAATTTTTGTCGACTGATAACACTAGTCTGTAAACTATCAGTCGACTGATCCAAATCATCAGTCAACTGATAACACTATTCTGTGAACTATTAGTCTACTGGTCCAAATCATCAGTCTACTAGACAACACAGATAGAAAATAGCAATGTTCTGTTAGATCTAAGTAGTCGACTGGGCTAAGGTATTAGTCGATTAGAGGGTACTATTAGTCGACAAATCAATATTAGTAGTAGACTAACCTGAACATGATTGCACCAAATGAGTATGCATCAAGTTGATGGTATAGCTTCTAGTAATCAATTATATGAAGTTATAGGCCAACTAATAGTGTGTGTTTGTGTGTGAATGTGTTCAAGGTTTTTACAAAATCACCTATAAAAATAAAATATTATTACAACTTCAACTTCATGAATGTTATATGTCTTCAATGTCTTTAAATGATATCTTCCATCTTGGTTCTTCATGTGAAAGTAGAAGAAGCCTTGTGATGTGAATATATAACTTGATAAGCAATTGATAGTTTTATATACTGCATAAGATGTTAGTACACATACTTTATGTTTTTATCATCAAAACATCAAAAAAGAGATTCAACATTCTCTCCTTTTTTGATGATGACAACCAATTTTTCTCCTGCATTAATGATGTGAGAAAACATATATATCAGAAATAACACATTACTGTCCCCCTGCATTAATGCTTGGTTAGTTACCAATAATTTCTCCCCCTCTGTCATTAACAAAAAGAGAGTTTACATATAGTCACATGAAGCATAGTTATTGCATAAAATTATTATTAGTATCCATCTTTCCTTCCAAGGTACCTGGAAAGTATAAACAAACATGTTTGGTACCCATTTTTAATAGGGTCCGAAAGGATTAGCCTTTAGGAACACAAATCTATTTGAAATTTGATTTTCACTTGTTAACATAAATATAATGAATAGAGTTGCAAATAGTGTTTATGTATGAAGCAATATTAGTATTCTTGTCAAAAGAATTTAAATCTTTAGGAGCTGCATATATATTTGTATTTAGGTTTTCCTGAAAAATTATTCGAATTCTTCTTAACATATGATTGAACTAAAGCATGATTAGTTTCTACCATGTGCATGAGAAATCATTTCTTTTTCTTTTGAAAAACCAATGTCAAAACGATTATTTGAAACCTTTTGCGAAGATAACATATTGCTCAATTTTCTTTTTCTTTATTAAATTTTAAAATAGTTTTCAAAATTTCTTCATATTTGCCCTTGAAAGATGAAATATCCTATTTCAAATCTGATATTCGAGAATTCAAAGAAGATGTTTCTACTTTAAGAGAAGAATTTTCTTCAATCAAAATAATATTTCTTGTTTTCAAAACTTGTTTTACATATTATTCTTTTTGAATTCAAGAAATAATTCATTGAAAGCATCCAATAATTCATCATAATTTAAAATTTTTGTACCTCATCTTCTTGAGCCATGAAGCACATATTTGCTGTTTCAGTTGCTTCTTCTTTTGAAGATGATGATGAAGATGCTCTGATACCAATTGTAGGATCACCTAGAGGGGGGTGAATAGGTGATGGCTAATCTAATGGTCACTCAATGCCAAATAATGCGGAAGTAAAAGCTTATTATGACCTAAACAAACTATTTAAACTAAACACCACGTATAACATAAGAATGTAACCGAATTCCCCGTGAAGGGCTCTGAACTAACTCCTCTAGATTCCCCTAGATAAGGGTTGAGGTGCCGCGTTGGCTCTCTTGGTTAAATATAAGTGTTAGCAAACAAACCCAAGCATGTATATCAATATGAGCACAGAAGATATATCAAGCATATAAAGATGAACACAATTTAAGCATGCAAGATATAAACAAGAGATAGAGAGAGTGAGCAATCGCAAACACAAGAGATTTGTTTCGAGGTTCGAGCACACTTGCTCTACATCCCCGCCTTCGACACACGAAGGATTTCCACTAAAATCGATCCCACCGGATCACTCGGTGCCACAACACCTACAAACTCTCGGACTCTCTAGCCCGTACACACCGCAAGCCCGCCGGCTCGCCGAGGCCGCACCTCAAACAACAAGTTCGCAATCGAACTCGAAACACCGCGGACACACACGTCCGCCTCCTCAAAGTACAAAGAACAAGTCTTTGGTGATCACAGCACTTTGATCACCTAAAAACTATCTCACCACAACACTCCTATAAGATGAATAATCAATGGGTTGCTCAAGTGTTTGTGTGAGAAAACTAGGATGGAAATAGTGGAGGAAAACTCAAGAAATTACTTTTTAAACACTCTTGATAAAACTCCCCTTTTGATTGGAAATATTTGCTCTCAATTTTGTGGAGAAAAACCTCTGAAAAGAGTTGGAAATACTGGCCCAAAAATCACTTGAAAATCTTAGAGAAAATAGCCCCCAAATGCCCCAATTTATAGAGTCTGGAAAACTAGCCGTTGGGGTCTGTCAGGCCTGTCGGACGACCGCCCGGTCGTCCGGCCAACGGTCATATTTCAGACCGTTTGAGCCATCGGTCGGCCGAGCCAGGATACAGAGAGCAAGTCTCTCTGTACGGTCGACCGCTCGGTTGGCCAGGGCCTTTCCAGAGAGCAGAGCTCTCTTGACGGTCGACCGGGTCGGTCGGCCGGCCCTCCTTCCAGAACTGGCGTGCACGTCTGTGCACGTCGGTCGACCCTGAAGGTTGGCCGACTTCAAGCTGCGGTCGACCGTCCCGGTCGGCCAGATGAAGCCAGGAAACAAAGGTTAAGGGATTAAAAACTTGGTCTTTTTGGTTCACATAAAATCCCATAAAAACATAAAAAATCTACAAAAATAGTTTTACCTATATACTTTGATAAACAAACATGCTTGCACAAAATCAAGGCATGTTACAAATAATTTGGACTATTTTTGTAAGTTGAAAGTATTGGCTCAAATGAAAACTGTATTTTTCCAAACTTGATTTTTTCAAAACTTCACCAAATACAAAAACAAGATATTTAAACAACTTTGAAAGCATAGAGTGTATGGATATGATCCACTACACAAGCATGGTGAAATATCTATGTTTTTGACATTAAGCTTTAAACATGGTTTTGGATAAAAATGTAAACTTGAAAACCAAAAATCAACATGTATTTTCTAAAATAGAAAATCTTTTGTAAAAACAAAACTATCAAGAGTGTATGTGTATATATACTTGAGCAATCCACCAGCTACTCTATCCTTTACATTTTATCTAAAAACAAACTCTTCTAAAAACAAACCTAGACACAAGTCTTCATCTTCTTGAAGTCTTCACTTGAAGCCTTCTCATCTTCTTGACTTGGTCCAAACACGATCCAATGGCTCTTGGATCAAACCGTGCTAGCTCCAAAATTTGACTTTAAATCCTTTGTTGAAGATATGCACCTACTAAGATCTTGATCATAAATCTGTCACTAATTAAACACAAGATCATTAGTAAACATAACTACATGAGTTGATCATCATCAAAACTAGAGTGATAGGCCTTTGGGCCAACAGATGAATCACTATCATCTTAAGTAACCTGTAAAGCCTTCTTCTTCTTCTTGAACTTGTTGAATTTGTTGAAGTTGACTTTTGGTTTAAGTAAAGGACAATTTTTCTTCATATATCCTAGTTTGTTACATTTAAAAGACAAGAGAACTTCATTAGCATCTTTAGTTTTATTGAACTTATTTTTTCTCAAGAACTTTTAAACTACTTTGTAATTATCTCAATGTCATTTTCTTCATTATCTGATTCTTCTGTATCTGAAGATGCTTTGAAAGCAAGTGCTTTCTTCTTAGGATGTTTTTCATTCTTCTTTCTTTCTTCTAATTGTGCTTCGTATGCCATCAAGTTACCAACGAGATTCTCTAATGTGAAAGAGGAAAGATCATTGGCTTATTCTATGGCGGTGGTCTTCTTTTTCCAATCGGATGTGAGTGCGCGAAAAATCTTTCTTACTTTCTCCACTTGAGTGTACTCTTTTCCAAGGGCTATAAGAGATTCGTGATGTCGGTGAATCGAGTAATCATCTCTGTGATGGTTTCAATTCTCCTCCATCTTAAATAATTCGAACATGTACACAAGAATAAAAATTTTAGATTCTTTAACTTTATTTTGTGCCTTCGTGTGTTACCTATAGTGTTTGTCAAATTTGATATGCTGATGTGGTTATTGACACATGGTTGAATTCTTCTTTGTTCAAGGCACAAAAGAGAGTGTTCATTACTTTTGCATCAAGGTTGATTGATTTCTTTTGTTCCTCGGATCATTGATCGTAGTTTATACGTGGCTTCTTATATGCTGCTTTCACTATGTTCCAAAGTTCGTAGTTCTTCATTCTATACTTTCAATAGTTATAATTTGATTCATCGAATAGTGGTGGTCGTTGTATGAGATGTCCTTTGAATTGTGATGATAGAAAATCCATTGCCATATCTTCAACAAGGTTCTGATACCCAAGTGTTGGATCTAGTATATGACAACTATAACACTAGAGGAGAAGTGAATAGTGTTTATAATAAAATTATCAAGAAAGGTTAGTAACTTGAAAAGTAAATATCAATCACAGAAATAAAATTAAGAAGACAATCGCAAACACAAGGATTTTATCCTGATTTGGTCATCCAGACCTACATCTAATCCCCAAGTAATTCCGCTTGAGATTTTCCTTATGCTTGATTTTGAGAACTACAAAATCAGCACAAGTACATTAATTGACGAACACCTTTGCCAATTCTATACACCTCTTCTCTACACCAATAAGATATTTACCTTTTACCATTTGCAACTTTCAATTTATAAGCCTTGAATGTGGAGTGCACGTGGTACTTTGTAGTGACTTATAGGATTTCTCTTCTACTTATACTTAACAAGTCAATTGGACATGGATTTAGGCAAAATGAGAGAGTTTATGATTTTTTTGTCAGAGATTCAGAACTTTTGAAGACAAGAACTTGGAAGAATTGTCTTAATGAAAGTCCAAAAATATCTATCTATTTATAGGGCTTTTGGTAACTAACAATCAGTTATTGGACATTCAAAAACCAAGAAAATAGTTATTAGAAAGGAGAAAATAGGTATAAACTGGCATATCAGTCGACTGATGACACTATTTTGTGAACTATCAGTCGACTGGAAGAAGTATCAGTCGACTGATAACACTATTCCGTGAACTATCAGTCGACTGACAACACTATTATTTGAACTATCAGTCTAGTTGTCCAAATCATCAATCTACTGGATAGCACAGACAGAAAATAACATGTTCTGTTGGATCTCAGTAGTCAACTGGGCCAAGGTATTAGTCAACTAGAGGGTATTATTAGTCGACTAATCAATATTAATAGTTGATTAACTTGAACATGATTCACCAAATGAGTATGCATCAAGTTGATGAGTCTTATAACTTCTAGTAATCAACTATATGAAGCTATAGGCGAATAATAGTGTGTGTTTGTGTGCATATTTGTTCAAGATTTTCACAATATCACCTATAAAAATAAAGACATTATTAAAACTTCAACTTCATGAATGTTACGTGTATTCAATGTCCTAAATGATATCTTCTATCTTGGTTCTTCATGTGAAAGTGGTAGAAGCCTTGTGATGTCAATATATAACTTGATAAATAATTGATAGCTTTGTATACTGCATAAGATGTTAGTGCACACACTTCATATTGTTATCATTAAAACATCAAAGTTAGAGATCCAACAATCGGTAGATTGGGGGTATAAGTTTGATGAGACAGATCCTGAGCTGATAATGATGGCTCTGATGTAGGGAGAGCCAGAGGAGGAAGATGATGAGGAGATAGAGCCTCAGGTACAGTTAGAGCATGTCGAGATGGTGAGCTATGTTGAAAGTGTTGTTGCGAGCCCACAAGAGTCGGGAGTCTAATGTTATGAATGATGTTGAGGTAGAACCTCAAGTTAATGGCCCTGAAGATCTAGAAGCCAAGATAGATGAGCCTCAGGCCGAACCTGAAGAATAAAAGGATGCAGAAGAACCCAAGGGAGGGTTCATGTTTGTAGGCATTCATTGTAATGGCGACCTGGATGACTGGTACTTCGCTGAGGACATGATGAGAACATGCAAGTTGCAAGCGAAGAATCAATGGAGGAAAAACTAATAAATGGAGAAGATCCTATGGAGTAGGTCGCCGTAGAAGAATCAAATATTCCTGTGTTTGATGAGAATAGTGACGACGAGGGAGATGGTAGCAGCAATGGGGGTTCTAGTGAAGCTAGTAATGCAAAACATGATGAATTGAGAATATGGGAAGAAGGATTTTGTATATAGGAGGTCGCGATGTTTTGGGATGTGTGGGTATATCTAAAGTTAAGAGTTAAGCGTAATCAGTAAGGAAAATACATATTTTCTAAAACTCCTATGTAAATTTGTGCATTATAAATAAACGTTACATGTTCAAATCCAAAATTTTCGCACATGAGAAGAAATTTCTTTTGTCTAAATTCCTATAACATGTAAGCAATCCTATGAAAATTCAAAAAATATTGTTTATCATTCATATAGGAGCAGATGAATTTGATTCAGTCACTCGTGAATAATGGCCTTGCTACTGCATTATTCTTTTTTTAATGAGAACCACTCCGGAGTGTTTTGAGAAATTTTAGTAACTTTGATGAGATTTAGGGAGTTGGCATGCTGTAAAATTTGAAATTCGACAGAATTTACTACTTTATAGAAGGAAGTTGATAGATCAAATCACTCAAAAAATTTACCATCAATAATTTCTTTGTTAAGGTTTGGTAGTATTCTTCAAGGAGATTTTGGTTTGAAAAATGGGAATATGATCCTTGGTTTTGAGAGATCATATCAGCACATCTGGATTGCCCAGCTATGATTTTGTTGTTGAGGCAGTCTGTTATGCTTGTAGTAGGAACATTGAGGACTTAATTGTTTGACAAGTTGCGTGGTGGTTAAATAAAGTTGTAGCGTTGGCTTGGATAAATTACCAAGTTTTTGTTGGGACTATTGGTCCAAGGTTACAATTATACCAATTTCTTATTTTGATAATTACAAAACTCATATAGTTATGAGGTACTAATCAAGTTCAAGCATGTTTAAGTTTTTCAGGGTTTAAGAACATTTAGTTTCATTTTTCCTCAAAAAGAAGGTATTGAAGTACTCAAGTTTACTCATGAAAAGGATTCTACCTCGGACGATCAACGAATGGATTTTTGAAGAAGCCTGCTTGAAGAAAACTTGTAGACTTGAAGAATCTATAAAAGAAATTAGAATGTTTAAGTGTAGGATGTTGAATTGATGCTCAAGAATACACACACATACTAAATTTCAATATAGTTTTTGATTTTTAGTGTTTTAAACATGTTTTATAAAATAGTATTGATACAAGATTCTATATTTTTTCCAATATTTTTCTAACCAGTTATATATATATATGTGTGTGTGTGTGTGTGTGTGTGTGTGTGTATCTCATAGCCAAGATGTTACCAAAACTAATTTTATACATATACAAGTTATTTAGAAATGTGTTCTATTTCAAAAATTATATTTAAAATGGTTTTTGAGGTAGGTCGGTCGATCGCCCTACGACTGTCGGTAAACAGGGCGGTTGACTATTTGTGCACGTTTGCCGGTCGACCGACTGGTCGACCACCAAACCTTGGCTGCCCACTATTTAGCACTTCAGTCGACCGACTGGTCGACCATTTCATATGTCAGTGCTCTTTGTTTGTTTTGGTCGACCGACCAGTCAACCGACTGGCAATGGCTAATTTTGAACTAAGCCGACCGGTCAACCGATAGTCTTGAAATCACCTGGGGGGGTGAATAGGTGACTAGCTAATCTAATGATGAATTAATACGGAATTAAAACTATTTATGCAAACTAAAAATTCTTAAGCTAAACACATAAGGTATAACCTAAGAGTGTAGCTGAATTCCCGGTGAAGGACTCTGGACTATCTCCTCAAGGTTTCTCTAGATAAGAGTTGAGGTGCTGCTTTGACTCTCTGGTTGAATACAAGTATAACCAAACAAACCCAAGCATACAACAATAAGGCACAAGATAAATCAAGCATATAAAGATGTGAACGATGTAAGCATGCAAGAAATAAACACAAGTGAGAGATAGAGAGAGCAATCGCAAACACGGGAGATTTGTTTCGAAATTTGAGCACCCTTGCTCTACGTCCCCGCCTATAACACTATGAAGGATTTTCACTAAAAATCGATCTACCGGATCACTCGGTGCCGCAATACCTACAACGAGTTCACATTAGAACTCCTTAGACTCACTAGTCCCTCTCTTGTTCCCGCAAGAACTACACACCACTAGCACACTAGCTTGCCGAGGCCGCACCTCTACACCGAGCTCTCACTAGAACTCGAAACAACGCGAACCCGCAACTCCGCCTCCTCAAATACAAAGTAGAACACTTTGGTGATCACAACACTTTGATTACCTAAAACACTCTCACAACAAAGATCCCTATAGGATTGATATAGCAATAGATAGGTTAAGTACGTGTGAGAAAAACTTGGATGGATTGTGGTAAAAAACTCAAGAAATCTCTTTTACAAAACACTCTTGATAAACTCTCATTTTGATATGAAAATATTGGCTCTTAAACAAGTGGAGATAAACACTAAAAGATGTATGAAAAACTAGCTTAAAAACCCACTTCAAATCTTATGTAAAACAGTCCAAGAGAAGCCCCTTTTATAGGCTTCAAAAATGTGGCCGTTGGAGGCCAACTCAGCAGTCTGGACTGCTGGCGGTCGACCGGCCAACGGTCAGATTTCTGACTGTTGTGCCAGCGGTCGACCGTCCGGTCGATTGTAAACTGGTAAATGACCCAGCGGTCGACTGCCGGGTCGACCGGGCCATTTCCAGAGAGCAGAGGCTCTCTGGCGGTCGACCAGGCGGTCGACCGGCCCTTGACTATGCACGTTTGTGTACATCGGTCGACCGGCCGGTCGACCGACAAAAGGCCAGTCCAACTCTTTTAGGGATTTAAAACATGATCTTTTTACCTTCAATAAATTACCATAAATTCTCATAAATTCTACAAAATAAGTTCATTGATATACTTTGATATACAAACATGTTTGAGTAAAAATCAAAACATGTTACAAACATTTTGAACTATTTTGTAATATGAAAGTTTTGCCTTAAATAAAAATCTGTAGATTTTTTCAAAACTTCTCCAAATACAAAAATAAGATATTCTAAATACTTTTAAAACTTAGTGTGTATGGATATGATCCACTATACATGTATGATGAAATATCTATGTTTGACATTAAGCTCTAATTTAAGTTTTGATAAAGCACACATGTATATTTTGAATCTTAGAAACCAAACCGGTATTTTCAAATGAAAACTCTTTTATAAAAACACATCTAAATCTTGTGTGTGAGTGTATATGAACTTGAGCAATCCACCAACTAATCTATCCTTTACATTTTATCTAAAAATAAAATCTTGACACTTACAACCATAAACTGACACAAGTATTCTGAAAATCTTCACTTGAAGGTCTTCTTCTCCTTCTTGACTTAGTCCAAACCTTGATCCAATGAGTTAGACTCCTCTTTGAGTACTTGATGTGATCTTGATGCACAAGCTCTTGAATCAACACGTGCTAGCTCCAAAGCATGGCTTTAAATTCTTTGTTGAAGCTAAACACCTACTAAGATCTTGATCACATATCTGAGACTAATTAAACACAAGATCATTAGTACTATAACTATATGAGTTAATCATTATCAAAACTAGAGTGATGGGTGATTGTTGCAAAACCTGCACACAAAATAAGATATTTCAGGACTTAAGAATAAAAATGTGCAAGTGCTCAATTCTTACCGCTATAGCAAGTGGCTATGCGGGTCGTGATCCACAAGGAGGGTTTTGCGATGGAAGCGTTTACGTTCTTGTATTGAAATCTTTAAGAAAACCAAAACGAAGATTCTTCTTTGTTTTTAAGTTAAAAAAATAGAAAAGAATTATGTTAAAGTTAAGAAGAAAGTGAGAGATGAAGAAGGTGGAAAGAAAAGACTATTTACAAAGAAGGGGAAAGAAAGCGACTATGTACAAATGAGTCGAAAAGAAAGAGTTGGAAGAAGTGGTGATCTATACTAAAGAAATAAAAGAAAAGAAGGAAGGTTGAAGAAATACTTACCTAGATTGATTGATGACTTACCTGAAAACCTTTGCATGTTCTACCTTTGTTTAGGAGGCGTTCAACGCATAGATCATAAGCCCGAGCTCAGTCCCCGTTCGCATTATATCATCAAGTCTCGCATAAGCATGAAGTGATACGTCTTGAGGAGGAGAACGTCTTCATGAACTATCGTTGGCACTCACATAACATCGTTATACTTGTGCTTTGGAAT
The DNA here is from genome assembly GCA_038442645.1 of Agave tequilana. Lineage (NCBI taxonomy): Eukaryota > Viridiplantae > Streptophyta > Magnoliopsida > Asparagales > Asparagaceae > Agave > Agave tequilana. Next base: position 224,553 of record JAVJIF010001817.1, read on the forward strand.
TCACTTGTAAACTCAACAAAATCAAACGAGGTAAAGTAGAAGAGGAAGACGAAAACAAAAGAAAATGAAAGTAAACAAGAACATAAAAATGTTACCTTTTATTGCTTGAAACGATGGAAGAAAGGAGGAGGGTACATCGGTCTCACTCTCAACATATACCTCTCTCTCTTACTTACATGAATCATCATCTAATCCTAAGCTTACATACACATTACAATTACATAATAAAGAAAAGAAAAACCTAAACTACAAATGAAAACTTGGCTAAATCCTAACTCTGCATGGTCGTCCATTTTCAGCACAAAGAATGGCCTTTTATAGGCAGAAAACCTAATAAGTAGGATCCCGGGGAGGTCGGGGGAGCAAACGCTCCGCCTAACTCCCCAACAATGCCGCGGAAACGCGGCTTGAGCCGCATTTCCGCGGCCAGGGTGTGGCCAGGTGGCCACAACCTGTTGTGGGTCGCGCTGGTTTGGCCTTCTGACTTTATCTGTAGTTGGATTTTCAGTTTGAGTCCCGGAGTGTGACGAAATGGCCTTGGATTCTTGGCTTTAACCGATCGATTCTGAGAGGATTCTTCTCAACCGGTTTTCAACCTCTTGATTTTGCCCTGATTTACTGAGTGCGAATTAACTCTGATTTAATTCAGAATTTTGGTGGGCTTTGGGCTCATTTCTTTTCATCTCCATCAAGAATGGGCCTGCAAATAAATCAAACAATTAATTAGGACAATGCAAAGTTTTATTCTATAACTAGTATGGAAATATGATACTAAATATGCAACATTAGCGACCAATCACACCCCCATACCTATCTTTTGCTCGTCCTCGAGCAAAACAACTAAACTATACTAAGGATTATTAAACCACTTTCGCAGGTCACGCGATTGCACTGAGCATGTGCAATAAGCCGTTAAACCTCTAGGTTTCCCCTAGAGGACGAGTTTTGTCTCGTGAGAGTTTTCAGCGGATTGCACCCACAAAATCCATAAAGAAAGAGAAACAAAGAGTTAGTATTTTCGAAAAGCATTTTGAAAGAGAAAAATATTTGAAATATAATTGTAAGATCTAAGCAATCTATAAGTTATAGGAAGACTGAATTTTTCATTCCTAAACTTAGTCTCTATTCAAAAATTTGTTATCAATCAAAGTAAGGAGTCAATTGTACTTCTCATCTAGTCTATTACTTTACCCTAAGTCATATGCACTTGTGACTGTGAAAAATTTGACTAAGGGTTCATTAACTCTAACTCTTATGCCTTATTTATTTATATATATATATTTTTGGTGGTATTGTTCCTTAGTTCTATTAGGCTTTCTAATCTGCCCATGTAACGAGCCTTTAATCGATGACTCACAAACCAAACGGTCTTAGGGCATCGGGTGAGAAGACACCCCAAGGACTTAAGGACTCGAGCAAACAAGGCCACAAAACTAAGGATTTTATTATATGAACCACTTTTAGGCGTGAATACTTATGCTTTATTAGGCACAAATACCCAGCTTAATCAGAGGATTTTATATATTTTTTTCTTAAACTTATCTAATCATCTTTCGCATAAATACTAAGGCTTGCTTAGGCCAAAGCACCTAGCTAATCAATAATTAGATTTGTTTATCTTTTTTTTTTCAAACTTATCTAATTATCTTTCGCATAAATACTAAGGCTTGCTTAGGCCAAAGCACCTAGCTAATCAATAATTAGATTTGTTTATTTTTTTTATATATATTTTTTTATAAGGCATAAGAATCTTTGTTTTTGAACTCTAAGTGTGTAAGTGTATGAAGTGTGCATATTTCATCAAGGTAAAGATCAAGACTAAATTACTTTGACAAATTTTCTTCCTAACCCTAAAAATCAAACAAATAATCATATTTTGACCAAGTATAAGAAATCCGAATTAGATTTTCCTATTCCTTAAAATTAACTTAATTTCTTACAAAAAATATGTCAAAATATTATTTCTATTTTCAAAAAGTTTTTAATAAAAAAGAAAACCTAAGTTATGTTAGACCCTCCCCCACACCTATCTCATGCACTGTCCTCAATGTATGAATTAATGCATAGATGCATGAAAAAGACGAAAGGGAAGGAAAATGTTACCTTATGGTGGTGGTTCCGGTGGTGGTCTGATTGGTCCATGAAATGCTGCCCAATCGACTTTTCTTTGGATTCGGAGGAACCCACCAACAATTTCTCTAATATAATCCATTAAAAAGATGTATCCATAAAGGATCTTTATTAAATATTTAACCCCATCTAATTTCCATATTCCATAACTAATTTCGGAGTCAAATTTGTCAACCACCTCGTCCCAGAATGGAGTATGAAATGATAGAACGGTTGACTTGGGCTCAGGAAGGACAGGAACTAATACCGACTCAGGAAGGTGACTTAAGTCAAGTAAAGGTTCAGGAGTCGAAATTGGTTCAAGAAGCGGGTCCAAGTCAAGAAGTTGAAACTCAAGTCCACATGTTTTTTCTAACAATGGGATGTGACCTAATATGGGTGATTCCAGTTCAGGAATGATAGGTGGAGGAATCAAAACTGACTCTAAAATATTACTCAAGTTTGGTAATAAAATAGGAGTCAATATTAATTCAGAAAGTTGAACTGGATCACAGATTTGAGAATCTAGGTCACATATCTCATTGAGTTCAATATCAAAAAATTGAGAACTTGCCAATTTGTCAATAGGATTTTCAAAATTGTATAATTGATCAAGTTCAATATGATTCTCAAAGATGGGGGATTCAATTTCATGATGAATAGGCATAGGATCCAACGTTGACTCGGGAAAGATCGAAATCAGGTGAAGATACCGGAGTCATAATCGAATCAGGAAGTAGAATTGAATCACTCAGTTGGGGTTCAGGATCATATTCATTTTCAAGTTCTATTTCAGGAAAAGGATAACTTGCTAAACTGTCAATATCTTTTTCAAAATTTGGAGTTTGGGCAAGTTCAAATGGTTGTTCTGAAATGGAATCTTGATTTCCAAAACTACAGGACTCTTCGGCTCTAACAGAATGGTTAGTGACATCAGAACTGATCCAACGGTGAGAATGTAGAGATTCGACCATCATATCTATGTCACGATTACGAGTGTTTTGAGCCTGAGTCATGGCTTCAAGCATCTTTTCATAGTTGATAGGTTCATTGTTTTGATGAAAAGATGAAGAATTGTCTTGGAAGTGGTAGTGAAATTGTGAGTCCATCAGATTTTGGGATTTATGTTTGGACTCACGCATACTCATTTCCAAAATTGATGGTTTTCTATTTTGGACGGGTGGAACTGAGTATGAATCTTGAAAATATTGTGGACTAGGTGGAGAAGGAGGACAATTTGGTTGAAAATTGGACTCGGGGTAGGTGAATCCCCACTGACTCTGTGAAGAGTTGAAATCGTTATGGAAATTATAGTCATACGATGGGGGACATGGGTTATATTGATTCGGATAAGACCAATCCGGCACACTAGGTTGGTTAAAGTCATGATATGCCGGGTTGGTAATATCCGAAAAAGAGTTTGATGTGTAATATGGATTATTATTGAAGTTGGAAAAATTGTTATTATAGGCCATATCACACAATGGAATACAAACAAAAAGAAAGAAAAACAAACAAATAAACAAACAAAGAAAAAGAAAAAATTCTAACCTAAGTTAGGGTAGACCTATGACCTAGACGACTCCTAACTGGTTAGACTGTCCACGGGAGGTCCAATGCAGACTTTGACCACAAGCTAATCAGCCAGGTCAGGGCAAGGTTGGTGGGAGGTTTTCCGTCAAAGACGTTCCTTAATTAAATAACCATCAACCTTCGGGCTTTCGGCCCTTAATCTCTTTCCTAGACACTGATTTGACAAGAGTCAAATTCTAACACCTTTCCCCTTAGGATAATCTCCTAATTGAGTCCGAGATGTCCCTAGGGCCAACGTCTACTCATTTTAAGTTAGGCTTGGGTTAGTGAGTGCTTGGAATCTGATTTTTGGGCTAAGAAAGGGTGATTAAATCCCCACCTTATCTTGTTATGGGTGGTGCCCTTAAAATCAATTTGTGCAAGTGTACAAGACAAATAAGATTCACTTAAAGCGATATAAATCAACCAAGAAGTGAGTCTTATGCTAAATGCAATGCATACGTACCTTGCTCAAGCACTCTTCAACAGTAAAAATAAATGAATTGAAAAGACACGTGCCTAAAATGCAAACGTCTAATCAATTTTTTATCTTTTCAACAAATGTTTTACTGTTGATTATTAGCAGGCTTATGTGATGGCATATAAGAAAAAGTAAAGTTGCAGAAAACTACAATTTGCAAAGCAAGCAGCCCTGCAAAAAGAACGTTAGTAGTCCACTCTTTTTTGTCGCGGATCCGCGGCTTTGGCCGCGAAAACGCGGCAAAGCAGAGGGCACTTGGTCTCTGCTTTCTCGAGCAGAGGCCCAAGGCCACTTATATGTTACTGCAACTTTAATTTCCTGTTTTGCTTGCCCTTAACCTGCAACAGAGAAGAAAATTCGTTTAGTTCTAAAAAATTTTCAAAAAAAATCAGATTTCAATAAAACGCTCCCCGGCAACGGCACCAAAATTTGATTGAGGCAAAACCTGCACACAAAATACGATATTTCAGGACTTAAGAATAAAAATGTGCAAGTGCTCAATTCTTACCGCTATAGCAAGTGGCTATGCGGGTCGTGATCCACAAGGAGGGTTTTGCGATGAAAGCGTTTACGTTCTTGTATTGAAATCTTTATGAAAACCAAAACGAAGATTCTTCTTTGTTTTTAAGTTAAAAAAATGGAAAAGAATTATGTTAAAGTTAAGAAGAAAGTGAGAGATGAAGAAGGTGGAAAGAAAAGACTATTTACAAAGAAGGGGAAAGAAAGCGACTATGTACAAATGAGTCGAAAAGAAAGAGTTGGAAGAAGTGGTGATCTATACTAAAGAAATAAAAGAAAAGAAGGAAGGTTGAAGAAATACTTACCTAGATTGATTGATGACTTACCTGGAAACCTTTACATGTTCTACCTTTGTTTAGGAGGCGTTCAACGCATAGATCATAAGCCCGAGCTCAGTCCCCGTTCACATTATATCATCAAGTCTCGCACAAGCATGAAGTGATATGTCTTGAGGAGGAGAACGTCTTCATGAACTATCGTTGGCACTCACATAACATCGTTATACTTGTGCTTTGGAATTCACTTGTAAACTCAACAAAATCAAACGAGGTAAAGTAGAAGAGGAAGACGAAAACAAAAGAAAATGAAAGTAAACAAGAACATAAAAATGTTACCTTTTATTGCTTGAAACGATGGAAGAAAGGAGGAGGGTACATCGGTGTCACTCTCAACATATACCTCTCTCTCTTACTTACATGAATCATCATCTAATCCTAAGCTTACATACACATTACAATTACATAATAAAGAAAAGAAAAACCTAAACTACAAATGAAAACTTGGCTAAATCCTAACTCTGCATGGTCGTCCATTTTCAGCACAAAGAATGGCCTTTTATAGGCAGAAAACCTAATAAGTAGGATCCCGGGGAGGTCGGGGGAGCAAACGCTCCGCCTAACTCCCCAACAATGCCGCGAAAACGCGGCTTGAGCCGCATTTTCGCGGCCAGGGTGTGGCCAGGTGGCCACAACCTGTTGTGGGTCACGCTGGTTTGGCCTTCTGACTTTATCTGTAGTTGGATTTTCAGTTTGAGTCCCGGAGTGTGAGGAAATGGCCTTGGATTCTTGGCTTTAACCGATCGATTCTGAGAGGATTCTTCTCAACCAGTTTTCAACCTCTTGATTTTGCCCTGATTTACTGAGTGCGAATTAACTCTGATTTAATTCAGAATTTTGGTGGGCTTTGGGCTCATTTCTTTTCATCTCCATCAAGAATGGGCCTGCAAATAAATCAAACAATTAATTAGGACAATGCAAAGTTTTATTCTATAACAAGTATGAAAATATGATACTAAATATGCAACATTAGCGACCAATCAATGGGCCTTTGGGCCAACAATCTCCCTCTTTTTGATGATGACAAAACTCATGGAGTTATATATGCATGGATTAAAGCCAAGCTTCATAGAAGCTCCCCCTTAAGTCATGCATAACAATAAACAAATAGATATTGCAATGAAGTGCATAAAACTAAACAAATATATATGCTTAAATAAGGTGAGAGAAACATGCATAAATCAAAAATCCTTTTCCCAAAAACCTTCTCTCCCTTTTTGTATAAACTTTAAAAATCATTCTCCTCCTTTTTGTATAAACATAAACTCAAAATGTAAATATGCATATATAAATTCAAAATCATTCTCCCCTATTTTGTCAATCATCAACAAAGGGGTGAAAAACAAATCAGCAATAAAAATATATATGCGATATACATTCATGAAGAGGAAGACGTAAAGTTAGCTCCCTGCATACATGCATTACATGAAGAAGGGATGACAAAACCCTAACTCACATAAAGCATAATATACAATGCATAAGTGAAAATGTTAAGCTCCCCTTACACACGTGTACAACATAAAGAAGAGATGTCAAGCTTCTCAATACAAAGATACACTCAACATGAATCTATATATAAAAGAGATGTTAAGCTCCCCTTGCATATAGGCAATACATATCAAAACAATTTTTATCACAAATTTTGATAATAGATAAACAAATTTTGAATTTTTCTTAATCAACAAATCAATTTTGAAACCATTTGAAATTAGAAATTTGTGATACCAATTGAAATTGAAACATTTATAAATTTTGATACCAATGAAAATAAAGTATTTTATATTTTGATACCAATTGAAATATATAGTAAATTTTGATATCAAACAAAAGGTAAATAATTTTTGATACCAATGAAATCGTAACCCAACTGGAAATCAAAACATATTGATACTAATTGAAGTATATTAAAAATTTTGATATCAATAAAAATACCAATTGAAAATAATGCATAAACTTATTAAAGTACCAATTGAGATACCAATTGAAATTAAGATTTAAGTCAAGCTTAATAAAACATACTTTGTGCTTTAAACATGTAATGATTATTGTAAATCAAGCATAATCAAAACATATATATGTATGAAAATGAAAGTACCAATAGAAATTGATATTATTTGAAATTTGAAGCATACATATATGGAAAACAAAATATGAGTATACAAAAAAATATCAATTATGATACCAATTGAAAATATAATGAGAATCAAGTGTATAACTCACAATTATCTACCCTTTTCACGCACATGATAAAAAAAATTTCAATAAGGCTCACAAGGCATGGTCGCCCATCCATCCGCCCTTATAGGGTAGAAGTTTTCAAAAAATAAGATTTGAAAATAGATGTATTGTGAAAATACTACCAAATGAAGAATAAATAACTAGTTAAAGTAATTTTTAAAAACTAGTTAAAGATCCTTCAAACATAAAAGCAAATCATATATATCTTATGAAGCATACCAAATACACAAGAGTTGACACTCAAAATCTATAAAGCTCAAAAATTCTCATAAAAATAATGTCATGAGTAAACAAATGAAGTGTGAGTGCACAAGAATCATATAATTAGCATTTTTATGAAAATAATCAATAAGGCTCAAAACAAACATGAATATCTTTTTATCAAATAAATATGAAAATCATAAAAATTTATTTTTCATTTAAGAACAAACTTCAAAGTATATGTATGAATTATCAAAACTAACAATATACATACATATCCCAAATATAAAAAAAAGTCCATAATAGTATTTGCATGAAGGCAAGAGACTCAAGGGTATACATGTATATTTATTAGTTTTAGACAAGAATAATATATACATGAAGTAAAACATATGCAAAAATAGGGAAAACAAGTGTAAATGAGGAAATCATCAAAACTAGGTTATACATGTACATGTAATGAGTACAAATGAGTAATGATATACAAACAAATAAGAATCAATTATTTCTCACTACTTGTACAAGTATATACACAAGTTTTGACAAAACTACATCTAAACAAGTATTCACCACATGAAGCACAAAACCTAAACATGCTAAAAATATTATCTATGTAGAGGCATGTAAACTAAAATAGGAGTTTAGAAATAGCTACCAAACCAATAGAACTATACTCTAAGTCTCCAAAATATGGTGACCTTCCTACTAAAACTTCCTTGATAGCGATGCATCGATTTTGTATGTCCATCTTGTTGGCCCAGAGGCCCTTCACTCTAGTTTTGATGATGATTAACTCATATAGTTATAGTTTATTAATAATCTTGTGATATTTAGTTTCAAATATTTGATCAAGTTATACTAGGTGCTTAGCTTCAACAAAGGTATTTTTGGAGCTTTCTCATGTTGATTCAAAAGCTCAAGCGTCAAGTTCACATCTAGCACTCGGTTGGAGTCAAGCCCGGTGGATCATGTTTGGATCGAGTCGACTTAGAGAAGGAGTTCTACAAGAAGACCTTGATTTGTTTAGTTTAAGATTGTGTTTAGATCATTATAAAGTTTATATAGTGTTGATATGCTCAAGTTCACAATACACACACTAGTATTCAGTTTAAAGTTTATTTGATTTTTGGTTTCGGTTTAACCGATATTGGATTTCATGTCAAAAACATAGATATAATATCTCTCATCTATATTGGATTTTATCCTTATACAATATGCTTCAAAGTTGTTTCAATATCATGTTTTTGTATTTACATGTGTTTTTGGAGAAAACGGTTTTCCATTTCAAAAATCTAAATTTTGGAAAATACAGATTTTGGTTTAAGGCTAAATTTCTATTACACAAAATGGTTCACATAGTTTATAACATGTTTTGAATTTTTGTCACACATATTTGTATTTCAAAGATCTAACAAGAACATATTTTTGTGAAATTTATGTGTATTTTATGGGATTTTTTAGAAGGTAAATAACCAAGTTTTTAATCCCTAAAATAAGCTGGCCTGCCTTCTGCCGGTCGATCGGAGGGCCGACAGAGGCAGAAGTCGGTCGACCGTTCCGGTCGACCGACGTGCACAAACGTGCACGACGGTTTGGACTGGTGGGCCAGTTGACCGGGCGGTCGACCGTTCAGAGAGCTCTACTCTTTGGAAATGGCCCCGGTCGACCGGCCGGTCGACCGGCAGAGAGTTCTGCTCTCTGCATCCAGTTTCGGTCGACCGGGCGGTCGACCGGCCAGAGAGCCGTTGCTCTCTAGTTCTAGGTCCGGTCGACCGGTGGCACAACGGTCATAAAAATGACCGTTGGCCGGTCAATTGGGCGGTCGACCGAAGGTAATTTCTGACCTTTCCTGGCTGCCAACGGGCAGAATTGTTTGGGGCTATAAATACCCCACATTTGAGCTTGTTTTAAACAAGAATTTTAAGAGCAAAATTTTCTATCTTTCCGCAAGTTTTTAAAAGAGTTTTTGTGCCAAAAAATTTAATCTTTATTTGTTTTTAAAGGATTGGAAAAATCAAGAAAAGGAAAGTCTTTGGGATTGATTTTTGATCTTCATTTTTATAGCTATTCTAGAAGTTTTTCCAAGAGTTTTTCTTTGTGATTTTGATTTTCAAACTCTTTGTTTTTCTCACACTTAAGCTATCACATCTATCCTATCTATTAGGATCTTGTTTTAGTGAGAATATTGGTTTGTGATTGTTGATACCACCAGGAGTTGTAAACTTCCATTCTTTGTGATATCCCTCTAGTGAGGGTGATTGTGTTGATATCCCTCTAGTGAGAGGTGACTGTGAAAGTTGTGATTGGTATCCCTCTAAGTGTAGAGGTGATTGTTGGAGTGTTGGCTTTGAGCCTAATCCCTCTAGGGAGAGGTTGATTGTTGTTTGGCTAAGTGCCCATCCCTCTAAGTGTAGAGGTTATAGTTGTTGTACCTTACCTCTTAGTGTAGAGGTTGTATTTGTTTGAGAGAGGAGTTGTGTACTCCTAGTTTTATTTGCCCAAATCCTCAGTGAAGGTTCCCTGTGTGGGAAGTCCTATGTGGACGCTATAGTAGAAATCCTTCTGTGTGAAGGCGGGGACGTAGAGCTAGGTGCTCGAACCTCGAAACATATCTTTGTGTTTACGTTTGATCTACTATCTCTAACTCTCTCTCTCTTATATTGTGCTTGCATCAATCCATATTGTTCATATTATTTATATGCTTGGATTTGTTTGTGTGCCTCACTTGTGTTCAACCAAGAGAGCTTCATATAGCACCTCAACTCTTATTTAGAGGAATTTAGAGGAGATAGTCCAGAGCCCTTCACCGAGAATTCGGCTACACTCTTTGGTTACACTAAGTGTGTTGCATTTAATTTTTAATTCCGCATTATTTGTCATTAGATTAGCTATACACCTATTAACCCCCTCTAGGTGTACTTTCAATTGGTATCAGAGCCTACGCTCCTAATATTAGGTTTAACCACCTAGGAGTGAGATCTTGGTTGCTAATCTAGTATTTACATTTGCACACTTATTTGTATACACACACTCATGGATTATCTTGCACCTCCCATGTTTGATGTTTCTAACATTAATATGTGGAAGCTTAGAATGAGTATGTACCTCAAAACTCTAGGATTGCATATTTTCCTTGCCGCTACCAAGAAATCCTATCTTAGTAATAGCAAGCATATAGAGGCCAATGCACAAACCCTAGAGGCACTTAGAAGCACTTTAAGTAAAGAATATTTGTTTATGGTTTCTCATTGTGATTCCGCCTTTGCAGTATGGAACACGTTGACCTCTCCAAAGTTTCAAAAGACAAACATTATGGAGAAGGAATCTAGTGAGGATGAATCCGAACAACATTGCTATATGGTTCAAGGGAATAACTCCCTTGAGGTAAATTCGGAAACTCATCTAGATGATACTGCTAGTTCTTCAGGTAATGATTATGTTGATCCTAATGCATTGAATGAAAAACTATCTATTGTGTGTGAAAACCTCTTGCAAAAATACCAACTCTTGAAAAAGAAAACTCTTAAAATGAAAGAAAAAATAAAGATTTGTTTTCAAAACTTAATTTGGCTCTGCAAGAAAAAGTTGAAATTTCCAATGAAGGGACTCATTGAAATCCCAACTTAATCTTTCCCTAAATGAAAATAAAATCTTAAAAAGTAAAAATGATTGTGATGAAGTTTTGAAGAAAAATAAAGTTCTATCTTCAAATCTTGTTTTTGTTTTAAAAGAAAATAATTCTTTGAAAAACAAAATTATTTCTATTTCAAAGAAATTGGATTTGATTTCTAATGAAAATATTTCTTTCAAAAATGATTTAGATACTCATGTTTGCCATGCTAGTGTACCTTCATCATCTAGTATACCTACTACATGCTCTACCTCTTCTTCCATTATTGAAAATGATATATCCATGTTAAAGAAGAGTGTTGATTGTTTGGGCTCTACTTTGAGCCAATGTGCCATGAACCACACATGTTTGGAATCCATGTTTAGCAAGAAACAAGTTCCATCTATACATGTACACAAATCACGGCATACACATGCTTCTCACGATCATACACATAACACAATGTATGCTCATATGTACACTTGTACACATTGTGGACGTAAGGGCACCTTGCAAAATTTTACTTTGATAGAATTAATGATTCAAATTTTGCAAATTGATTTGTTTGGGTTAGGAAAGAAGCAACCCCATGGACCCAAAACAGTATTGGTATCAAAATTCACTCCTATTGTATTTGATGTAGGTGTGAGCTCTCGTTTGACGTGAGAGTAATGGTGCCTTGAGGTGAATGTGTTCCGAGCTATATGGTGACACTTTTGGATGCATCACTTTCAAGGAAAGTTTGGTGGGAGGACCACCTTGGTTTGGAGACCTAGAGATAAGACCTAATTATTTTGGTAACGATCTCTAACTCCCATTTAGTTTACATGCTTTTATGTTGTTGATTTTTAGCATGTTTGATTACTATGTTAAATGTCATGATAATTAGACTTGTGATATACATGATTAGTCTTTGCGAAGCACCCATGTTTATATGGACTTATATTTTTGTGTTCTCACTTTAGTTTAACTATTGTGTATATCATAGATCTAAGACATGTGCATCTACATAATGATCACATTGATTTTGGTTTATAATTTTTGCACTTCATGTTTTGATTACATGTTTAAATGTAGCTTTCATTAAAACTTGTGTATATACTTGTACAACTAGTGAACCACAAATTGATTATTATATGTTCCTACTTGATTGCTCATTTGTACTCATTAGATGTACTAGTATAGCCTAGTTTTGATGATTAATGCATTTCAACTTGTATTTCCTATTCTTAGACATATTTTTATGATTATATATTTTAACTTCATGTATATTCTAATTTTGTCAAAACTTAAGATATACATGTATAACCTTGAGTCATTTGCCTTTTATGCAAAATTCTTTGTGGACTCAATTGTGTTTGGATATGTATGTATACTTTTAGTTTAGACTAAATATACATATACATTGAAGTAGATTTAGTTTTGATGATTTTAATAAAGGAATTTCATATTGAGCTTAAATGCCTCATTTCATAATTTTGTTGATTACATAACTTTTTACACTCTATATTTGTTGTTTACTCATGATTTGATTTCATGAGATTATATGAGCTTTACTGCTATTTAAGTGTTGATGATTGTGTGATTTTCATGTTTTCATAGATATGTCATTGTTTTATTCCTTACTTGAAGGATTTCGTACTAGTTTTTAAGTTCTTCATAAAACTAGTTGCGTATTTCTTCATTTAGGAAGATTTTTTAATTATGTTAAAATTATTTTTAAACTTATTTTTGAAAACCCCTTCCATCAATGGGTGGTTGGATGGGCGACCATACCTCGTATGCCTAATTGAAAATCATTTTAACATGTGCATGATAGGGTGATCTTTATGAGTTATACACATGATCCTCATTGTATTTTCAATTGGTATCACAATTGATATTTATTTTGTATACTCATATTTGTTTCTATATATGTATGCTTCAACTTCAAATAGTATCAATTTCGATTGATATTTACTTTTTCATACACATATATATGATTTGATTGTGCTTACTATATCTTTATATTTTAAAGCACAAATTTTGTCATGCTAAGCTTGATTTAGTCCTTAATGACAATTATTTTTCAATTGGTATCTTATACAAGCTTATGCATCGTTTTCATTGGTATTTCATAAAGGGAGAGAAAATTTATGTTTTACCTTTCAATCGATTTTGTTTACAATTGGTATCTTACTCCCACTCTTTATATTGAAAAATGATATTTGTTAATATCTTAGTCTTCAATTGGTTTCCTACGCTCCTAATGAAAAATATTTTTAATTGGTATATGTTTCATTTTCAATATTGGTATCAAGAATATTAAATTGATATTATTCTCTATTTGGTATCTTTATTGCAAAATGATTTTTAGTGTTTAACCAAAAGATTAGTTTATATTTTTCAATTGGTATCATACTATATTTTATATTGGTATCTATATTGAAATGAGCTATGTTTACCTAAAAATTTGATTTTTACTTTCATTTGGTATCAATACTTACAATATATATGTATTCTTACATTTGGTATCAAAATTATAAAATATTTTCAATTGGTACTAATATTTACAATTGGTATCAAGATTTACAATATATATTTGTTTCATTTGGTATCAAACTCACATGTTTCATTCTCTATTGATATCAAAACTTTACAAGATGTTTCAATTAGTATCTTTTAGTACTTTAAAATTTTGTGTAGTTTCTATTGATATCACAATTTGGTATCATAATGTTTTGATATTTATTACTTATATGCAAAGGAAGCTTAACATCTTCTCTATATATAACTTTATTGTTTGTTTTGAAAAAAAGAAGAAATTTCTTTTGAGTTTATTTTTATACCCCTTTGTTGATGATTTAACAAAAGAGGGAGAGAAATTTGGAGTTTCATATATGCATGTTTATGCATATTTATGTTGAGCATTCATTGCATATCATTATGTTTATTGCTATGCATGAGTTAAGGGGGAGCTTCTATGAAGCTTAACTTTAATCCATGCATATATAACTCCATGAGTTTTGTCATCATCAAAAAGGGGGAGATTGTTGGCCCAGAGGTCCTTCACTCTAGTTTTGATGATGATTAACTCATGTAGTTATAGTTTACTAATAATCTTATGATATTTAGTTTCAGATATTTGATCAAGTTATTAGTAGGTGATTAGCTTCAACAAAGGTGTTTTTAGAGCTTTCACATGTTGATTTAAGAGCTTAAGCGTCAAGTTCACATCTAGCACTCGGTTGGAGTCAAGCCCGGTGGATCATGTTTGGATCGAGTCGACTTGGAGAAAGAGTTCTACAAGAAGACCTCGGTTTGTTTAGTTTAAGATTGTGTTTAGATCATTGTAAAGATTAGATAGTGTTGATATGCTCAAGTTCACAATACACACGCTAGTTTTCAGTTTAAAGTTTATTTAATTTTTGGTTTTCGGTTTAACCGATATTAGATTTCATGTCAAAAATATAGATATAATATCTCTCATGTATATTGAATTTTATCCTTATACAATATGCTTCAAAGTTGTTTCAATATCATGTTTTTGTATTTACATGTGGTTTGGGGAAAACTGTTTTCCATTTCAAAGATTCAAGTTTTGGAAAATACGGATTTTGGTTTAAGGCTAAATTTCTATTATAGAAAAATGGTTCAAATAGTTTATAATATGTGTTGAATTTTTGTCACACATATTTGTATTTCAAAGATCTAACAAGAATATATTTTTGTGAAATTATGTGTATTTTATGAGATTTTTTAGAAGGCAAATAACCAAGTTTTTAATCCCTAAAATAAGCTGGCCTGCCTTCTGCCGGTCGACCGAGGCAGAAGTCGGTCGACCGTTCCAGTCGACCGATGTGCACAGACGTGCACGGCTGTTTGGACTGGTGGACCGGTCGACCGAGCGGTCGACCGTCCAGAGAGCTCTACTCTCTTGAAATGGCCCCGGTCGACTGGCCGGTCGACCGGCAGAGAGTTCTGCTCTCTGTATCCAGTTCCGATCGACCGGGCGGTCGACCAGCCAGAGAGCAGTTGCTCTCTGGTCCAGGCCCGGTCGACCGGAAGGTCATTTCTGACCTTTCCTGGCTGCAACGGGCAGAATTGTTTGGGGCTATAAATACCCCACATTTGAGCTAGTTTTAAACAAGAATTTTAAGAGCAAAATTTTCTATCTTTCAGCAAGTTTTTAAAAGAGTTTTTGTGCCAAAAAATTTGATCTTTATTTATTTTTAAAGGATTGGAAAAATCAAGAAAAGGAAAAGTCTTTGGGATTAGTTTTTGATCTTCATTTCTATAGCTATTCTAGAAGTTTTCCCAAGAGTTTTTCTTTGTGATTTTGATTTTCAAACTCTTTGTTTTTCTCACACTTGACCTATCATATCTATCCTATCTATTAGGATCTTGTTTTAGTGAGAAAACTGGTTTGTGGTTGTTGATACCATCAAGAGTTGTAAACCTTCCATTCTTTGTGATATCCCTCTAGTAAGAGGTGATTGTGTTGTTATCCCTCTAGTGAGAGGTGATTGTGGAAGTTGTGATTGGTATCCCTTTAAGTGTAGAGGTGATTGTTAGAGTGTTGTCTTTGAGCCTAATCCTTCTAGTGAGAGGTTGATTGTTGTTTGGCTAAGTGCCCATCCCTCTAAGTGTAGAGGTGATAGTTGTTGTGCCTTGCCTTTAAATGTAGAGGTTGTATTTATTTGAGAGAGTTGTGTACTCATAGTTGTATTTGCCCAAATCCTCAGTGGAGGTTCTCTATGTGGGAAGTCCTGTGTGGACACTATAGTGGAAATCCTTCTGTGTGAAGCGGGGACGTAAAGCTGGGTGCTTGAAGCTCGAAACATATCTTTGTGTTTGCATTTGATCCACTATCTCTAACTCTCTCTCTCTTATATTGTGCGTTGCATCTCTCTCTCTCTCTCTCTCTCTCTCTCTCTCTCTTATATTGTGCGTTGCATCATTCCATATTGTTCATATCATTTATATGCTTGAATTTGTTTGTGTGCAATACTTGTGTTCAACCAAGAGAGCTTCATATAGCACCTCAACACTTATTTAGAGGAATTTAGAGGAGATAGTCCAGAGCCCTTCACCGGGAATTCGGCTACACTCTTTGGTTATAGTAAGTGTGTTGCATTTAGTTTTTAATTCCGCATTATTTGTCATTAGATTAGCCATACACCTATTCACCCCCCTCTAGGTGTACTTTCACATCTAGCCCATGCATCCACCACCAAGGCACCAAATCTCTCACGTCATGTGAGAGCCCATACCTACATCAAACACAAGAGGTGGGAACTTTGGTACCCATTTTCTTTTGGGTCCACGGGGGTTAGTCTTATTCGGAACCCAAACATTTTTATTAGCAAAATTAATAGAATTTATCTTATCATAACAAAATTTTGCTAAATGGCCTTTGCAGCCGCAATGTGTACACTTGTACACTTTAGCATGCACATGAGAATGAGTATGATCATGATGTGCAAAGTGTGCATGTGTGTGCCGTGGGTGATGTGCATGTACATGTGGAGCTTGTTTCTTATGAAACAAGGTTTCCAATTTATTATGATTAAATACACAATTGCTCAAAGTTGAGCTCAAACAATCTATTCTACTTTTCAAAAATTGAATCTCATTTTATCAATGATGGCATGAAAAACATGGTGAGAATGAGAATCAATATTTTTTTTCTTTTTGGAAATGTTTTCCTTTTCTTTTGAAACAATTTTCTTTTCAAAGAGTTGTTTTCTTCCAAAATAATTTCTTTTTCTTTTTCCACCAAAGTGATTTTATTTTTCAAAGAAGTATTTCTTTCACAAAAATCATTTAATTTAGAAGTCAAGGAAATATTATCCTTTTTCAACAAATCATTTTCTTTTGAAACATTTTCAAGTTTATTTTTAATAGAGTCATTTTCTTTAACAAAGAAGTGTTGTTCTTTTTCAATTTATTATTATCCTTTTTAAGCAATTCATATTTTTCAAGAAGTTGTTGACGAAAAGATTCAAGCTCATCATAAGACATGTCAGTATCTTCTTCTAACTCGAATTCAGAGTTTAACTCAAGGGGCTATCCCCTTGGATCATGTAGCACAAATTGAAAGCATCACTTCCATCATCCGAGTCACTCCCCGCATAATATTGCTTTTGTTCGCCAAGGGAGACTATAGTGTTTCATACTACAAAAGCTGAATCAAAGTTAGAAACCTTACATACAAAATCATCATTTAGGGTTGACTTTAAAGCATGGATGGCTTTTGAGTGAGCCTCAAGATACTTGCTATTACTAAAGTATGAATGCTTAATGGTAGCAAGATAAACATGAATATCTAAGCCTTTAAGGTACATTGACATCTTAACCTTCCAAGTTTGGATGTTAAGAATATCAAAAGTGGGAGGTGACATGAAATCCATGTGTGTGTACAAATATTGTGATTAGCAATAAATGAGGATCTTTAACTCTAGATTGCTAGACCCAAATCAAGAGCACCAAGCTCTGATACCAACTGAAATCACCTAGAGGGGGGTGAATAAGTGACTAGCTAATCTAATGATAAATTAATGCGGAATTAAAACTATTTATGCAAACTAAAAATTTTAAGCTAAACACACAAGGTATAACCTAAGAGTGTAGCCGAATTTCTGGTGAAGGGCTCTGGACTATCTCCTCAAGATTCCTCCAGATAAGAGTTGAGGTGCCGCTATGACTCTCTTGGTTGAATACAAGTGTAAGCAAACAAACCCAAGCATATAACAATAAGGCACAAGATAAATCAAGCATATAAAGATGTGAACAATGTAAGCATGCAAGAAATAAACACAAGTGAGAGATAGAGAGAGCAATCGCAAACACGGGAGATTTGTTTCGTGGTTCGAGCACCCTTACTCTACGTCCCGGCCTTCAACACTATGAAGGATTTCCACTAAAAACCGATCCCACCGGATTATTCGGTGCCGCAACACCTATAACGAGTTCACACTAGAACTCTTTGGACTCACTAGTCCCTCTCTTATTCCCGCAAGAACTACACATCGCAAGCACACTAGCTTGCCAAGGCCGCACCTCTACACCGAGCTCTCACTAGAACTCGAAACAATGCGAACCCGTAAGTCCACCTCCTCAAATACAAAGTAGAACACTTTGGTGATCACATCACTTTGATCACCTAAAACATTCTCACAACAAAGATCCCTATAGGATTGATATAGCAATGGATAGCTCAAGTATGTGTGAGAAAAACTTGGATGGATTGTGGTGAAAACTCAAGAAATCTCTTTTACAAAACACTCTTGATAAACTCTCCTTTTGATATGAAAATATTGGCTCTTAAACAAGTGAAGATAAACACTAAAAGATGTATGAAAAACTAGCTTAAAACCCACTTCAAATCTTATGTAAAACAGTCCAAGAGATGCCCCTTTTATAGGCTTCAAAAATATGGCCATTGGAGGCCAACTCAGCAGTCTGGACTGCTGGCGGTCGACCAGCCAACGGTCAGTTTTCTGACCGTTGTGCCAGCGGTCGACCGTCCGGTCGCCCGTAAACTGGCAAATGACCCAGCGGTCGACCGCCCGGTCGACCGGGGACCGTGCGGTCGACCGGCCCTTGGCTGTGGACGTTTGTACACATCGGTCGACCGCTCGGTCGACCAACTTCTGTCTCGGTCGACCGGCAGAAGGCCAGTCCAACTATTTTAGGGATTTAAAACATGATCTTTTTACCTTCAATAAATTCACATAAATTCTCATAAATTCTACAAAATAAGTTCATTTTTATACTTTGATATACAAACATGTTTGAGTAAAAATCAAACATGTTACAAATATTTTGAACTATTTTGTAATATGGAAGTTTTACCTTAAACAAAAATCTGTATTTTTCAAAAACGATTTTTCTAAAACTTCTCCAAATACAAAAACAAGATATTCTAAACACTTTTAAAGTTTAGTGTGTATGGATATGATCCAGTACACATGTATGATGAATATCTATGTTTGACTTTAAGCTCTAATTTAAGTTTTGATAAAACATATGTATATTTTGAATCTTAAAAACCAAACCGGTATTTTCAAAATGAAAACTCTTTTATGAAAACACATCTAAATCTTGTGTGTGTGTGTGTATGAACTTGAGCAATCCACCAACTAATCTATCCTTTACATTTTATCTAAAAATAAAATCTTGATACTTACAAACATAAACCGACACAAGTCTTCTGAAAATCTTCACTTGAAGGTCTTCTTCTCCTTCTTGACTTGATCAAAATCTTGATCCAATGAGCTAGACTCCTCTTTGAGTACTTGATGTGATCTTAATGCACAAGCTCTTGAATCAACACGTGGTAGCTCCAAAACATGACTTTAAATTTTTTGTTGAAGCTAAACACCTACTAAGATCTTGATCACATATCTGAGACTAATTAAACACAAGATCATTAGTACTATAACTACATGAGTTAATCATCATCAAAAATAGAGTGATGGGCCTTTGGGCCAACAAGTCTGTCTCTGCTACAATAATGGCTGGCTTTCAAATCTGACTGATTTTTGACTTTTCTCCAACGGGTATTTTTGCAGTTTTCAAATCACCCAGCTAATACCCTGATTTACTCATCTAATGACTTTTATCTATTGCATATATATGTGGTTCATTTGTAGAGGATTAATACAAGAAAAATAAGTTTTTACAAGTTTATTCAAGAATATCAAGTTTTATTCAAAGAGAGAATTTTCTACTTTTCAAGTTTCAAGAGCTCTAATTCCAAATCAATTTCTACAAGTTTTAAGCTCTCTAATTCATTCTTTTAAACTGAAATTTCTCTCACACAAACTTTTTGAGCTTCATTTCTCATTCTATACTCTAAAAAATTGTAAAGAGAGTTTGCGATTTTTATAGTCACCAAAAACTTGTAAACTTCATTCACTTTGTTCTACCTCTTGTATAGAGGATTGAAAGTTAGAGTTTTTTTACTCCAGTCTTGAGTAGACCATTGTAATTCTTTTGTGAAAGATCCTAAGTGAAAAGTGAATATCCTTCACGCGGTGAAGGCAGGGACGTAGAGCGAGTTGTTCGAACCATGAAACAATTTTTTTTTGTGTTTGCGACTGCTTTCTCTCTCACACTCACTCTTTCTCTATTGCTCACACTTGTGTTATTGTTTTCATTGCACTTCACTCTACTTGCTACATATTGCTTACATCATTTATACTTGTCAGTTTTTCTCATTCAAGTTAGAAGGCAATTGAGCACCTCAATTCTTAATCTAGAGAATTTTAGGGGAGAAGTTCGAGAGCCTCTAATTGGGAATCCGGCTTCACTCTTATTTTGAGTTGACAGTTTTCATTATTTATTTTAATTATTACATTTCTGCATTTGATTAGCATATCATTTATTCACTCCCTTCTAAGTGAACTTTCAGAGATGAGGGTCAAGCCTTTCCAAGCAGAAGACATATAGTATTAGCTCGCTTCTTGGAATTTTGGCAACATTGTTACATGGGGAGTCAAGATCAATGTACTCATGGTGGTGGGACAGTCATACCAATTCAAAAAACACCAAATGGATTCATGAAAATCTTACAGATATGGACAAAAATTGCATTTCTAGCTCGTTGAAGAGGATGCTGGTTCCTTTGCAAGGAGAGCAGAGATGTACTCAGGAAGTGCCCTAAGCTGACGAAATTAGTGGAGTTCTGCAGAGAATACCATGCCTTGGCCGACAGAGACGATCACGCAATTAGTGCAGTTCACCGGGATCATTGAACAATGGCTGAAGCATTTCCCATTCAGATCCCTCTACTTCTGGATTGAAATGACCCACACTCCTGAAATTCCTTCACCCATGCGAGCACTACTGGATCCAGGTGATTTCAATGAGGATGCAGTGGTGTGTCCTTACATTTCCATGCCCGAAGGAGAAAGAGTATGTATTCTGAAGAGAGTAAATTTGTTATTCAGCAAGAAAGAATTAAAGCAATTAAAAGAGCTGTTTCCTTATGGAGAAGGGTTCACCCATGCAAAGTTTCTGAAGGGAAGGCAAGGAAAGTCCAAAATTTTAAAGAGGAAGAAGGAAGAGATGAAGAGAGAGATGATCTCACAAAAAAAATAATAATAAAACGCTTGCAAAAAGAAATTTCTCAGTTATCAACCAGGAATGATAATCTTATGAGCAGTATAACATCAGAATCACAACGTGCTCGAAGTTTAGAAGAAACCATCTTTAAATTGGAATAAATGAAGGGCACTGATCTTTTTCAGTACAAGCTCTCTGTAGAAAGAATATATAGTCAGAAAACTAATATGAGTAACACAAGGCGTGAACTAAATAAGGTCAATGATGAGATGGTGATGAAGTTAAAAAATGTTGAAGAACAATATCTTCGTATGGAAGAGGTTAACAAATCCCTAAAGTTGAAGCTGAAGACTCAACAAAAAGAACTAGAGAAAAGGAGGAGAGAGTTGGAAGAACTTAATACTTCAATTAAAGAGAAGCACCAGAAAAACAAAATGCAGGCTGAAGTCGGTATCATGTCCTTGGAACAAATACAAACACATTCTCAAGAAGAAGCAAAACTTTTATTCTAGAGGTGTTGCGCGTGTGCGCCCTTGACAACAACCCTTCTGAGGAATTCACCGAACGGAGACTGATGCAGCCGGAGATGTACCCAACACGACAAGAATAGAGAACAATAGAGAAAAGCAATCAATACAGTATTTAACGAGGTTCGGCAACGTGCCTACGTCCTCGGGGCAATGGAGAGATTTTATTGATTCAACAATCAATTACAACTTATTCCTTCTTCAAGGAATTTCAAGGGATATTTTCAGAGGGATTTTCAGGGATACAATACATGAGGGCTCTAGCCCTTATTTATAGCCACAGAGTTCCAGGGTTTTAGGAAACCCCGATTGGATTCGATCAAAACAGAAAAGGAACCCGAATCTAGAAATGATAGCCAAAATGCGTCTGTCGGTCGACCGGGCGGTCGATCGACCCTTGTCCACGGTCGACCAGCCCGGTCGACCGGACCCAACAGAGAGCAGCCTTACTTTCAGTCGGTCGATCGTGCGGTCGATCGCTCTTTAGCCACAGTCGATCGGGCTGTCGACTGGTATACTCCTGTGTACATTGTGCAACCGGTTGACCAGGCGATCGACCGGCCTTCTCCACCAGTCGATCGTTTCCTGACCTGCTTCAATATGCCGTTCGCTCCCTTTATCTTCCAATCTCTGTGCTACCTTCCTCTATCTCTCATCTATCTCCTCTCTCCCTACAATCTTCACCTTGGTGAAGATTTTTCAAATCTGAGCCAAACTTCAACGAACACTAGTATAGCACCTGGCGAAATCGACACACGACCTCGGCGAAATCGACACACGATCTCGGCTTGTGCACTCTGAACGAAATCGAACAGACGAAACCTGTTCCTTCAAAAGAATCACCAGTACACGTACAATTGATTTTCACTGATCTCAATAGATTCAAACTGAGTTTGTCGTTGCCATCTGCAACTCTCACCAAACGCCAATATTAATTTGTTGGCGTCCAACTTCAGCTCAGCTATCCAACCGGAATGCACAATACATGTGTTCCCATCACTTCACCTTAGGAGAAATACCATACGAGCCGACCAACGAACGTATCTCTCACTCAGCAACTTCATGACCTCACGAAGAACTCATCATGAGTCAACACTGACTCACCAATTGACTGGCTCTCTCCAGTCTATATGTCTTCAGCTGATGGTCTAACCAAGTCTGAGTAGAGTACACTGAACACCATCATCGGCTTCAACAAACTAGATGCACACCCCTCCTATGCAAGATCAACTGTCTTCTCACCAGAAGATCATCTGTTCATCGAGATCAAAACACCTTACCTCTACGTGAAGTCAACTAGCCACAACACTTCACCTCTACGTGAAGTCTCTCCACCTCTATGTGAAGTTCCAATCTGCCACAACTCTTCACCTATGTGAAGTCCCAATCAGCTTCTCGAGAACCCAAACAGATTCATACGGGTTGCATCACCAAACGTGGCTGCGCCTTTACGGCTGCCTACGTACCTTGCCCAAAGGATCAAGCCAACCGTAGTTCATTTAAATGAGCTTTATCAAGCTCAAGCACTTGAACCAGAATATTCAGCAGCGAACCTATCTGGCTGAGTCATATGAACCTCCTCGCTACCGTCATGGAGAACAACGGCCATCAACTTGAGCTTGTCGCGGTCACAAGCTTGAGATTCATGCTTCTTCACCCACTTTCGTGGTATTATCGTGGTTCTTATAGCTGCAAACAATTCGGCATTCTCATCAATGTCTTCAACCTGTTTAGTATCAACCCTAGCTACATGATCTCCACCCGGTGTCACATCCGGTGAAGTCTTCAATGATACCGAGCCAACTGGAGATGGTGGAGTAGTATCAACCTCCACCCGCTATCATACTTCCTTAGTCTTCGTCCTCTCCACCTGCTGAGAGAGGTAGACTTTAATACTGAAGTCTCATCAAATATGACATGCTGACTCATCACGATCTTCTTATTTTCGGGGTCCCATAGCTTGTAGCCTTTCATATTTCTCTTGACACCACAAAACACAAATCTTTTGCTCGCGGATTCACCATGCCATCTTTGGCACGAAAGTAGGCCGGACTTCTAAATTCTCACAGCAAAGCATGACCTTGAGTAGCTTTCCCAGACTAAATTTTCAAATAGAGTTTTACCTCCTATCGCAGTCGATCCATTTATGAGATGGCTAGCTGTAACACCCCATCCTCGGTATACGTGCACAGTTACGTATCCTGATTTTTGGTGCATTTTATTATTATTATTTTATTTTATTTATTTTCTGCTATTTAAATACTTACTCATATAGCAGTACTGCGTGATTTGATCCGTTTGGTATTCATATTTGACTAATTTTAGTTTCAAATATTATCTTTTAATATTCTGGATTTTTCATGATTTTCTAGAAATTTTCGGAATTAAGTTGTAAATCTTCAAAACCGGTGTCGGCCAGTATCACTGGTTGTTTCCAGGAATTTTAATTTGCAATTGGAATCAAATTTATGAATTCCGCTTTCACATTCCTTCTTAAAATTATATTTTCTTCCTTTGGGCATTTTCTGGGAATTTTCAGATTTTATCAAAAAATCCAGCTTACCCGGTGTAGACACCGTTCATAGTATATTTCAGAATTTTTATTTTGAAAATGGAATAGAATTTCTGAAAAGCGATTTCACCAAAAGTCTTTATATAATATTTATTATTTTTGAAAATTTTTGGGAAGCTTTCCGAGATACTTTAATTTTTGGGACTTTTCGGTATTTTCCCAGATACCGAGGAGATTGTCACATATATTCCACTTTTGTCTTTTCCCATTTTCTCTTTCCTCCCTCAAATGCGAGTCTTACCTGGGATCCTGCATTTAATGCAGAGATCTTCTCCACGTGCCGCATTTAATGCGCTGTTAATCAACTCCCATCAAGCCATCATGACTTTCGTCCTTTTGTGAAACGCAGCTTGACATCTTTCCTTAAACGCAGCTTTGATTTCCGCGTTTGACTCATTTTGGCCTAAACGCAGCCCACCTTTTGCTTAAACGCAGCCCATCCCCTTCCTTGAAACGCAACATTCTTGATTTGGCTTTCCAAGGCAAAACTTGCAATCATTACTTCCCTACTATATAAATACCCCCACACTCTCTCTCTCTTTCATTTACTTCTTCTTCCTTGCTTCCTGCAGCCTCCAACAGAGAGCCACCAAGAGAGAGTCTCCTCCTCCCTTGGACCACCATATACTCCACCTACTCCACCTCCATTTTCACCACCAACACCACCACTTCTTTCTTCTCCATCTCCCACTCCTTTTCCAACAACCACAACATCCCCATACCACCAACTTCAACCTCTTTCACCAAGAAACCACCAAAGAACCCATCTTCACCAAAAAGCTTCACCACCATCTCCACCACCACCTGCACCACCGTGGCCACCACCAAGCATACCATCATCACCTCCTCGTCGACCTCTTTCCGACGGACTATAGATTCGTCCCCCGCAACAACGTTTGCAAGATCCCGTTTTGGAGTGGTGAACTAGACTTGCACCTCCATCTTCTCCAAACAACCACAACCCCTTTCCATCAACTTGTGAGGACCGGTACCCTCCTTTGGATTGGGACCGAGTTTCTCTGCGTCGGACGCATTTTAGGCGAGTAATTCTACTCGCCAAGACTTGGATATTATTTCATATTTGTTAAGAAAACACACCAGTTTCCTAAAAACGCACCAGTTTGCTAAAAACGCACCAGTTTCCTAAAAACGCACCAGTTTCCTAAAAACGCACCAGTTTGCTGAAAACGCACCAGTTTCCTAAAAACGCACCAGTTTCCTAAAAACGCACCAGTTTCCTAAAAACGCACCAGTTTGCTGAAAACGCACCAGTTTCCTGAAAACGCACCAGTTTTCTGAAAACGCACCAGTTTCCTGAAAACGCACCACTTTTCTGAAAACGCACCACTTTTCTGAAAACGCACCACTTTTCTTGAAACGTGCCACTTTTTGAGACGCGACCCAACCGAACGCAGCCTTCTTAAGTCGATTTGACCCTTTACTATAGTCGACTAACTCCTTCTCTAAGTCGACTAATTTCTCTCCCTAGTCGACTAATCTTGATTAATTGTTATGGTTAATTACTTCTTTGATTTTGAACATTATCTTTGGGTCATTTATTATATATCGCTATTTGCAAGACTTGTCACTTGATGAATATCACCTCTTATCATGCTATCTATTAACATAAGGCATGATCCACTTGACCCTCATAATTATCACGATAACGGGAATAATGACCTGACATCTTGGCAAGTACAACTGTACTCCTGATACTCATGTGATACATTATAGTACGAACCAGTACTCTTGATATTCCTGACTTGTTCTTGTTCATTCCCGTTATCTGATAATATTGTTAAACCATAAAACGAGACAACTTGCATCGGGTCGGGGGAAACTTGCGGCTATCAATATATGTTCGTGTTTACAGTGGTTTTAGGAATGTTGTGCAACTACATGTTCCGGTCTGACCTGTGGGCCTCCAGGCGACCGAGGGGAGTGCTGGCTCCCTCCTTCTTGGTACCATCTTGATAAGGGCATCCTATAAGACCCTCCTGTTAGCCTCGCGGCAGGTTCCGTCCACCAAGCAACGGAACAATCCTGGGCCGTGGTCCCGGGTATGCACGGGACCCACTGTAAACATAGTTCATTGATACCCCCGTCGGTTTCCAATAACAACCTCGATTTACTTCTATGTGGATGTATGTGTGTTGGGACGCTACTACACATACCTAGACATACGGGTAGGACGAGTAACAAGTATAAATAATGGAAATGGTGTAAATAATGTTATTCGAGCTTTACCTTCATAACTCCATCTCATGCTCACTGTACTCTTGCGCTCAACCCAGTTTTTGATGCTTATTACTGTTGATCATGTTAACTCATGCATATACTTGTCTCTACCCAACAATTGGTTTTTACCTGCATATTTGTTAGGGAGATTCTGACTCCCCTGAACTCGCATGTTCAGACTCTGAAGCGTGGATTGAAGTAGAGCCCTCCACTGAAGATCAAGCCTACTTCTCGGAGCAGGCTGTTTGCCCTAGCTCCTTCCATTCCTGAATCCTTCCACTAGCTCGGGGATCTCCTTTCCAGCCCGTGAGCATCTTTTGTTGTATAAATTGTAATTCCTACTTGGTATCTAGTGGTGATATAATGTACATGTAACAGTATATCACACTTTGTGATGACTTTGTAATCCTTATGTTGGAATGTATGTTATCACGTGCTTCCGTACTCTTTTATCTGCAAGTATTGTTGCTTAGCGTGTATACGTGAGGGTATTTCTGACCTGCGTATGTACGTCGCAGTGACGTCCCCGTACCCGTGGGATCGGGGCGTTACAGGTTGGTATCAGAGCCTAGGCTCTTACCCCTACAGTACGACCAAATTGCAAATTAATGGAATCGTAATTTGCAGTTAGGGTGCATGAGTTTCGGTTAAACACTCCAACTACAGAGTTATCCATTTCTTCTTGATATTCCTTTCCTTGATTCCTAAAGTCCATCTATCTTCTGCTTCCACTCCTCTTTTCAGATATCTTTTTCCAACATAAATATGGATAGGAGGGCAGGACGCAACAACTCATGGCAGTCACAGAATGGTCCCACAGGGGGAAACCCTGATATTCTTAGGGTTATCCAGGGTATGGTGGAGAATCAACAAAGGCAGACCGAACTTCTTCGGCAAGAATTAATAGCAGCTCCTCAGGAACGGAGGCCGGGCAACGTGTCAGACTTCAGGCGGTTGCAGCCGGCAATATTTACAGGGGAAGAGAGACCGCTAGATGCCGAGCAATGGCTGACTGACGCGACAGATCTCTTGAAGGCAGCACGGGTTCCAGAGGAAGATCGGGTAGAGGTCGCCAAGATACAGCTAAAGGATGTGGCTAGGAGCTGGTGGATAGCTGAGGAAGCGAGGCTGGAAAAACCCATCACTTGGGACCAGTTCTCCAAGAGCTTTTATGATAGATTCTTCCCTACCACAGCCCAGAAGGAGATGGAAGAGCAATTCATCCGACTTCAACAGTGGAACCGATCTGTGGATGAATACGCTGCGGAGTTTCTGAGGCTAAGTCGTTTTGCCCCGTATATGATAGCTGATGAGGAGAAACGGGCAAGCAGGTTTCAGCAGGGCTTACAAATGGATATTCAAGTCCTTTTGATTCCCCAGCAGCTGAAAACGTACTCCCAGGTTCTCACTGCGGCTCGGGAGGTGGAGCGAGAATTGGAGAAAAAGAATCTTGATCAGATGAGAAGGCAGGCCATGAAGAGGCCATTCCAACAACTGGGCAGAGGAGGTCCAGTTAGGACCGCAAGGGCCCCAATGGTTAGGAGGCCATTTCGGTCAGCCCCTCCTCAGTCAACCCACATAGTTCCTGTCTGTAATTATTGCCAGAGGCCAGGTCACTTGCAAAAGGATTGTCGCAGGGCTAATGGGTTGTGCCTGGCATGTGGATCTGGGGATCACACAATAGAAGGCTGTCCCCTTAAGAGAACAGGGATGATGAACCGAACCTTACCAGCACTTCCTGCCCCTATTAATCAGAGCAATCCAGGGCCGATGGTCGGAAGGGCCCCTCTCCCTCCACAACAACGGGCTTTTCGCCCAGCTCCAAGAGGAGGAAGGACAACAGCAGGTCGTGGGAGAGGACGGGCCTACAACTTGACAGCGGAAGAGGCCCAGGCTTCTGGAGAAGTAGTAACAGGTAAGATTATGGTGCACTCTAAACCTGTTTTGGCCCTCTTTGATTCTGGTGCTTCTCATTGTTACATATCAGATAATTTCATTGCTTTGAACTCTATACCTGCTGACTATTTAGACCACCAGTGGGAGATTGGTACCGGTAATGGAGTGGTTATCTCTAATAGAATTTGTGTAGATTGTCCGGTAGAACTGTGTGACAGGACGTTAACAGCGGATATGCTCGTGCTGGATACTAAAGGGTATGACGTAATTTTAGGCATGACTTGGCTCAGTAAATACCATGCGATCATTGATTGTAGAAACAGGAAAGTCATTTTCAGAATGCCGCTTCAGCCTGAGTTTCAATTTGAAGGAGAACACAGACCTGTCAAGGGAAAAACACAGATGACTGCTGCAGAGATTCAGAAAAAGGGGATACCAGTTTGGAATGAGTTTCCAGAAGTATTTAAGGAGATCTCAGGACTCCCACCCGATAGAGTGATTGAGTTCTCCATCGATATCATTCCGGGCATAGTCCCAATATCTAAGGCTCCATACAGAATGGCACCCGCTGAATTGGAAGTTCTCAAGAAGCAGTTACAAGAATATTCCGACAAGGGGTTGATTAGACCAAGTGCTTCACCGTGGGGAGCTCCAGTGTTATTGGCCAACAAGAAAGATGGTGGTAAACGGTTGTGTATAGACTACAGGGAATTGAACAAGGTTACCGTCAAGAATAAGTATCCCTTACCAAGAATTGACGATCTTTTTGATCAACTTCATGGGGCCCGAGTGTTTTCAAAGTTGGATTTGCTGTCAGGTTATCACCAACTGAGAGTGAAGAAAGAAGATGTTTCGAAGACAGCATTTAGAACTCGTTATGGTCATTATGAATTTCTGGTCATGCCCTTCGGAGTAACAAATGCCCCAGCTGTCTTTATGGATTTGATGAACCGCGTTTTCTCGCCATATTTGGACCAGTTTGTTGTGGTGTTCATCGATGATATCTTAATATATTCTAAGGACGACAGAGAGCATGCAGAACACTTAAGGATAGTACTACAGACTCTCCAGCAGGAACAACTTTATGCTAAGCAAAGCAAATGCGAATTCTTGTTAGATCATATAGCCTTCTTGGGCCATATAGTTTCAGAAGAAGGAATTTCAGTTGACCCTAGCAAAATTCAGGCAGTTAAAGATTGGCCAATCCCCAGGACAGTAACGGAAATTAAAAGCTTTCTTGGATTAGCTGGGTATTACAGGAGATTTGTCCAAGACTTTTCCACAATCGCAGCCCCATTAACGAAGCTCACCAGGAAAGGGGAAAGGTATCACTGGTCAGAGGAATGTACTGCAACATTTGAACAGTTAAAGGATGGACTAATTTCGGCTCCAATCTTGAAGACCCCCTCAGGAACAGGAGGGATGGTTATATATAGTGATGCATCTGGAAAGGGCCTAGGATGTGTTTTAATGCAGCATGGTCATGTTATAGCTTATGCATCTAGGCAATTGAAACCACATGAGAGAAATTACCCAACCCATGACTTGGAACTGGCGGCGGTAATATTTGCATTAAAAATCTGGAGACATTATCTTCTGGGAGATAAGGTGTTAATCTACACAGATCATAAGAGTCTTAAGTATGTCTTCACCCAGAGAGAATTAAATATGAGGCAAAGACGGTGGCTTGAATTGATGGCCGACTATGACATAGAATTACAGTACCATCCCGGTAAGAACAATACAGTCCCAGATGCATTGAGCAGGAGACCAGAGAATAGAGTATTATTGCGACTCACTCAACAAAAGGAATTGCTTCAGGAAATCATGAAATTGGATTTAATGGTGACACAAGGAGCTGATAAGTCGGATCAACTAATGACCTTCCAGATTCAACCAACTCTGAAGAGTGAAATTAAGGAAGCCCAAAAGGGGGACCCCAGATTGCAGAAATTCAGGGCTCAAGTAGAAGCTGGATTAAGGACTGATGTTCATATTCATTCGGATGGTGCTCTTTATTTTGGTGACAGAATTTGTGTACCCCAAGGAGAAGTTCGGCAGAAGGTTTTGGCAGAGGCACACAGTTCGGCGTATTCCGTACACCCAGGAGGAAATAAAATGTATCAAGACTTAAAACAGAAGTTTTGGTGGAATGCCATGAAGAGGGAGATAGCCCAGTATGTAGCAAAGTGCTTAGTATGTCAGCAAATAAAGGCAGAACATCAGAGGACGGCTGGACTTCTACAACCGTTGCCGATACCTGAATGGAAGTGGGAACATATCACCATGGATTTCGTCACAGCTCTACCCCGCAGTCCCAAGAGTAACAATGCAGTATGGGTAATCGTTGACCGCCTCACTAAAGCAGCCCACTTTCTACCTTTCAGAGTGGGTCAGTCAACCGAAGTTCTTGCAGATAAATATGTGAAGGAAATTGTTCGTCTACATGGAGTTCCGGCTAGCATCGTGTCGGACAGAGACACGAGATTCC
This sequence comes from Agave tequilana, assembly GCA_038442645.1. Lineage (NCBI taxonomy): Eukaryota > Viridiplantae > Streptophyta > Magnoliopsida > Asparagales > Asparagaceae > Agave > Agave tequilana. The sequence continues at coordinate 255,392 of JAVJIF010001817.1, forward strand.
GATCGCATTTCTGGGAAAGCCTCCAGGAAAAGTTAGGAACTAGTTTAAAGTTTAGTACCTCGTATCATCCCCAGACAGACGGACAATCTGAACGAACTATCCAAATCCTTGAAGACATGTTACGAGCCTGCATGATAGAATTTAAAGGGTCATGGGAAGACTATATTCATTTGGTAGAATTCTCTTATAATAACAGCTATCAGGCCAGTATCAAGATGGCACCATTTGAGGCATTATATGGCAGAAAATGCAGGTCGCCGATATGTTGGGACGAAGTTGGCGAAAGGAGGCTTATGGGACCAGATATTTTAGTTCAGACGACAGAGAAAGTCCGAATTATCAGAGATCATCTCCGGGCAGCACAGAGCCGACAGAAGAGTTGGGCAGACACAAATAGAAGACCGTTGGAATTCAGAACAGGTGACCATGTATTTTTGAAGATATCACCCACAAAAGGAGTAATCCGGTTCGGTACTCGTGGAAAGCTTAGTCCGAGATACATCGGCCCATTCGAAATTCTGGATCGTGTGGGAGAAGTATCTTACCGATTGGCATTGCCGCCATCCTTGGAGGGAGTACATAATGTGTTCCACGTATCGCAGTTAAGGAAGTATGTCAAGGATGAGAGTCACATCCTGGACCACTTAGAATTAGAACTGCGACCAGATTTGTCCTACGAAGAACAGCCGATGGCCATTCTGGACAGAAGTGTTAAAACATTGAAGAATCGAGAAATACCATTGGTACTGATTTCTTGGAATAGGCACGTGCCAGGAGAAGCCACATGGGAACGAGAGGATGTTATTCGTGAGCGTTACCCACAACTATTTACAACTTAGTTGGTAAAACCCTTCCTTCCTATTCTTCTCTACCGTCATCTTCCCCTTCCTGAAATTTCGAGGACGAAATTTTTTGTAAGGTGGATAGATTGTAACACCCCATCCTCGGTATACGTGCACAGTTACGTATCCTGATTTTTGGTGCATTTTATTATTATTATTTTATTTTATTTTATTTTCTGCTATTTAAATACTTACTCATATAGCAGTACTGCGTGATTTGATCCGTTTGGTATTCATATTTGACTAATTTTAGTTTCAAATATTATCTTTTAATATTCTGGATTTTTCATGATTTTCTAGAAATTTTCGGAATTAAGTTGTAAATCTTCAAAACCGGTGTCGGCCAGTATCACTGGTTGTTTCCAGGAATTTTAATTTGCAATTGGAATCAAATTTATGAATTCCGCTTTCACATTCCTTCTTAAAATTATATTTTCTTCCTTTGGGCATTTTCTGGGAATTTTCAGATTTTATCAAAAAATCCAGCTTACCCGGTGTAGACACCGTTCATAGTATATTTCAGGATTTTTATTTTGAAAATGGAATAGAATTTCTGAAAAGCGATTTCACCAAAAGTCTTTATATAATATTTATTATTTTTGAGAATTTTTGGGAAGCTTTCCGAGATACTTTAATTTTTGGGACTTTTCGGTATTTTCCCAGATACCGCGGAGATTGTCACATATATTCCACTTTTGTCTTTTCCCATTTTCTCTTTCCTCCCTCAAACGCGAGTCTTACCTGGGATCCTGCATTTAATGCAGAGATCTTCTCCACGTGCCGCATTTAATGCGCTGTTAATCAACTCCCATCAAGCCATCATGACTTTCGTCCTTTTGTGAAACGCAGCTTGACATCTTTCCTTAAACGCAGCTTTGATTTCCGCGTTTGACTCATTTTGGCCTAAACGCAGCCCACCTTTTGCTTAAACGCAGCCCATCCCCTTCCTTGAAACGCAACATTCTTGATTTGGCTTTCCAAGGCAAAACTTGCAATCATTACTTCCCTACTATATAAATACCCCCACACTCTCTCTCTCTTTCATTTACTTCTTCTTCCTTGCTTCCTGCAGCCTCCAACAGAGAGCCACCAAGAGAGAGTCTCCTCCTCCCTTGGACCACCATATACTCCACCTACTCCACCTCCATTTTCACCACCAACACCACCACTTCTTTCTTCTCCATCTCCCACTCCTTTTCCAACAACCACAACATCCCCATACCACCAACTTCAACCTCTTTCACCAAGAAACCACCAAAGAACCCATCTTCACCAAAAAGCTTCACCACCATCTCCACCACCACCTGCACCACCGTGGCCACCACCAAGCATACCATCATCACCTCCTCGTCGACCTCTTTCCGACGGACTATAGATTCGTCCCCCGCAACAACGTTTGCAAGATTCTGTTTTGGAGTGGTGAACTAGACTTGCACCTCCATCTTCTCCAAACAACCACAACCCCTTTCCATCAACTTGTGAGGACCGGTACCCTCCTTTGGATTGGGACCGAGTTTCTCTGCGTCGGACGCATTTTAGGCGAGTAATTCTACTCGCCAAGACTTGGATATTATTTCATATTTGTTAAGAAAACACACCAGTTTCCTAAAAACGCACCAGTTTGCTAAAAACGCACCAGTTTCCTAAAAACGCACCAGTTTGCTGAAAACGCACCAGTTTCCTGAAAACGCACCAGTTTCCTAAAAACGCACCAGTTTCCTGAAAACGCACCAGTTTGCTGAAAACGCACCAGTTTCCTAAAAACGCACCAGTTTCCTAAAAACGCACCAGTTTCCTGAAAACGCACCAGTTTCCTGAAAACGCACCAGTTTTCTGAAAACGCACCAGTTTCCTGAAAACGCACCACTTTTCTGAAAACGCACCACTTTTCTTGAAACGTGCCACTTTTTGAGACGCGACCCAACCGAACGCAGCCTTCTTAAGTCGATTTGACCCTTTACTATAGTCGACTAACTCCTTCTCTAAGTCGACTAATTTCTCTCCCTAGTCGACTAATCTTGATTAATTGTTATGGTTAATTACTTCTTTGATTTTGAACATTATCTTTGGGTCATTTATTATATATCGCTATTTGCAAGACTTGTCACTTGATGAATATCACCTCTTATCATGCTATCTATTAACATAAGGCATGATCCACTTGACCCTCATAATTATCACGATAACGGGAATAATGACCTGACATCTTGGCAAGTACAACTGTACTCCTGATACTCATGTGATACATTATAGTACGAACCAGTACTCTTGATATTCCTGACTTGTTCTTGTTCATTCCCGTTATCTGATAATATTGTTAAACCATAAAACGAGACAACTTGCATCGGGTCGGGGGAAACTTGCGGCTATCAATATATGTTCGTGTTTACAGTGGTTTTAGGAATGTTGTGCAACTACATGTTCCGGTCTGACCTGTGGGCCTCCAGGCGACCGAGGGGAGTGCTGGCTCCCTCCTTCTTGGTACCATCTTGATAAGGGCATCCTATAAGACCCTCCTATTAGCCTCGCGGCAGGTTCCGTCCACCAAGCAACGGAACAATCCTGGGCCGTGGTCCCGGGTATGCACGGGACCCACTGTAAACATAGTTCATTGATACCCCCGTCGGTTTCCAATAACAACCTCGATTTACTTCTATGTGGATGTATGTGTGTTGGGACGCTACTACACATACCTAGACATACGGGTAGGACGAGTAACAAGTATAAATAATGAAAATGGTGTAAATAATGTTATTCGAGCTTTACCTTCATAACTCCATCTCATGCTCACTGTACTCTTGCGCTCAACCCAGTTTTTGATGCTTATTACTGTTGATCATGTTAACTCATGCATATACTTGTCTCTACCCAACAATTGGTTTTTACCTGCATATTTGTTAGGGAGATTCTGACTCCCCTGAACTCGCATGTTCAGGCTCTGAAGCGTGGATTGAAGTAGAGCCCTCCACTGAAGATCAAGCCTACTTCTCGGAGCAGGCTGTTTGCCCTAGCTCCTTCCATTCCTGAATCCTTCCACTAGCTCGGGGATCTCCTTTCCAGCCCGTGAGCATCTTTTGTTGTATAAATTGTAATTCCTACTTGGTATCTAGTGGTGATATAATGTACATGTAACAGTATATCACACTTTGTGATGACTTTGTAATCCTTATGTTGGAATGTATGTTATCACGTGCTTCCGTACTCTTTTATCTGCAAGTATTGTTGCTTAGCGTGTATACGTGAGGGTATTTCTGACCTGCGTATGTACGTCGCAGTGACGTCCCCGTACCCGTGGGATCGGGGCGTTACACTAGCATACACAATCGCCTCACCCCAAAACGATTTGTCTAATCATGCATTAGATAACAACTACTGAACCTTCTCCAACAAGGAACAGTTTACCTCTTTAGCCAACCCATATATACCTTCTGTGAAGTGAGTACCAATACCAGTGTTCTGGCCAAATTGTAGAAATTGGTTCATGTATCTTTCAATATTACCAATTTGTAACTCTTTAATATTCCTACCTGTCTGCTTCTCCATTTTTCCTTTCACTTCACCAAACATACTGGGGCTTCACACCTTTGTCTCATGGGATATATCCAACAATGCCTAGATAAATTATCAATAAAAGAAATAAAGTACATGTGACCTCCAAGCGATGTAGTCTTAGCAGGTCCCCAACGCTTACGTGGACACAATCAAGAAGACCTTCTGAGCGGTGAGCACTGGTGCTGAATTTCACCTTCTTCTTCTCCAGATCGCTGTGTTCATGCACCAAGTTACAGGTAGCAGTACCTTCTAACGATCCCTTCTTTGCAGGAGCTTGCAAAGACTTTTCACCTCCATGTCCGACCTTCATCTGCCAGACCTGCGTGCAAATATTATCTGAAGAAATAGAAGTCTCCACCTGATCTGTAACTGTACTACCCTTCAAGTAGTAGAGATTGTTCGGCGGACGCCCTTCATCACCACCATTGAGCCTTTGGTTATCTTGAGAACATCATCTCGTATTGATACCATAAGGCCCAACGTTTCTAAAGCACTAACAGAGATAAGATTTTTATTGAGTTGAGGTACATACCTCACCTCGTTCAATTCTTGTACTATCACATCATCCATCTTGATACGGACTGTACCCATGCCTTCCACATTACATGGATGATCCTCACCCATGACCATGAAGCATCCATCTAGCTTCTCAAAGCTAGAAAATCAGGCCCTGTTCGGGCATACATGATAGGTAGCTCCTGTATCTAAGATTTACTCAACATTATCTGAGTAACCAACAGTAGGAGAAGTAACCGAGAGAGAGAGAGAGAGAGAATACTGATGAATCTGAATCCAATCCATCCGCCTGAAAAGTACTGGCTTGAGTACTAGACACCTGTGCGAGATTTGTCTCGGTCATCAGCTCCTTCTTCTTATCTTTGGCCTTCGGACAGTCAACCTTTCAGTGCCCTAACTCCTTGCATAAGGCGCACTGATTCCTCTTTAGATATCTGAAGCCTGATCTGGACTTTGAACTTCCTTGATCATCTCTTCCCTTCTTATTGAAACTCCTGTCTCTTACCGCCAATGCCTCTATTGTTGTGCTCCTCGAGGAAGACAGTCTGTCCTGTCTCCTTGCTTCATAACTCACAAGAGCAGCAGACACCTCACTCTAGCTAAGGGATTTTCTTCTATTGATCAATGTAAGAGTAAAGGTCTCATACTCTTCTTGAGGAAGAAAATTCAATAGAATTACCACCGTATCCTCTTCATCAATCTCCACATCCATATTAATTAGATCTGTAAGAAGCTTTGTGTAGCTATTCATGTGTTCGTTGATAGAGCATCCTCTCTGCATCTGAAAACGATAAAGCTTACTCTTCAACTGCAACCGTGATTTGGCGCTTTTCGTCAGATACTTCTTCTCTAGGATCTCTCACAGCTGCCTCGCAGATGTTTCATACAACACATGATACTTGATGTTTTGTGTCAAACAAGACCTGATCAAGCCACACGCCGTACAGTTCATCTTATCCTAATCTTCTTCAGTTGATGCACGCTTCTTTTCCAACCGTAGAGTGTCTTTGAGGTTTGATGTCGTCAGCGCATCCATCATCTCACACCTTCACATACCGAAGTTGTTCTTGTCGTCGAACTTTACCACATCAATCCTTAACGGATGTGAATTTGATATAGGGGCCGTTTGTTTCGCGTAAAACTCCGTAATTCGTAAATGACTTACTACCCAGTTACAACTACGGCGTTTGTTTGGACCGTAATAAGTAAAAGACTTACGTAACTCAACTAACACTCACTTGTAACCCAGTTACCAGTCACTTAAAGCCCAGTTACAGTTAATTTTGTGGTCATACAAATTTGTAATATTTTTTTATTAATATTAACATTTTTAATATTTAACTTTTTAATATTTATTTGCAGTATTAAAACTTTTAAAATCACCAAATAGTTAATTTTGTGGTCAACTTTTTCACTTACGACTTATACATTACGACAACCAAACACCGCAAAGTACAATACACTTTCCCACTTTACAATTTATATTACCAACCAAACACCGTAAAAATTACATACATGTAACTCATTTACAATTGTAAAGACTTTACCAATTACAACTACGAATTACGGCCAGTTACGACAACCAAACAGACCCATACTTTATCTAGCCATCTTTTTAACTGATTCCTCAAAGCAATGCAGAAACAAACGGAGTTAGATAAAACAAACTAGATAAAGACAGAATTTTTACCTCCACGCGAAAACCTCGAAGAGTTTCTGTAGTAATATACTCCTCCAAATTGATTCTTCGAGCAATCTACACACTGTTTGAGATCGATTCATGATCCCACAAACAGTCCCAACGCTGCTCCGAGATCGACACACGGTCACCACCTAACAACAACTGATGCTCTCAGAATCAACACATGATCCCACGACGAACCTGGGTGGCTCTGATACTACTTGTTGCGCGCGTGCGCCCTTGACAACAACCCCTCTGAGGAATCCACCGAACGGAGACTGATGTGCCGGAGATGTACCCAACATGACAAGAATAGAGAACAATAGAGAAAAACAATCAACACAGTATTTAACGAGGTTTGGCAACGTGCCTATGTCCTCGGGGCAAGGGAGAGAGAGATTTTATTGATTCAACAATCAATTACAACTTATTCCTTCTTTAAGGAATTTTTAAGGAGATTTTCAGAGGGATTTTCAAGGATACAATACATAAGGGCTCTATCCTTATTTATAGCCACAGAGTCTCAGGGTTTTAGGAAAACCCGATTGGATTCGATTCCAAAACAGAAAAGGAATTCGAATCTAGCCAAAACGCGTCTGTCGGTCGACCAGACCCAACAGAGAGCAGCCTCGCTTTCAGTCGGTCGACCGTGTGGTCGACCGCTCTTTAGCCACAGTCGACCGGGCGGTCGACCGGGATACTCTTGTGCACGTTGTGCACACCGGTCGACCGGCGGTCTACCGGCCTTCTCCACCGGTCGACCGTGCGGTCGACCGGATGCTTTTCTGGCATGATTCAATGCGCCGTTCACTCCCTTTGTCTTCTGATCTCTGTGCTACCATCCTCTATCTCTCCTCTATCTCCTCTCTCCCTACAAGAGGTTCAACACGACATTGAGAAATTGAAGGTAATGGAACAGGGTAAAGTCAGTTTAGAGGAGAAAATTTGTGAGCTTAAGGAAATAATTGGTAATCTTCATGAACAAAATTTGTCCTTCGATCTCAAGATAAAAGATTTGCAAGATGAAATGAAATTATTAAAGGAAAAAAAAACAAGAAGATTTGGTCCAGAGGCACTGAGGACTGACAGATCAAATGGAAGTGGTTTCAGAGAAAAATGTGATCTTGGAGAACTCTTTATCAGGTGCAAATGTTGAACTAGGAGAGCTACGAGAGAAAGCAAATGCATTGGAGGCTTCTTGTGAAACTCTTCTTGGTGAAGTCTCCAATCACGTTGTTGAAAAGGGTGTTTATATCAGATAGAGATTTTATCTGAGAATATGGAGAGGCTTTCGGAGGGGAAAAAACTTCTTAGAGAAATTTTTTCTGTCTGATGCAAATGTTGAACATGAGGGCCTAAAGGCAAGATTTAAAGATTTGGAGGAGTGCTGCCTGTTTCTTTGTGATCAAAAGTCCACTCTTGTTGCTAAAATATACTCTTATCTCCTAGGTAGAAAATCTTGAGAATAAAATTTTGGAATCACAAGATTAACATTTGAATCTACAGAGAGAAAAAAATTCAACATTTTTCGATAGTCATGATGCTCCAAAGTTTCTTTACACTAGAAAAGCAATGAAGGTCTCATCTTGTCAATACCAAGTTGACCAGTTTTTTTTTTTTTAAAAATAACCAGATATGTTTACTAGAAGAAGAAATTCAGGTTAAGTTGGAGGACTTTGAAATGGAACATCAAAAATTCTTGAATTCCCTTTAAGAGATTTTCATACTGCGGAGCTGTCTAAGTGAAATGAATGAGAAGAACTCGTTTCTTTATTGAGAATGTCAGAATATTATATAATCATCTAAATGTGTAGAGAATCAAGTTTCGGAACTCAAGGACAAAGAACTCATCCAAAAGAAAAAGCAAACATCCCTACAGAGCGCAATCAGGTTCTAAGCAAAGGCATTTGTCTGTTAGATGAAACACTTGCATTGATATAATGCATAAGAATGAGAATTATATCATGGATGAAGCACTTGTGCAAACTGTTTTGAGTGAAATTAAGAACTTGATAAATTCCATTTCAGACGTCCAAGATGAAAACTGACAGCTTCATGATGAGATACTGAACCCTGAGAGCAAGTATTTGATGCTACCAGATCAAAACACCTATCTAGAGAGAAATTATACACTTCATCAAGTCATGAAGCTCGAAAATTCTTTAAAACTACTGAATCAAGAGCATGAAGCTCTTGTCCTATCCTCTTCGGGTCAGCTGGGTTCTTCGCAAAACCAAATCTAACTCCTACAAGAAGAAATTCGGGTTAGGGATGAGCATTTTGAAATGGTACAGCAAAAGTCCATGAATGCTCTTCTTGAGAATATTATCCTGCAGAGATGTTTATATGACATGAAAGACAGAACTTGACACTCTCTGGAGACTGCTAGAAAATTCTAAAAGAATCTAGAGTGTTGGGCAAACTAATTTCAGAACTCAAGCACAAATGCCTCATCAAGAGAAGGAGGTGGTGTTAATATCACAGTGTAATGAGAAGTTAAGGAATAAGATTCTTTTAGTATCGATGAAACTTAATATCAATAAGAAGTGCGGAACAATTGATGGAACCAATGATGAAGAAATATTACAAATTGTTCTGGGTGAAATTAAAATCATGTTGAATTCTATTTCAAATGCCCTGGAGGAAAGATGTTCGAGGTGAAAAGGTGCAGAAGTTCAAAGCAAATCATGTTGGTTAATATGTCTATGTTCAAGCCCTGGGATTATATTTATATACTCCCTCGAACTCCCATTGTAGCAAAGAGCTATAACGAGTCGTATCCGCAGGGAGGGTATGCGATAGAAGCTTTGTCAGGTTTTTATAGTTCTTGTTTTTGAAAAGAAACGAAGGTTCTTCTTTGTTTAAGAATGAAAGAAAAGAAAGTAAAGAAGAAGATTGTGAAGTTATGGTTGTTGTGGTTTAACGAAAATGAAAACAAGAGATGCGAGATGAAAATGGTGAATAGTTTAAAAAAGAAAGAAAGTAGTCTTGTTTAGAAAGAGAAGATTTGAAAAGAGAAAACAAGTTGCTTTTAAAGAAAAGAGTTTTAACAATTGGAGGAAGATCATGACTAACTAACAACTTTACACTACTAACTTACTAATCACTTGAATGAATTGTGCCACATGTGATTCATTGGTAATATATCCATATTGGTTTATCAAGTCTAAAAGATAGCCCAATTTGGAGTGTTCCTTTCTTAGCTTGGTTATGTCGCCTCCTTGAATCACGTGCTCTCAATAGAGAAATAAGAATGGAACATAAGAGTTGAGATTCACAAATTAACAATGCATACCAATAATGTCAAGTTCATTAGATCATCAAAGCCATTATTTTAGCAAGCATGAAATAAGAAGTTTATGCATTATCTTGTTAGCATTCCAGGTAAACCCATCATCATGTTCCATCATCAAGGCACTTGCCAAAGTGGCAAGACACTTAAAGAGGCATACTGAGTTATTTGGAGAGAATCACGCAACTTCAATAAAATATCACTCATCTTCATTGGGAATCAAGAATACTTGTAAAGCACAAGATTAGAAATTAAATGCATCCAATAAATCACATGAGTTGTATCATCTAAGAGTTAGTAGTTAGTAGTGTTAGAGGTTAGTTAGTCATGTTAGAGTTAGCTAGCCATGGAAATGTAAAGCATGAAAGAAAGCATAGTTACACTAATTGTAAGAAAGTAAAAAGCTTAGAAACAAAGCAACAAGAAACTAGATGAGGAAGAACATGGAGCTTTGCATTGATTGTCACCTTCAAATACAAAATTCTCACTCTCAGCCTCTCTCTCTCTCTTTTCTGGAAGAAAGAAAAATGAACATACAAGAGAACTCTAAACAAATCCTAAGTTTTTCTCCTTATTTTCTAATTATTTTCTAACTGTTGCAATCAGAGGCCCTTGGGGTCTGTATATATGCACCAAAACCCTAGTCCCTTTCCATCTTAGCCGTCGGATGAAAAGATGCATCAACGACCATAAGACTACCACAGATCCGCGGGCAGAGCCGCGTTTTCGTGGCAGTATCTCGGCCGTTACGCTAGCGATAGCTCTGACAGCCAGACTTTATCAGGTGTCCTGTAAAAGCTTCTAATATCCTGAAAATATTCTCTGGTTCGTTATAGGTTTGGGCTTCTTTGATTGGGTTTCAAATAATCCTCTTTTATTCCTCTTTTTAACTAGAATTTAGGCCTTCTCCATTAGAGTTTGGACCTAAAATTCAGAGAAAAAACCGTTAAAAATAGTATTTTTTTTGACAAATGCATAGGAAATGTGATGAAAATAATACAAAAATGAATACTAATCACACCCCTACACTTAACTTTTACTCGTCCTCAAGCAAAATAAGCAAATAAAGAAAAATCCTAAACTAGAGTTATTACACCACTTTCGTAAGTAACGCAATTGCACTGAGCATGTGCACCAGGCCGTTAAACCTCTAGGTTACCCCCTAGAGTAGGAGTTTTGTCTCCTGAGGATTTTTAGCGGATTACGCCCACCAAATCCATAAAAAAAAAAAAACAAATGTTAGTGGTTTTAAAAACCTTATTTTGAAAGATAAGAAAGATATATATATTTTTTATGATCCATTTTGCAAAAATTAAGTGATCTTTAGGGTTTTATATTAACCTAAACTATTCCTTCTTAATTATAAGTCTCCACTCGAAGCTCTGTCTTTAATTAAGATTAAATTTCAAAAGTAAATTGATCATTAGATTTTACATCAAGGTTAAAGTATATACACTTATATGTATGAGAAATTGCACTTAGACTATGATACCTTTATTTATATTTTCATATATATATATATATATATATTTAATTTTTTATTTTTTTTTATAGACATATATGTACACTTTTTATTTTTCTTAGCTTCATTAGGCTTTCTAATTTACCCATATAGCAAGCATTAACCGATGACTCTCATACCAGACGATCTTAGGGTACCAAAAGAGAATATATCCTTTGGGCTCAAGGACTCGAGTAAACAAGGCCACGAATGCTTAGGACTTAACCACCTTTAGGCGTGACTGATCATACTTCCTAAGGTACAACTAACTAGCTTAATTGGTAATCAAGTATTTATTTATTTATATTTATAAAAAATTTTATACTGTATATATATTTTTATATTTTTTTATAAATAAAGGAATTTAGGTCTTTGTTTTAATCCATTAACATGTAAATGTATATAATACTTAGGAAAAATTTAAAATCTAGCTATCTTTCTACTCTTCCTTACTTAACCTAAAAATTCAACAATTCTTCTTATTTTAACTTATATTAAGAAATCATAGTTTAGAGTTTCCCTAATTCCTAAGATCAAGTTAATTTTCTTAAAAATGGGTCAAAATATATTTTATATATTATTTTTTTATAAAGGAAAAGAAATTTCCTAAAAGAAAGAAAAATCTAAAAAATCCTAAAAGAAAGAAAGGAAAAAAATCTAAAAGGGCATCTAAAAGGAAAAATAAGAAAGAAAAATCTAAATCTAAAAAGAAAATAAGAAAAAAATTTATGTTAGTACCCTCCCCCACACCTATTTCATGCATTATCCTCAATGTATGCAATAAGAAATGAATGCATAAAATAAGCTAAGTGAAAAGGATGTCACTCTCGCCTATGGCTCGGACCAGCAGAAGTGCTCGGGCTGGCCGACCGTATCTTCTTAAGCCCTTCTCTATATGATCAAGTTGCGTGGTCTGCTCCTCCATTTATTTTCTCAGCCTAATTTACCTCTTTAAAAATTTCTTCATGCCTCTCCAAATGGAAGACATAAATGCTCTCGAATCGGTGGCTTGTGGTTGCCGCCAAAACTCAGGCTCATCATCCTCCTCCAACAGTTCCTCAGAAGAGGACTCAGGTGGGATGTCCTCAGGTTAGACACTAGGTGTCTAAATAGCATGTAAGCAGCTGTTATACACACTAGTTATACGTTCTGGGGCTACAAAGACTCGGTCATAAGTAGAGAAGACCTCGTCTGGTAGGAAATTCCTACACAGGTGTGTGACTAAAACATGATACGAGTACTTTGCACCCCTAGTATGTTGGGAGTTGGTGATCAAGCTGTGGAGTATGATCATGTTTAGGCAGACTTTGTGTTGTCTAGTCATCAAACACTGAATTATTTGCAACACGGGCTAATTGAACGATGTGGTATGGTCAAGGCCTAGAATGTTGTGTTGGACCCATCGTTCAATGCAATGGACATTTTGGAAGGTGGTACTAGCCTTAAGCCCACAGTCTTGCTCGGTACAACGAGCACCCATAATGGACATGTGTTCTATAAGGGGCAAGAGCTCGTTGTGGTATGGTAAATTGGGGACCTATGTGTAGTCTTCAATCATGTCAACAGTAACAATGATGGCCCCAGTCTCAAAGTGCACAGTGAATTATTATTGTCAAGATCTATGGTGGTGGTGTCAATACATGAATAGAATTTCTTGACAAGCTCAGGGCAATAATATGCTTCATATTCAGAGTTATCATAAATCAAAGCATACCAAATCCTCTATCTAATTTTATCCAAAAAGACATACCCATAACCATTAACATCACTAAGGATCCTAGAGAAATCCTTTCCTGCAAAAATTGAAGAGACCATGTATTAAAATTCAAAAAAAATAGATAGAAAATGTAAACCTCCTACAGAATTCTTAGGGGGAAATGAAAGTTTGATTGCACTAGGCGCGATTAAAGGTTGCTGTAGATCTAAGATCTACCCAAGAGATCGACTATGGAATTGGGCGGCGCGCTGGAAACGTTAGAAAGGCCCCAGGTGCACGGCAATTTATGGCTTTCCGTGGCAGAGTTGAGGAGGCAGAGGATGGGTTTTCTTACGAGGCGGCGCGTTATCTCTTTAACTCTAGATCTGATCTCAAATTTAGGGTTGAGGCACAGTAGAGAGGTAAGAGACTATTTATAGAGAGGGGAAAGAGTGAATTTCTCTTGTTTGTCCCTCGGTATAGGTGGAAATTCCTATACTAGGGATTAGTTTTTATATTTTTTGAAGAAAAAGAAGAGAATATGTACAAGAGAAAACCCTAATGGTGTGTTTTACAATTAAGTCTAAAAAATTTTCTTTGTTTTATTTAACAATTTTTATATTTAATTTTTTATAGGAAAAAGGAAAGGAAAAAGGTGGTATTTACAAAAAGGCATCCCTAAAAAATTTTGCAATGAATGGCAGGGAAAAATCAGATAAAGGCATGGTCACGTGTATACTGGGTCACAGAGACCCAGTTCCAAAGTTCCATATGGCTCAGGCTTGATGGTGAAGAACAGCTTCAATCTTTGTCCATTGACTTTAAATATGTTACCATTCTTTGGATCAGCTACACCATGTTGAAAGACTATTTGAACAAGAAAGAGTCCTGACCAACGCGCCTTTAATTTTCTGGCGAAGAGGTGGGCCTAGAGTTGTATAGCAGAACCTTTTGTCCTGCGACAAATTTTTTTCCTATGCATGGATTGATCATGAAAATGTTTGGTTCTGCTTTTAAAAATTCGAGCGTTGTCACAGGCTTCATTTTTTATTTCTTCTACCTCGAAAATCCATAGTTTTTATAGGTCACTGGCTTTGTTCAAGTCAAAATTGAGCTGCTTAGTAGCCCACAAAATACGGTGCTCTAGTTCTACTGGCAGATGGCAGGTTTTTTTAAACACAATTTGATACGGAGACATCCCTAGAATAGTCTTGAAGGCGATCCTATAGGCCCGAGTGCATCAATAAGCTTAATCAACCAATCTTTCCTATCTGCCCTGCGATTTTATCGAGAATGAGTTTTAGTTGTCTATTAGTAACTTCGACCTGCCTATTCGTTTGAGGATGGTATGCCTTGGATAATTTGTGAGATATGAAATACTTCTGCATTAGGGCTTCAAAAGTTCGATTGCAGAAATGAGTCCCATTATCGCTTATTATCGCACGGGGGGCTCCGAAGCGTGAAATGATATTTTCTCTCAAAAATTTGATGACAAATCAGTTGTCATTCGTCCTTGTTGGCATAGCTTCTATCCACTTAGAAACATAATCTACAGCAACCAAAATGTATTGGTGACCGAACGAATTAGGAAAGGGTCCCATAAAATCGACGCCCCACACATCGAAAATTTCTACTTTCAAAAGTGGATTAAGGGACATCATGTCCTTACATGTTATTCAACCCATCATTTGACATCTTGTATAGAGCTTGCAACATTTGAAGGAGTCCTTGAATAGAGTGGGCCAATAGAACCCACTCTGTAAAACTTTCTCAGTAGTCTTGCAGGGACCAAAGTGTCCACCGCATGCAACTCATGACAAAAAGTCAACAAATGATTATGCTCATCCTCTAGAAGACACCTTCATATGATCTGATCAGGACAATATTTGAAGAGATATGGTTCATCCCAGAAGAAGAACCATATCTGCGTGAAAAAGCGATGCTTATCCTGTCTTTACCAATTAGAAGGTGTTTGCCAGGTTGCTAGATAGTTTACAATGTCAACATACCAGGTCTCCTTACACATCACTAGGATGTATTCATCAGGAAAGTTCTCATTAATCGGTATTGTTTTCACTGGTGCATTTGGAATTCTTGACAAATAATTTGCCACCACATTTTCAACGCCTATTTGTCCTTTATTTCTAAATCAAACTCTTGCAAAAAGAGGATCTAACGAATGAGTCTAGCCTTAGCATTCTTTTTTTGCATCAAATATCAAGGGCAGAATGATTTGTGAACAACGTTGTTTTGGACCTGAGTAGGTATTGCTGGAATTTCTCCAACGCAAACACAACTGCCAAAATTCCTTTTCGGTCGTCGTATAATTGAGTTGGGAATCATTGGGCATCCTATTTGTATAATAAATCAGGTGTTGCCTGTTATCATGAGCTATCTTAGGACAGTGCCAATGGCATAATCAGAGGCATCACACATGACTTCAAATGATTTAGTCCAATCGAGTGCCGAAATGATCGGGGCAGGGACAAGTTGTTATTTTAACTTCTCCAAGCTTCTAAACATCCATCATCAAAATAGAAGGCACATCCTTAGCTAATAGATTTGTCAAGGGTCTAGCAATCTTGCTAAACTCTTTTATAAATCTTCTATAGAAATCAGCGTGTCCTAAAAAAGATCTGATGTCTTTTATGCATTTTGCTCAGAGAGTTTAGCTATCACTTCTATCTTGGATTTATCAACCTCAATTCCTCTTCTTGAAATTTCATGCCGAAGGATGATTCCGTTTTTGACCATGAAATGACACTTTTCCCAGTTAAGTGTCAAATTATTTTCCATGTATCTTTTTAGAACCAATTTGAGATGATGCAGGCATTGGTCAAAGAAATCTCCATAGATTGAAAAGTCATCTATAAATACCTCCAAAATTTGTTCCACATGTCCGAGAATAGACTAAGCATGCAATGTTGGAATGTTGCAGGAGCGTTGCATAATCCAAATTGCATCCTATGGTATGCAAACATTTCAAAGGAACAGGTGAAAGTTGTTTTCTCTTAGTCTTCGGTAGCAATGAAAATTTGAGTGTATCTAAATATCCATCCAGAAAATAATAGTACTCTTATCCGGCCAGTCTTTCTAACATATAATCTCTGAAGAGAAGAGGAAAGTGGTCTTTACATATGGCTAAGTTTAGCTTGTGATAATCAATGCAAACTCGAATCTTCATTGAAAGACGAGTTTACACTAATTCTTTCTTGTCATTTTCCACCATGGTAAACCCAGCTTTCTTGAGCACAGTGTAGACTGGACTTACCCATTGGCTATCAGATATGTAATAAATTATCCCATTGTCTAGGAGTTTAAGGACAACCTCTTGCATAATAGGGTTGAGTCTATGCTGTAGGTCACGTTTGGGTTTTGCCTCTTCTATCAGATGAATGCGATGTTGCACAATAGATGGGCTGATCCCCTTGATGTCGATCATGGTCCAATCAATGGTCTTCTTATTTTTTCTCAACACAGCAAGAAGATCCTCTTCTTGTTTTCTTGTTAAATGGAAAGCGATGATTACTGAGAAAGCTTCCTTTCTACACAAGTACTTGTACTTGAGGTGACTAGAAAGAGCTTTCAGTTTGGAAGAAGGGATTTGATTAGTTAAGTGTTGTTCTTCTTGAAAAGGATTGATCGGGGTTGCGCTCGTTGCCCATTTGAGAGTGGAGTATTATATGGTCAAGATTGAAGTCATCCGACTCTAAATTAAATTCATGTTCAGATTCGTATTCTGGCTCTTCCTCATGTTCACTAGTTAACCCTTCAATCAAGTTCAATTTAAATGATTGATTATTCATATCTTGAGGTTATTTTCTTAGGTGGAAAACATTTACCTCCTTAGTCATATATCTAAAAGTTAGGCGCATTAACCCGTTCCTACAATTTATGATAGCATTTGTTGTTGCTAGGAAGGGTTGTCCTAAAATGACTGGAGTCTGAGCTTTCAGATTTAGCATGGGTTGTGTTTTCAAAATAATGAAATCTACAGGGTGGATGAACTCCTCGGCCCGTATAAGAACATCAGTGATTTCCCCCTTAGGAACTTTCACTGAACTATCAGCTAATTGTACCGTAACCCGTGTTGGATGGAGGTCACCCAGCCTGAGTTGTTAATACATGAAAAAGTGGAGCAAGTTGATACTTGTTTCCAAATCAAGTAGTGTCCGGTTGATGGTAGTCTGTCCTATGATATATGAAATAGTTGGGCATCCGAGATCTTTATGCTTCACAGGAATGGGACCGGATAGCAAATCACTAATGTTTGAGGCAAGAAAGACCTTTTTTGGAACATTTGTTTTTCTTTTCTTGGTGCACATGTCTTTTAAGAAATTTAAGAATGATGGTATTTGTTGAATAGGATCAAGAAGTGGCACATTTATTTGTACTTGATTAAATATTTTCCTAGTCTTTGAGCATTTGTCTTGGTATTTGTTAGCCTTTTAGGGAATGGTGCCATAGGCTTGTATGTTTGCTCAGCTGATTTTTCTTTTTCTTCAGACCTTGAGGTGGATGGTTGTGAACTTGATGATGAAGATGGGTCATTTGAAACAGGCTTTAGTTATGCAGACATTGGAGGATTAGACACTGGGAGATTGAAAACTTGGGCATTGGAAACTTGGTTGTCTACTTGCTTTCTATATCTTAGAATGTGAACAGTATTGCATTATTTCGGTGTTATGTCTTCGGTTTCATGAATAGGAAAAGTGTTCTTTAGATTAGGCAAAGGCTGACTTGGTAATGCACCTTTTTATCTTTCATTTAGAGAGTTTGCCAATTGACTAGTCTGAACTTCTAGCCTATCTATAGCCTGGTTGTGACTGTTCATCATTGACGCATGTGATTAAGACAAGGTTTTCAAAGATTTCTCCAACTCAGTCATTTTTCTTTCTGGGAGAGGATTTTGAAAATGTTGTGGAGCTTGTTGTTGGAAATTTGGTGGAAAGTTGGGCCTAAAATTTGGTGGAAAGTTGGGCTGGAATTCGGGTTGATGATTTTGAGCTGTGAATTAGTTGGAAAAGTTCTGTTCTGGTTGCTCAGGACCAGATTGACTCCATGAAAAATTGGAATGATTCCTCCATCCTGGGTTATAAGTCTTGGAGTATTGGTTGAAATTTGGTCTGGTAAAGACTGCGTTTATACCATCGAGTAGCATCTATTGAGCTTGGTATACAGGACACTCCTCAAAAATGTGAATCAAGGCATGACAGTCGATACAACCCGGATTTGACATTTGGGGTGGGTTGATCTAGTTTACCAAGTTCTATTCCCTAGCCTCTAGCAGTTCTAGTCTCCTCGTCAGTTGTGTAATTTTGGCCTCGAGAGCTACGGAAGATTCAATGGAATGCATACCGGCTCTGGGTGTTGTGGGGTTAGTCATTTCAGACACGACTCCCACTGAATGGCCTTTTTAGTTAAGTCTTCAAATAAATCCCAACCTTAATCCTCATCTTTCTTTAAGAAATCTCCTTGATACATAGTCTTAAGGAGCATTTTGTTTGATAATCTAAACCGTCATAGAGAATTTGGTATTGGTGTCATTTCTTTATTCCGTGGTGAGGACACTGGGCTAACAGATCCTTAAATCGCTCAAGATATTTTCAGAATGGTTCAATGGTCTCTTGTCTATACTGCATTATATTTTTCCAAATGAGGGTGGTCTTATAGATTGGGTAGAATTTTTTAAGGAAAACCTTAACCAAATTATCCCAAGATGAAACCAAACCGACAGGTAAGCCATACAACCACTTCTTGGCTGTATCCTTAAGAGCAAAGGGAATGAATTTAAATCTAACAGTGTCTTTCCCCAGATGGAGAATTCGCATCATCAAACATCTTCTTCAAACTTCCGGATGAAGAAATA
Organism: Agave tequilana; assembly: GCA_038442645.1. Lineage (NCBI taxonomy): Eukaryota > Viridiplantae > Streptophyta > Magnoliopsida > Asparagales > Asparagaceae > Agave > Agave tequilana. The sequence continues at coordinate 274,341 of JAVJIF010001817.1, forward strand.
TGCATCCTCAGACTCCATGCCATGAAATCTAGGAAAGATGTTTATAAATTGGGGTTTCAGCTCAAAATTGTTACCGTTGGTCTCTGGTAACTGAAAGCATGAGGGAAGTGTTGTTCTAATTGAGTAAAACTTATCTTGAAGTGACACGTGGTAGGCCATAATTGGAATAAACTCAGGAGGTGGTGTACGTGCAAGTGGAGTGTTCCTAACTAACCTTGATGAAATTGGATCCCTGGACTACTCTTGCATGCAAAACACAAACAACATTCAGCCAACAAGCAAACATAAAAGGAAAATAACAAGCAAGAAAAAGAAAAAATAATCTATAAGCCTAGTCTAAGGTACCTGACCTAGACGACTCCTAACTGAGCGATTTTTCGTGAGAGGTTATTGTATGAATCAGACCACAAGCTAATCAATCAGGTGGGACAAAGTATGGTGAGAGGCATCCGTGCGTAAGCAACAAGTCCAAATTATGCCAAACCACAGTATCTTCAAGACTGTGCCTCTTAATCTCTAACCTTAGACACTGATTTCATAGAAGTAAGATTCAAAACAAGTTCCACCCTCGGTTAATCTCTTAATGAGTCTGGATGTCCCTATGGGCCAACGTCTATCAATTTTAAATTAGGCTTGGGATTGTGAGTGCTTGAAAAGTTATTTTCAGGCTAAGGAAGGGTGATGGAATCTCCACCTTATCTTGTTTATTTGGGTGGTGCCCTTAGAATTGATTTGTGCAAGTGAACAGAATATATCAAATAAGATTCACTCAAAGCGGATAATCAACCAAAGAGTGAGTCTTATTCTATATGCTATGCTCACGTACCTTGCTCCAGCACTCTTCAACAGTAAAGTAAAGGAATTGTAAAGACACGTGCCTAAAATACAAATGTCTAAACAAATTTTTAATTTTCAATAAGCTTTTTACTGTTGGTTTATTAGCAGAATCGTGGTGATGGCATACAAAAAAAATAATTATTGCAGCAAGCAGAGTTTTACAATGCAAGCAACCCCTACAAAGAAGTTTGTCAGTAGTCAACGCAATCTTGCCGCAGAAATGTGGCCAAAGTCGCGTTTGCGCGGCAAGCTTTAGGGTATTTGGTCTCTGCTTTTTAAAGCAGAGGTCTAAGACCGCTTATATGATTCTACAGTGCTTGTTTTCTTATTTCCAAAACTTGTACCCTGCAGCAGAGAAGAAAAATCATTTAGCTCAAAAACGTGTGAAAATCATTACCCTCCCCGGCAACGGCGCTAAAAATTTATTCGAGGTGAAAAAGTGTAATAGTTTAGAGTAAACTGTGCTGGTTGATATGTCTATGTTCAAGCCCTGGGATTGTATTTATATATTCCGTCAAACTACCATTGTAGCAAAGAGCTATAACGAGTCATATCCGCGAGAGGATATGTGATAGAGGCTTTGTCCGATTTTTGTAGTTCTTATTTTTGAAAAGAAACGATGGTTCTTCTTTGTTTAAGAATGAAAGAAAAAGAAAGTAAAGAAGAAAGTTGTGGAGTTATAGTTGTTGTGGTTTAATGAAAATGAAAACAAAAGATGCGAGATAAAAATGGTGAATGGTTTAAAAACAAAAAGAAAGTAGTCTTGTTTAGAAAAGAGAAAACAAGTTGCTTTTAAAGGAAAGAGTTTAATAATAGAAGAAAGATAATGACTAACCAACAACTTTACAGTACTAACTTACTAACTTACTAATCACTTCGATGAATTGTGCCTCATGTAGATTCATCGACAATATGTCCATTTTGGTTCATCAAGTCTAAAAGATAGTCTAATTGTTATAGTATTCCTCCCTTAGCTTGGTTATGTGGCTTCCTTGAATCATGAGCTCTCAACAGGTAAACAAGAATGGAACATAAGAGTTGAGATTCACAAATTAATAATGTATAATAATAATGTTAAGTTCATTAGATCATCAAAGCCATTGTTCTAGCAAGCATGAAATAAGAAGCTTATGCATTAAATTGTTAGCATTCTAAGGTAAACCCATCATCATGTTCCATCAAAGTACTTGCCAAAGTGGCAAGGCACTAAAAGAGGCACACATGAGTTATCGGGAGAGAATCACACAACTTTAATGAAATATCACTCATCTTCATTGGGAATCAAGAATACTTGTAAAGCATAAGATTAGAAATTAGATGCATCCAATGAGTCACATGAGTTGTATCATCAAAGAGTTAGTAGTTAGTAGTGTTAGAGGTTAGTTAGTCATATTAGAGAGTTAGCTAGCCATAGAAATGTAAAGCATGAAAGAATGCATGATTACACTAATTGCAAGAAAGTAAAAAACTTGAAAATAAACCAACAAGAAATTATAGAAGGAAGAATATGGAGCTTTGCATTGATTGTCACCTTCAAATACAAAATTCTCACCCTCTCTCTCCTTTCTAGAACTAAGAAAGAAAAATGAAAATATAAGAGAACTCTAAAGAAATTATAAAGAAATTCTAAGCTTTTCTCCTTATTTTCTAATTATTTTCTAAGTATTACAATCAGAGGCCCTGGGGTCATTGTTTAGGCACCAAAACCCTAGTCTCTTTCCATCGCAGTCGCCAGATAAAATGATGCATCAACGGCCATAAGACTGCCATAGATCCGCGGCCAGAACCGCGTTTTCACGACAGCATCATGGCCGTTATGCCAGCGGCAGCTCTGATAGCTTGGCTTTGTCCAGGCGTCCTGTAGAACCTTCTAATATCCTGAGAATATTCTCTGATTCGTTACAGGTTTGGGCTTCTTGGATTGAGCTTCAAATAATCCTCTTTTAATTCTCTTTTAATTAGAATTTGGGCCTTCTTCTCCATTAGAGTGTGAACATGAAAATTCAGAGAAAAAGCCATTAAAAATAGTATTTTTATTGACAAAAGCATAGAAAATGTGATGAAAATAATACAAAAAGGAATACTAATCAAAAGTCAATGCCTTCACCTTGAGTTATCGGTTCTCGTCACCTTATTAAAGAATATTAGCTAGAAAAAGTTCATCGTTATCATGAACTTGTAAGGCGCAATGAAAAAGTATTATTTGTGCAACACAAGAAGGATGAATCCATGGGATAAATGAAAAATTAAGGCTGAGATGCGGTTTCTTTATGAACAATTGTCAGCTTTGCATATGACACACCAGAGATTACAAACTGAAATTTGCAATGTGCTTGAAGATAGTCACTTTTTGTCAAAAACATTTTGTGATATGAAAGAAGAAAAAAAAGGATGCATTTGAAGGGGAAAATAGTGAGTTTCTTGCTAAGGCTTTGAAACTGGATCACCTCTTTAATTTTTTTAAGAGTTTAAGCACTAGAGAGGATTGGAATTGAAATTATTAAGTGATGATATATACTCTACACTAGCAGTTAAAACTGATCTGGGCGAGGAGATTAGAGTACAGGATGAAAGGAATGGTGCGTGTCGATAAGAAAAATAAGTTAGCCCGATGTGTTGGACGATTTAAAATACTAGATAGAATTGGACCTGTTTCTTATTTCTTGGCCTTGCCTTGAGGTATTGGAGAGACTTCAAGCCGATGGCATAAAATGTCATTATAGGGATACATGACATTTTTGTTGGTCCCAAAGCTCATCACTCTAATTTTGATGATGACTAACTCATATAGTTATAGTACTAATGATCTTGTTGTATTTAAGTTTTAGATATTAGTTAAGATCTTAGTTGATATTTAGCTTCACTAAAAGACTCAAAGTCAAGTTTAGAGCTAACACATGGTGATTCAAGGGCACAAACTTATAAAACATCTAGTACTCAAGATGAAGTCTAACTCAGAAAATCAAGTTTGGATCAAGTCTACTTGAATAAGAAGATCTACTAGAAGATTTGAGTTTAGAATTTATAAGTTTAGATCTTTTGTAAAGAACACATTAGCTTTGATTACTCAATCTTACACACACACAAAAGTTTGGTTTCAGTTTAACCGGTTTACGTTTCGCATTTTAATTTTCATTAAAATAAGTTCATATCATTTTGTTTATGCATCCATACACTACTAAGCTTCAAATATGTTTGAACAACTTGTCTTTGTATTTATAGAGTTTTTAAAAAAATTAGTTTTCATTTAAAAGTTTGCCTTTCGAAAAATACGATTTTGATTTGTAGATTAAAATTTTTCATCTCAAAAATAAGTTCACATGTTTGTAATGTGTTGTGATTTTTTACACACATAATTGTTCTCTATTGTATTTACATAAACTTATTTTTGTGAAATTTATTGGGATTTTTTGGAATTTAATTTGGTTTCAAAAGTTCATTTAAAAAATCTCAAAATGTGTTTTTGGGTTATTGTCGGTCGACCGCGTGGTCGACCGAGCCGGTCGGCCGATATGCACAGACATGCATGAGCCCAAGAGAGTGAGCTCAGTCTACTGACTGCTCGACCGCGGTAGAGATTGGCTGACCAACCGTTCAAACTGACTATGTCTGCAGCACTCTCGGGTTTTCTCGGTCGACTGGTCGGCCGACTGTTCTGCTGATTGTGTTTGAGACCCTTCTAGTATTTTAGCCATAACTTTTTATTCTAATATTTAATCAATATAATTCAAATTTCATTACAAATATAACTTCAATGGCTATATTTTTTTGTTCAATGATCATTTTCTGATTCAAAGGTTAAAACTATTAAATATTGGTTTGAACTTAGTTCATATTCTGAAAACAGTTTATAGTATTTTGATTTGACACCTTTTAGTATTTCGATCGTAACTTTTCACTTCGACATCAGATCAATTTGATTTAAGTTTCATTAGAAATAAAACTTAAATATCTACAAATTTGTCTTATATTTTTATTCCAAACTCAAACGGTTTAGGCCTCAAAACTGTGCTCAAAATTAACCTATTGCACAATCTAGGTCTCTAGTCATTTGACCGCCCGGTCGACCGCCAGGCTCCAACGGTTAGTAATTTGACCGTTGCTCGGTCGACCGGGTGGCCGACTGATAGGACATTTCTGGCAGTTTCTGACCCCCAACTTGCTACTTTTCCATGCCTATATATAGGGGTTTTCGAGTGAGTTTTTAAGAAGATTTTTAAGAGCTAATATTCTTACTTTCAACTGAGTTTTTCAACAGGTTTTTCAGAAGTTTCTGTGCTCAAAATCCATATTTCTATTGTGTTCCAAAGTTTTAAAAAATTAATGAAAACAAATTTTGAAGAATTCTAGTTTTAATCTTCTAGTTTCTATTTCTTTCATGTAGTTTTTTCCAAGTGTTTTTTTTTTGTGTTTCACTTCCAAAACCTTTATTTTATTACAAGCTTGAGCTATTTATTGCAAAATCTATCTGGTAGAATTTTGTATTATGAGAGGTGTTTTTTGTGGTCTTAGTGATCACTTAGTGCTGTGAACCATTGTCATTGCTTTTTTGCTTTGGCTTTGTGCCCATCTATTGTAGAGATTGTTGGCTTTGTGCCTCCTCATGTGTAGAGGATTGGGTTTATATCCTTTATGGAGTCCTTAGTGGAGAGTGTTGAAATCCTTCTAGGTGAAGGTGGAGACGTAGAGCTTGGTGCTCGAGCCTCGAAACATATCTTTGTTTTGTGTTTGACTATCTCTCTCAACTCTACTTTCTTTATATCTTGCATTGCTATTATTGTTCATCTATACATGCTTGATATTGTGCTTACACTTGTATTAATCCAAGAGATCTATTAAAGTACCTCAACTCTTAATTTAGAGGAATATTGAGAAAAAAATTCTAGAGCCCTTCGCCAGGAATTCGGCTTCACCCTTTAGATATCACTTGTGATTAATTTTATTAGTGTAAAAGTTTTTAATTTCACATTTTTGTCATTAGATTAGCTCTACATTTATTCACTCCTCTAAGTGTACTTTCAATTAGTATTAGAGTTAGAGCTCCTGATATTCATTTTAACTACCGAGGAATGATCCTTGATTTACTAGTCTCTATATTTGCTTTACACATTCTTCTTTCACACACTCATAGATTATATTGCTCCACCTATGTTTAATGTTTCTAATATCGAAACATAAAAAATTAGAATGTGTGCTTATCTTTAAGTCTTAGGATTGCATGTTTACCTTGCCACTAGTAAAAGATCATATATGATAATGCCAAATATGTTGAAGTTAATGCACAAGCCATGATTACATTTAAAAAAACCCTAAACAATGATTATCTGTATAATATTTCTAATTGTGATTCTGCTTTTCAGTATGGAACATATTGATCTCTCTTGAAGAAAAAGGTTCAAATTATTTAGAGAGAGAATCAAGTGAAAATGATTTCGGCCAAGCATATTGCATGGTCCAAGGGAATGACTCCATTAAGGTAAACTCAGAATCCGAACTTGATGATTGTGTAAGTGTATCTAATAATAATGATAGTATGTCTAGTAAGGATGCACACATGTTGAATAATGATCTTACTATGTTTTTTGAGGATTTACTTGCTAAATATAAATTGTTGAAAAATAAGAGTTTACAATTGAAGAAAGAAAATGAATTTTTATCTTCAAAACTTAATCTCGTTATAACTGAGAAAGAAGAAGTTTTAAATGAAAATAAATTTTGAAAAGCCATGTTGAGTTGATTTTCAAATAAAGAGATTTTGCTTTAAATGAAAAAGATTCTTGAAAGTCAAACTTGATTTCTTTCAAAAGAAAATGAAACTTTGAAAAAGAAAATTATTTTGATTTCAAAAGAAAAGGATTCTTTGGAGGAAAAAAACTTTGGTTCAAAAAGAAAAGATTTTTATCCCAAAAGAAAATATTTTTTTTCTAATGTTCTTTCTACTCCTATTAACAAAAATGAAATTTAAAATTTAAAGAGTAGAATTGATTGTTTAGGCTCTACTTTGAGAAGAGTAGAATTGATTGTTTAGGCTCTACTTTGAGCCAATATGCTTTTAATCATACTAGATTGGAATTCATGTTTCGCAAGAAACAAGATTCACACATGTATGCACATACACCTCATGTTTATGCATATACACCTCATGCACAATATACTCACACCATGCTAGAGTGGATCTTTATCTCATTGTGGTCGCAAGGGTCACCTTGCAAAATTTTGCTATGATTGATTAAAGTCCTTAATTTTGCTTGTAAGAATATTTAAGTTCGAAACACTAATCCTGGAGGACCCAAGAAAGTTTGGATACCAAAATTCAAACTATTTGTATTTGATGTAGGTGTAAGATCTCATAAGACGTGAGAGCTTTTGTGCCTTGATGGTGGATGCAATCAGATTTTAATGAATCCTATTCATGATGCATCACTATCAAGGAGTTTAAGTTAGAGGACCATCAAGTTTTGAGAAAATAGAGGCTAATCCTACCGATATTGGTAACTATCTCTATCCTCCATTTATGTTTTCTATATACTTCTCACTGATTATTTTTTAGCATATCATGTTTGTATTTTTTTGATGCGATTTTTTTGTTAAAATTTGAAATTTTCTTGTATAGCTTTTGAGATACACCCTTATGCTTAAAATTCATATCTTATGTGTAGTCATTTGTGCTTTAGCTACATGTGTATATGCTAGTTTTGATGATTTTTGCATTTATACACATATTTGATTTATGATGCATTTTCCTCTTGAATTACATGTTGATCTTCTATGAGATTATTTTTCTTTGATTTTGCTTCATGTATGTGTAAATTTTTCTAAAGCTATGAGATACTTGTAGTATCCTTGAGTCACTTACTTTATATGTCATACACTCTATTATGGACTCAACTCATATTTGAATATATATGTGTGCTCTAGTTTTGATAAAGTTTCATATATCTTGAAGATTATCTTATGTACTTCTTGTATATCTTATTGGTTAAAATATTTGATGATTTGAGATTTTGCTTCCACTAATCATAATATATTTTTGTGAAAAAGGATTTTCATGATTTTTATTTCTTCAAATCTAGTTTTAATATATCAATAGTTAGAAAAAGTACTTCATATGAGATTTGATGAATCTTTAGAGCCCTAACGTGTTATTTTTGTGAATGTGTTATTTACCTGATCTTTGTGCACTCACATTTATGTTTACTCATTATTTTGCGTTCATAAACTTGCATGTGCTATATTGATTTTGAATTTTAATTTTTGTGTAATTGTCATGTTTCATGAAATTTACATGATTGGTTTATGCTTGAAGAATCGTGAACTAGTTTTCAAAACTATTTTAAATTAGGTCTTTTATTCTTTGCATGGTAGTATTTTCTAACTACTCAACTATTTTCAAATTATTTTTAAAAACTCACTCTAGATGGGAGGTTGGTTGGCTGATCATACTTTGTTTTATTTAAATGACTATTTCTTGACATATACATGTATGTTGGTGATTTCAATGAGTTATACATAAGATTTTCATGATAATTAATTTTTGTATACTCATTCTTATTTATCTATATATGTATGCTCTTTATTATGAATAGTAATTCAAGTGACATACATACATATATATGATTTGGTTGATTGTGCATGTTTCGTAAATGTTTTAGCACAATATTATTTTGCGTAGTTTGAAAATGTTTTAGTGTATAAATTGGTACCTTTTACTAGCTTATACATCACAAAACTAATGCATTTCAAGTTATTTTGTGATTCTTTCAAAAAGGGGGAGAACTTTTTTGATTTAAATTTTAATTGGTATCTTATTCTCTACTTTTTGAGAAAATTATTCTAATAGCTCATATTTTCAATTGGTATCAATGATCACAATTGGTATTTAGTTTTTTCAAAAGTGTTTAGAATTTCAAAATTAGTATCATAGGCTTTCACTTTTTTATTCAATTGGTATCATGTTTAAACTTTCAATTGGTATCCATGATTGCATTTCAAAATTGTTTTGTAAATTAATATCCATGATGGTTTCAAAACAACTTTTCAACTTTCAAAATAATTTTAAACAAAAAATTATTATATTTCGTGAGATGTTTGTGATTTGTATTCATGTTTGTTTTATAATGGGTATCTTATAACTATTATCCTTTCATTTGGCATTCTTACTTTGTTTTTACAAATGGGGTAACTTACAAAATCAAATTTTCATTTTGTTTCCAAATTTTGTTTTGATATTTTTGCCTATATGTAAAGAAAGTTAACTTAATATCTCCTCTATATATAAACTTATGATGAGTATATTATATAAGAAAGAGCTTGACATCTCTTCTCTATATCATACACGTGTGTAGGGGGAGCTTAACATCTCCATTTATACATTGTATACTAGGCTTATGTGGGTTAGAGTTTTTGTCATCCCTTCTCCATATAATACATGTATGCAGGGAGAGTTAACTTTGCACCTCTCCTCTTCATAGATTTATATCACATATACATTTATTTAGTTTATTGTACCAGTTTTTGATGTATTGACAAAAAGGAAAAGAGGATTTTAGAGTTTATATATACATGTTTGTATTCGATGTTTGCATATATGTGTTTATATTCATGATTCGTATTCATGATTTGTTTGGTATCCATGAGCTTACATTGAATATCTATTTATTTTATGGCATGCATGAGTTAAGGGGAAGCGTTTACAGAGCTTATCTTTAATCAATGCATATATAACTCCATGAGTTTTATTATCATCAAAAAGGAGGAGATTATTGGCCCAAAGGCCTATCACTCTAGTTTTGATGATGACTAACTCATGTAGTTATAGTGCTAATGATTTTGTTGTGTTTAAATTTCAGATATTGATTAAGATCTTAGCTGATGTTTAGCTTTATTAAAAGACTCAAAGTTAAGTTTGAGGCTAACACATGGTGATTTAAGAGCTCAAGTTTATAGAACATATCTAGTATACAAGATGGAGTCTAGTTTAGATAATCAAGTTTGGATCAAGTCTACTTAGAGAAGAAGATCTACAAGAAGACTTGAGTCTAAAGTATTTGAGTTTAGATCTCTTATAAAGAACAGATTAGTTTTAATTGCTCAAGCTTACACACACACATAAAAAAAAAATGGTTTCTATTTAACTGGTTTACGTTTCGTATTTTGGTTTTCATCAAAAACAATTTCATATCATTTTATTTGTGTTTCCATACACAAGTTTCAAACATGTTTGAAAAACATGCCTTTGTATTTAGGAAGTTTTTAAAAACTAGTTTTCATTTAAAAGTTTAGTTTCTGAAAAATACGATTTCAGTTTCTAGATTGACATTCTTCATCTCAAAAACAAGTTCACATGTTTGTAATATGTTGTGATTTTTTATAACACATATTTGTGCTCTATTGTATTTACATGAACTTATTTTTGTGAAATTTATTGAGATTTTTTGGAATTTAATTAGGTTTCAAAAGTTAATTTAAAAATCTCAAAATTGTGTTTTTAAGTTACTGCCGGTCGATCGTGTGGCCGACCGATAGTAGTGCTGGTCGACCGACGTGCACAGACATGCACGAGTCTAAGAGAGCTGAGCTCGATCGACTGACGGTCGACCCCAGTAGAGATTGGCCGACCGACTTGTCGACTGACTATGTTTGTAGAGCTCTGGGCTTTCTCAGTCGACCGATCAGCTGACCGTTGTGCTGATTTGCTCGACACCCTTCTAGTATTTTAGTTTTTACCTTTTATTCTGATATTCAATCAATATGATTCAAATTGCACTGTAAATATAACTTCAATGGATACATTTCTTATTCAATAATCGTTATCTGATTCAAAGGCTAGAGATGTTAAATATTAATTTCAACTCAGTTCATGTTCTGAAAATAGTTTACAGTATTCTGATTTGATACCTTTTAATATTTTAATCATAACTTTTCACTCTGACATCAGATCGATTTGATTTAAGTTGCATTAGAAATAATACTTAAATATATACAAATTCTTCTTATATTCTTATTCATATTCGAATGTTTTAGATCTCAAAACTGTGGTTAAAGTTGACCTATTGCACAGACTAGGTCTCTGGTCGGTCGACCGCCGGGTCGACTGCCAGTCTCTAACGGTCAGAAATTTGACTGTTGGTTAGTTGATCGAGCAATCAATAACATCCCATTTCTGGTAGTTTCTGACTCCCAATAGCTAATTTTTCTTTGGCCTATATATATGAGATTTTTGGGTGAGCTTTCAAGAAGAATTTCAAGAGCTAATATTCTCACTTTCAACAGAGATTTTCAATAAAATTTTCAAAAGTTTTTGTACTCAAAATTCATATCTCTATTGTATTTTAATATTTGGAGAATCAAAGAAAACAAGTTTTGAGAAATTTTAATTTTAATCTACTAGTTTTTATATCTTTCAAGAAATGTTTTCCAAGTGTTTTCTTTTGTGCTTCAGTTTCAAAATTTTTGTTTTCTCACAAGTTTAAGCTATTCATTGCAAAATCTATCCTTTAAGATTTTGTATTATGATTGTGATCTTAGTGATCACTAAGCATTTTAAATCATTTTTATTGCTTTGTACTTTGGCTTTGTGCTCATATCTTGTGTAGAGATTGTTGGTTTTGTGCCTTAGCTTTGTGCCTCCTTTTGTGTAAATGATTGGGTTAGTATCCTTTATAGAGTTCTTAGTAGAGAGAATTGAAATCCTTCCAGGTGAAGGAGGGGACGTAGAGTTTGGTGCTTGAACCTCAAAATATATCATTGTGTTTGCGTTTTGCAATCTCTCTCTCAACTATACTCTCTTTATATCTTGGATTGCTATTATTGTTCATCTATACATGTTTGATATTGTGCTTACACTTGTATCAATCCAAAATAGCTATTAAAGCACCTCAACTCTTAATTTAAAGGAATCTTGAGAAGAAGTTTTAGAGCCCTTATCGGGACTTCGATTTCACTCTTTGGATATCGCTTGTGATTAATTTTGTTAGTGTAAAAGTTTTAATTTCACATTATTTGTCATTGATTAGCACTACACCTATTCACCCCCCTCAGGTGCACTTTCAATCTTTCAGTCTCTCAATTAAGAAAATACATACTGCAGCCCAGTCATGTTATTACTTACTAGCCAATGCCGATCCAGGAGGATATATCTTATATTGAGGAACCAGCTCAGATTCCGGATCATAAAGTAAAACAATTACGGAATAAATTAATTCCCTTAGTTAAGATGTTATGGAGAAGTCAGCAAGTTAAAGAGGTCATGTGAAAATCAGAAGAAGAAATGCGAAACCTTACCCTCATCTATTCTAAGGTACAACTAATTTTGGGGATGAAACTTCTTTAAGGAGGATAGAGCTATAACACCCCGATTATTAAACCCTAATTTAAGATTATAATATTTAATTAACGTGTATATAAGAATGATTTGAGATAATAATTTAATTACTCTCGTTTGGTAATGGATTTGATCATTTAGATAATGAATAATTAATTATGCTTAAGCTCTGTCATATTTTAATATGTCTATAGAGAGAGTAAAGTGAGAGGATAAATCAAGTATACACCACACACATCACACACACATATAGATAGATAGACTTTGTCATTTCGGAAGGATTCGAGGCTGAATCCTTCTCACTCAAATACAACCCTACGACATCCGAATGCAAGATCTACTCCGTTGAAGTTGATTTACATTATTTCAAGTAACTAAAAACAAAAATCTTATATTTTGAATATATTTTGCCCATCCATCCAATAGGAGCAAAATGAATGGTCGAAAAAAACATATTGCTTAGATCTAAATACTTAGACATACAAATTCTCGATCCAACTATTTCATCATGATATAAACAATTAAAACCTCACACACCAATTTTTGTTAAATTTCAAATATTCTACACCGTTAAACTAACTAACTCACTATTTTCGGTCATTCATTTTGTGCCAACTTAATGGATGGACAAAAGTATTTAAAATACATTATTTTTGATTTTTTGTTACTTGAAATAATGTATCAACTTCAAGGAGTGGATCTTGCATTTTAATGTCATAGGGTTGTATTTGAGTGGGAAGGATTTGACCTCGAATTCTTCCAAAATGACACAAGTCTATATATATATATATATATATATATATATATATATATATATATATATATATATATTTGAGAGAACCGGTTCTCACTGGAGCTTCGTGCAAACTCCACAACCAGCTATCTCATGGATGATTTGAACCATTCATCTTAATTTATATGCTCTAATTAGGCTACTAAAAAAACTACGTGATTCTGAGCTTTTTTACACATGCATGACATCTTTATTTTTTGGCTAATATAAAAAAATTTTAATCACTTAATTCATCAGTAAAAAGGCTTAGAATCATATGATTTTCATTGATAACCTAATTAGAGTATGTAGATTAAGACGAATGGTTCAAATCATTAATGGGGTAGCCGGTCGTGGAGTTCACACGAAGCTCCGGTGAGAACCAGTTCTCACCGGAATCATTCTACATACACACAAATATTATAAGTTAGTGAAGAGTATAATAGCTGGCGGAGAGTATTATGAGTTTGATGGGGAGGGAGGGGGTAAGAGAGAAAGAGAGTTCTATTAAATAAAAAAATTCCCAAAATTATCACACCTATTTATTGAAAGTACACATAGAGGGGGTGAATCGGTGTAGTGCTAATCCAATGACAAATAATACGAAATTTAAAAACTATTGCACTAGATGAAGAACGGTGACTCAAAATAAGAAGTGAAGCCGGATTTTCCGTGAAAGGCTCTAGAGCTTCTCCTCTATATTCCTCTAGATTATGAGATGAGGGGCTTAATTGCTTTCTTGTTGAAATGAGTGAAACCGACAAGTATGAATGAGGAATGTAATGCAATCAATGAATAATAAATACAATAGATGCAAATACACAAGTGTGTGCAAACAAACAATATCTAGCATGTATAATTAGAACAATGATTACCCACACCCAGGTGGTTACCCACACCAGGTGTGAACCTAGGCTCTGATACCACTATGTAACGCCCCAATCCCAAGGATACGAAGACGTTATGGCGACGTACATACGCAGGGCGGAAAACCCTCACGTACGTACGCTAAGCCTCAGTACAATAAATAACCTCCATATAGACATGGGTCCCAGCATGAAATAAGTACAAGAATACCTGCAGAAATAGGTCAGCGATCATAACAGATATAACAAATAGGGACAAATAAGATAACGAAAATAAAGCACCAAGATACCTAGGCATAGCCCCGATGAGGAAGCTCCGATGTGACTCCATGGCACTCTCTGATACTATGGTAACTCGGATCTCCAATCTGGGCACGCAAACCCAGGGTCGTCAGAAAGCGACCTAGTGAGTGGTAAAATGAAGGAGGCAGTAATATATACAATAGTACTACAACCATGATACTAATATATAATATAATACAGGATGTGATAATAGTGATACCATATAATACGCATATATGAAATAGTACAAATATATATAAACATGTTTTATTGTAATACCATCTCTACCGAGCCGGTTATCATCAGGTCATATCTATAGTCGTGTCCAGTTATATAATAACTAATGTTGTCTAGTGGTGACGTAATAGACATGAACATGATAGTGGTGACGTGATAGAGGTGAACATGCAGATGAGCATATGTCTGCAACAATAAAATATATGCAATGCAGAACATGCATAGTATGCCACTAAATACAATGTAACATATACCAGGTAATGTAACAAAGTATACATGTGCATGAGTAGTAGGGCACTAAAGAAAGTGTAACAGGAAACAGGAACAATAACAATGTATACATGTCACATGATAGCAGATAAATGATCAGGAACAGTAACAAGTACAACTAAACATGTAGCAGGCAGGTCATGTCAAAGTCATGTCATTTATACAATAGTAGTGATCAGTACCACCTGGTATTTTAATCAATCTCTACCAGTGTCCCATACCACTGGCAGTTCATACTGGAGCCCGCACTCCAGTCGAACCCATCCGGACATGGCCTACGGGTACCATTATCCAAACGAGAGAGTGATCAAATAACAAGTGTTCCCGACGTCCACTATTGTGTATATTGTTTTATTATGTTAATTGGAAAGTTCTTATCGGGTGGGTGTATCCCGTACATACCCGGGACAACGGCCTTATCAGATTCCCAGCTGCTGAGACCAGGGCCAGCCCGCTAGAGCTGTAACATGTAACATGAGTAACAGATGGTAGCCAGCACTACCCCGTCCCCTGCAGTGGGACGAACAATGGATCCAGACATCCACCCGATATGATCTAATCAACCGTCAAGTCTCCCCCATACCCAAGTTATCTGTATGATTTAATATGTCAAGTATACAATGTAACAAGAACAAGTACAGTACATGATACGGGTAACATGGTAACTGGACCAGAGCTCAGTTGATAGCATATAACAATATAACGAGAACAATATAACGGGAAACGGGAACAATATCACGGGAACAATATAACGGGAACAATAGTGTGGAATTCCACATATCGCATATCAACAGCTCTCATGTCCAGTAACGGGAAATCCATATCAGTAACAGGAAATAATCATGTAACATGAATACGGTAATATGAAACAATAATACATGTAATATGCACGGTGATCCATATGACAAGAATAATTAAATCATGTATGCACGTGTAACAGTGATATGCCAAGAATTCATGTAATGATGATAACGGTATAGGATATGACGGTATGCCGTGAAGTGGTGTACCTGAATACGAACGTGAGACGTGTCATAGTATCTGTGCAATATGTACAAGTAATACCTATGGGCAGTGTCTAATATCATATACAGTGAACTATCGTATCAGTATAAGGATGATAACAATAATATGACATGCGGTACTTATCCTTATACTAGTTGAACATAAAGGTGTGGCCATAATCCATGTAACAGTACATGTAATAATGGTAGTCCGTGTATCATATAATATCATGTCCTGTGAATTCTAGTAACAGTATCTAGCATGCATGTCTAGTGACAGTGTCGTGTCATAGCGTATCTGTGGAACCGTATGCAGGTAACGTTACTGTGATACGATACATGATAGTGTCCAAACATATGGTGACATAGTGGGTCGGATGTCAGTGGTCCATGAACATGACCTAATAGGTATCCAGTGTTACACTCTACGTCTATTAGGTATCCGACATATTTAAGTACAGTATTTATTACAATGTTTTAATATGGTGTACCAATTAGGATTTACCGGTAATTACTAAAGCAACCAAGTTCAATTAATAGACTAAAAAGATAATTTATAAAATAAAAACACTCACAAACTAGCCGTAGAACTGTAGCTCTCTTCTCCACGATCGCAACGGATCCAGAATCCCCCGAATCGGAGTCCGGATGCTCCCGATATCGCTCGAAGACCCAAAACCGAGAGAAAAGGTTAGTTACGTAAATAACATAAATTATTCAGGGGGCTATTTGTAATTTTTCAGGGGCCTAAAAGTAAATTATATAGTTACAGGGTTTAAAAGGAAATTATACCTTTAACGGGTCGGGTTCGGGTGTAAACGGGTCGGGTTTGGGGTTAACCCAAAACCCAAACCCTATTGGGTTTCTTCCCCAACAGCCCAACAGCAGCAGCAGCGTGTGCTGCTGCTGCCGCCGCCTGCGCCCGCCGCCCGCGCGCGCCCGCCGGCGCGCGGCCACCGCCCGGCGCGCGCCTGCCGGCCGCGCCTGGCCGGCGCTGCTCCGGCGCCCCAGGCCGGGGCTCCATCGCGAGAGGGGAGGAGAGGAAGAGGGCGGGGCCGGTGCCCCCGCCGCCGGCCGCCGCCCGCGCGCGGCCCCCTGGCCGGCCTCCGGCGCTGGCGTCCGCCGCCCGCGCGCGCCCGCCGCTCGCGCGCGGCCACCTGGCCGGCCTCCGGCGCTACTCCGGGCTGGAGATCCACAGAGAGAGAGAGAGTGAGAGATAGGAAGAGAGAGAGAGAGAAAGGAAGAGAGAGAAAGTTAGGGAGAGAGAGAGGTTGTGAAGAGAGAGAGAGAATAGAGGAGAGAGAGAGGAGGAAATTTAAAGGGGGAGATAGTCGGTGGGGTGAACAGTGAGGCGGTGGGAGAACAAGATTTTCAACCCCAATTTCAATCAGGTGTGAGAACAAGATTTTTAACCCCAAAGCCGAAATGTTACGGGTCCACAACACTTTCGCTGCGCACTCTGCTATCTATAAGGAACTCGGGATGGAGAAGTATGGTAGTGAACTCATCCTAACGGATTGGAAGCAAGACAATGCAAGGAAAGCGAGAAGGAAATCGGATGTTCTGGGGGACAACAGAAAGGAAGGAAGGAATACAAACGAGTCACGGAATGAATTGTCAAGGTCATGGTATTCTTATACTCGTTGCTGGAATCCCCAAATTCAAATACAGATCAATTAATCGGAACCTGATTGTACTGTTGGTAATAGCCCGAGGATTGACCCAGGTGGTTACCCACACCAGGTGTGAACCTAGGCTCTGATACCACTATGTAACGCCCCAATCCCAAGGATACGGAGACGTTATGGCGACGTACATACGCAGGGCGGAAAAACCTCACGTACGTACGCTAAGCCTCAGTATAATAAATAACCTCCATATAGACATGGGTCCCAGCATGAAATAAGTACAAGAATACCTGCAGAAATAGGTCAGCGATCATAACAGATATAACAAATAGGGACAAATAAGATAACGAAAATAAAGCACCAAGATACCTAGGCATAGTCCCGATGAGGAAGCTCCGATGTGACTCCATGGCACTCTCCGATACTATGGTAACTCGGATCTCCAATTTGGGTACGCAAACCCAGGGTCGTCAGAAAGCGACCTAGTGAGTGGTAAAATGAAGGAGGCAGTAATATATACAATAGTACTACAACCATGATACTAATATATAATATAATACAAGATGTGATAATAGTGATACCATATAATACGCATATACGAAATAGTACAAATATATATAAACATGTTTTATTATAATACCATCTCTACCGAGCCGGTTATCATCAGGTCATATCTATAGTCGTGTCCAGTTATATAATAACTAATGTTGTCTAGTGGTGACGTAATAGACATGAACATGATAGTGGTGACGTGATAGAGGTGAACATGCAGATGAGCATATGTCTGCAACAATAAAATATATGCAATGCAGAACATGCATGGTATGCCACTACATACAATGTAACATATACCAGGTAATGTAACAAAGTATACATGTGCATGAGTAGTAGGGCACTAAAGAAAGTGTAACAGGAAACAAGAACAATAACAATGTATACATGTCACATGATAGCAGATAAATGATCAGGAACAGTAACAAGTACAACTAAACATGTAGCAGGCAGGTCATGTCAAAGTCATGTCATTTATACAATAGTAGCGATCAGTACCACCTGGTATTTTAATCAATCTCTACCAGTGTCCCATACCACTGGCAGTTCATACTGGAGCCCGCACTCCAGTCGAACCCATCCGGACATGGCCTACGGGTACCATTATCCAAACGAGAGAGTGATCAAATAACAAGTGTTCCCGACGTTCACTATTGTGTATATTGTTTTATTATGTTAATTGGAAACTCATGGTCGAGGAGTTCTTATCGGGTGGGTGTATCCCGTACATACCCGGGACAACGGCCTTATCAGATCCCCGGCTGCTGAGACCAGGGCCAGCCTGCTAGAGGTGTAACATGTAACATGAGTAACAGATGGTAGCCAGCACTACCCCGTCCCCTGCAGTGGGACGAACAATTGATCCAGACATCCACCCGATATGATCTAATCAACCGTCAAGTCTCCCCCATACCCAAGTTATCTGTATGATTTAATATGTCAAGTATACAATGTAACAAGAACAAGTACAGTACATGATACGGGTAACATGGTAACTGGACCAGAGCTCTGTTGATAGCATATAACAATATAACGAGAACAATATAACGGGAAACGGGAACAATATCACGGGAACAATATAACGGGAACAATAGATGTGGAATTCCACATATCGCATATCAACAGCTCTCATGTCCAGTAACGGGAAATCCATATCAGTAACAGGAAATAATCATGTAACATGAATACGGTAATATGAAACAATAATACATGTAATATGCACGGTGATCCATATGACAAGAATAATTAAATCATGTATGCACGTGTAACAGTGATATGCCAAGAATTCATGTAATGATGATAACGGTATAGGATATGACGGTATGCCGTGAAGTGGTGTACCTGAATACGAACGTGAGACGTGTCATAGTATCTGTGCAATATGTACAAGTATTACCTATAGGCAGTGTCTAATATCATGTATAGTGAATTATCGTATCAGTATAAGGATGATAACAATAATATGACATGCGGTACTTATCCTTATACTAGTTGAACATAAAGGTGTGGCCATAATCCATGTAACAGTACATGTAATAATGGTAGTCCGTGTATCATATAATATCATGTCCTGTGAATTCTAGTAACAGTATCTAGCATGCATGTCTAGTGACAGTGTCGTGTCATAGCGTATCTGTGGAACCGTATGCAGGTAACGTTACTGTGATACGATACATGATAGTGTCCAAACATATGGTGACATAGTGGGTCGGATGTCAGTGGTCCATGAACATGACCTAATAGGTATCCAGTGTTACACTCTACGTCTATTAGGTATCCGACATATTTAAGTACAGTATTTATTACAATGTTTTAATATTGTGTACCAATTAGGATTTACCGGTAATTACTAAAGCAACCAAGTTCAATTAATAGACTAAAAAGATAATTTATAAAATAAAAACACTCACAAACTAGCCGTAGAACTGTAGCTCTCTTCTCCACGATCGCAACGGATCCAGAATCGCCCGAATCGGAGTCCGGATGCTCCCGATATCGCTCGAAGACCCAAAACCGAGAGAAAATGTTAGTTACGTAAATAGCATAAATTATTCAGGGGGCTATTTGTAATTTTTCAGGGGCCTAAAAGTAAATTATATAGTTACAGGGTTTAAAAGGAAATTATACCTTTAACGGGTCGGGTTCGGGTGTAAACGGGTCGGGTTTGGGGTTAACCCAAAACCCAAACCCTATTGGGTTTCTTCCCCAACAGCCCAACAGCAGCAGCAGCGTGTGCTGCTGCTGCCGCCGCCTGCGCCTGCCGCCCGCGCGCGGCCACCGCCCGGCGCGCGCCTGCCGGCCGCGCCTGGCCGGCGCCGGCGCTCTGTCGGCGCCGGCGCTGCTCCGGCGCCCCAGGCCGGGGCTCCACCGCGAGAGGGGAGGAGAGGAAGAGGGCGGGGCCGGTGCCCCCGCCGCCGGCCGCCGCCACCCGCGCGCGGCCCCCTGGCCGGCCTCCGGCGCTGGCGTCCGCCGCCCGCGCGCGCCCGCCGCTCGCGCGCGGCCACCCGGCCGGCCTCCGGCGCTGGCGCGCGCCGGGCGGCGGGCCACCTGGCCGGCCTCCAGCGCTGCTCCCAGATTGGAGATCCGTGTACCGTAGTATCCGAAAGTGCCTTGGAGTCACCTAGGAGATTCCTCATCGGCCCCATTCATAGGTATCCTTATAATTTATTTCTGTTATCTTATTTGTCCCTATTCTTTTCATATCTGTTATGATCGCTGACCTCTTTCTGCAGGTATTCTTGTACTTATTTCATGCTGGAACTCAGGTATTGATGGAGATTATCTTTTGTACTGAGGCTTGGCGTACGTACGTGAGGGTTTTCCTCCCTGCGTATGTACGTCGCCATAACGTCCCCGTACCTACGGGATTGGGGCGTTACATCTTCATAAGAGAATTTGAGGAAGTATGCTTAATGATGAAAATCTTACACCTTGCAGATGAAGCAATTAGGTTGAGATATGTCCCATTTCTCTTAAGGACCTAGCCAAGAAATGGCTCTACAGCTTAGCGGCCGGCTCTATCACATCTTGGGTTCATCAAGGTCTTCTTGAAGAAATTCTATCCAATCCACAAGACCGCTCTCGTTAAGAAAAACATCATACAGTTCAAGCAAGAACCTATTGAACCGTTTTGGAGGTACTTTGAACGCTTCAAAAACCTCCTTGTCCAATGTCCTCATCATGGAATAGAGAAATGGCGACAATGCCAAATTCTTTATGACAGTTTAGACTACTCGACCAAGACCCTCTTAGAAAGCATGTGCCAAGGGGGATTCTTGCAGAAAGATGAGCATGAAGGGTGGGATTTATATGAGAATCTAGCTGAAAAGAGCATCCAATGGGAACCTACTAGTGAAAGCTCTAGAAATCCAAACTCTATCTCTTCAAAAGGAGGTCTCCATTTGATTGAATCATCCATAGCTAACGAGGCTAAGTTAGCTAACCTAGCGAGAAGACTGGAAGCTTTAGAAACTAAAGAACCAAGTCCAGTCAATCAAGTCAGCCCAAACCAATTTCTAACTCCGGGTTGTACTTACTGTCAGGCTATGAATCATGTGTTTGAGGAGTGTCCTGTATTTCAAGCTCACCAACACTTTCCTGAACCGATGAATGTGGCCTTCTCAAGGCCGAACAATGATCCTTACGCTCCAACGTACAATCCTGGCTGGAGAAATCACCCCAATTTCTCATGAAGCCAACAAAATAATGATCACCCACGGTCAAACTATGGAAGCCACTTCCATCATTCCAATAATTCTTCCAATCATCAACCCAACTTTTTCAATCACCCTCACAATTCTCCCAACAATTTTTCAAATTATCAACAAAATTTTTCCAACCAAACTCCACCATCTTCCTTCCAGAATCCTCAACTCGAAAGGAGAATGACTGATTTTGAGAGAAATATGAAAAGGTACATGAAGAACCAAGATTCCCTCATGCAAACAATACAGAGGCTAGAGGGTCAAATGAGCCAGTTAGCCAACCCACAACATGAGAGGCAAAAGGGTACCTTACTCAGTCAACCAATTATGAATCCTAAGAATTCACAACAAGCTCATTTGGTTGAGGATCAATCACTAAATCAATGTAATGTTGTTCATACAATGAGGTCGGGAAAGAAAGTTGATAACCAAGTATCAACACTACCTAATCCTAGTCAACACAATCACACTTCAGCATCCACCTCATCTAATTCTACTCCTCCTAAATTTGATGTATCTGAAAAAGGTAAGTCAGCCAGTCATGTGCACCAGCCTATAGCACCATTTCCTAATAGGCTAAAAAACAACAAGAAAAATCCACACATGGATAAGATAATTGAGATCTTTAATCAAGTGAAGATAAATGTGCCACTTCTTGATGCCATCCAACAAGTCTCATCTTATGCTAAGTTTCTTAAAGACATGTGCACCAAGAAGAGAAAGACTAATGTTCCTAAAAAGGTCTTCTTAGCCACTAGCATTACTGAGCTACTATCGGGTCCGATCCCTGTTAAGCACAAGGATCCAGGTAGTCCAACCATTGCCTGCACAAGAGGACAAGCCGAAATTAGTCGTGCACTTCTTGACTTGGGGGCAAGTATCAACTTGCTTCCATTCTCAGTTTATCAACAACTCGGGTTGGGCGATCTTAGTCTAACTCGAGTCACTATCCAACTGGCTGACCGTTTAGTAAAAGTCCCAAAAAGAGAGATTAATGATGTTTTTATCCGGGTCGGGGAGTTTATTTACCCTGTCGATTTCATAGTTTTAGAGACACAACCCGTGTCCAACTCCAATCATAGGGCTCAAACTCCTGTTATCCTAGGGCGACCATTCCTTGCTACTGCCAATGCCATCATCAATTGTAGGAATGGGTCCATGAGGTTAACTTTTGGGGACATGACTAGAGAAGTCAATGTCTTCAACTTTGAAAAACAATTTCGTAAGATAAGAGATCAAACAATTGAGGTAAATTTTGTTGAAAATAATTATGATGAAGAAAGTGAAAATATAGAAGATGAGTCGTTGTTTCTTAATGAATTATTTAAAAATGAATGCGATTATCTTGATGAGAAGGCATATGTCGAAGATCCTAATGTTAGAGTACCCTTTAAAAAGGAAAATTTTGATTTGAATATCTTCACTTTCGATGAGCCGACCAATAATGTATCGCATGAGAATATAATTCAAGAACCTCCGATTGACATACTCTTTGAAAACCTTTTCGAAGAAGAACTCATGTGTTTGGATGAACCAACTAGGGATCATTTGGTTAATTATACATTTCCAGTTGACCTAAGCTTTGAGGAGATCTATGGAACTGAGTTCGAATTCCTAGGCATTCATAATGAAGAAGTTCCAACTGAGAAGTGTGGTGGTGATAAATTTTTGAATAATGATTGTAGCAATATGAGGAAGAAACACCTAAAGAAGGTGAGACTGGGGAGGAAGGAAGCTAAAATGACAAAACAATTGGCCTCCCCACTATGCCCTATAAAGAGGACCCATTGGAATGACGGGAAGAGTGCTAGAGGGATAAGACCGAAAAAGACCTAGTGTGGGAGAAACTTGATGTTGTACATATTCCTGTATAATATATGCACCTCTTTTACATTTCATTTCATGCATGTATACATTTCTTTCATACATTGGGGACAATGCATGAGATAAGTGTGGGGGTGAGGGCTCTAACATGACTAATATAAAAAAAAAAAATTTGTATATATATATATTAAAAAAACTTTTTGAAAGGTAAGAACAATATTTTGATATATTTTTGTAAGAAATTAAGTCAATTTTAAGGAATAGGAAAATCATAATTAGGATTTCTTACACTTGGTCAAAATAAGATAACTTGTTTGACGTTTAGGATTAGGAAGAAAATTTGTGAAAGTAATTTAGTCTTGATATTTACCTTGATGGAATATGCACACTAAATACACTTACACACTTAGGGTTTAAAAACAGAGACTCTTATGCCTTATAAAAAAAATATTATGAAAAAAATAAATAAAAAAATATAAACAAATCTATTTATTGATTAGCTAGGTGCTTTGGCCTAAACAAGCCTTGGTATTTATGCAAAAGATAATTAGATAAGTTTGAAAAAAATATATAAATCCTCTGATTAAGCTGGGTATTTGTGCCTCATGAAGCATGAGTATTCACGCCTAAAAGGGGTACATCTTATAAATAAAAACCTTAGTTTCGTGGCCTTATCTGCTCGAGTGTTTAAGTCCTTAGGGGTGTTTTCTCACCTGGTGCCCTAAAACTGTCCGGTTTGGGTGTCACCGACTAAAGGCTCGTTACATGGGCAGAGTAGAAAGCCTAATGAAATTGAGGAATAAATTCCACCAAGAATAAATATAAATAAGGCATAGGAGTTAATGTTAAAAAACCCTTAGTCAACTTTACGGTCACGAGGGTGCATACGACTCAGGGTAAATTAATAGACTAGATGAGAAAAATAATTTGACTCCTTACTTTGATTAATGACATGTTGTTGAATAGAGACTAAGTTTAGAAATGAAAAATTTGATATTCATATAACTTATAGATTACTTAAACTCTCACAAATATACTTCAAATATTTTCTCTTTTCAAAATGCTTTTCGAAAATACTAACCTTTTTCTCTTTCTTTATGGATTTTGTGGGTGCAATCCACTGAAAACCCTGACGAGACAAAACTCGTCCTCTAGGGGGTAACCTAGAGGTTTAACGGCTTGTTGCACATGTTGGCCCAAAGGCCTTCCACCCTAGTTTTGATGATGATTAACTCATGTAGTTATGTTTACTAATAATCTTGTGTTGTTTAAGTTTCATATCATTAACCAAGATATTAGTTGGTGATTAGCTTCAACAAGGAGTTTAGAAGCTTTTCATGGTGATTCCAGGGCCAAAGCATCAAGATCATACCTTGCCTAGCTCACGGATCACGGTGTTTGTGGATCGAGTCACCTTGAAGATGAAGATTGTCAAGAAGACTTAGGTATTCATAGTTTAGTGTGTTTAGATCCATTTGTAAAGCTTAGTATAGTTGATATGCTCAAGTGCACAAACACACACGTTTTCATGTTTTGGATTTGGTTTTCATAAATAGTTTGATCAAAACAAGTTTACTTTATTTCTATGTATATTAGATATGTTCTAGATATACATACATGCTTTAAACTTGCTAAACAAACTTATTTTGATATGTCTATTCATGAGTTTTTAGGAAAATCAGATTTCCTATTTGAAAAATCAAGTTTGATAAAAATACAAGTTTTGTTTTTGATAAAATTTGCAAGACTCAAAAATGAATTGATATGTTTGATATATGTCTTGAAATTTTTATCACTTGTTTGTGTTTCAATACAAAATGTTAAAACAAGTTTTGTGGATTTTTAGAAGACTTAAAAGATTTTTCAAAATATTTTTAAACTGTTTTTCTGACCCAGATTTCTGTTCCAGGCTTCAATCAGTCGACTAAGTCAACTGACCTAGTCGACTTGGCTGAAGTCGGTCGACCGGGCCGGTCGACCGACGTGCACAAATCTGTGCACGTTTGGAGACACTGGGACGGTCGACCGTCCGGGTCGACCGGGTCTGAGAGCAGTGCTCTCTGTTTGTTTGGGTCGACCGGGCGGTCGACCGGGTTTGCCCAACGGTCAAAAATATGACCGTTAGCGGTCGATCGGGCGACCGACCGCCAAGCCTGTCAGGCTGCCACATCAGCCTAACGGCTAGTTTCTGGTTTGGCCTATAAAAATCCCATCTCTTTGGGTTTTTGGCCAAGGTTTTTACAAGAGAAAAAATCCCAGTTTTCCAGAGTTTAAAACAAGTTTTTAAAAGAGTTTTTGGGCTTTAAACTTCTCATCTTTATTGTTTTGGGTTTTTGAAAAATCAAAGAAAACTAGGGTTTTGGGAGATTGTATTGATTTTTCTTTCTATCATTTACAAGAGATTTCCCTAGTAGTTTTTCTTTGTTGCTTGTTTCCAAAAACACCTAGTTTCCACACTTGAGCTTTCATCTATCCTAATCTATTAGGATCATTTGTTTTGTGGGAAAAAGAAAAGAAAGAGAGATTGTTTGAGGTTGTTGAGCCTCCAAATTGTAAACCCTTTTCTTTGTTGGGTGCTCCCTCTTAGGTAGAGGTTGAGGTTTGATTTGCTCCCTCTTGGTGAGGTGGAGTTGGTTGTTGGTTTGTATCCCTCAAGTGTGAGGTGGATTGATTGTTGTTTGGCTAAGGGCCTACCCCTCTTGTGTGAGGAGGTGTTTGTATTGAGAGAGGAGTTCGGTACTCCATTGTTGTAACAAATCCTCTTCGGTAGAGGTTCCCTCGGTGGGAGATAGTGGATTGGAAATCCTACACGGTGGTGTAGGCGGGGATGTAGAGCTAGGGGCTCGAACCTCGAAACATATCTTTGTGTTTGCGTTTGATCCACTTGTCTCTAACTCTCTCTTTATTTTGTGCAAAGCTTCATTCATTATTCATATCATACTTGCTTGCATTTGTGTTGTGCCTTGCATTGATTCATATTGATATATCATCTTATATGCTTGGTTGTTTGTGTGTGCCTCACTTGTACTTAATCAATAAGAGCTTCACATAGCACCTCAACCCATTCAAGGGGAATCAAGAGGAGTTAGTCCAGAGCCCTTCACGGGGAATTCGGCTACACTTGTTGATTGTACTAAGTGTGTTTGTAAAATTTACATTAGCTTCCGCATTTAGCGCACTTAGTTCCCAGATTAGCACTTACACCTATTCACCCCCCCTCTAGGTGTTTTTCAATTGGTATCAGAGCTAGTGCTCCTGATACTTAGGCTTAACATCCTAGGAGTGAGATCCATTTGTTTGCTAATCTATTGTTTGCATTTGCTTGTTTGCACACTCATATAGTTTACCATGGACTTTATGACCCCACCTAGCTTTGACCCTTCCAACATTGTTGTTTGGAAGTATAGGATGTCCATGTACCTAAAGACCCTAGGTTTGCATGTCTTTCTTGCGGCCACCAAGAAATGCTATCTTGGAGATCGCAATCATATACGGGCCAATGCACAAGCCCTTGAGGCCATTAGAAGCACATTACCTAAAGATTATCTTATGTGTGTTTCTAACTTTGATTCTGCTTTTGTAGTGTGGAACAAATTGACAACAACCACCACCTCCGAGCTTCAAGTACAAATCCAAGAAGAGGAATCTAGTGGAGAATCCGACTCACAATGCTTGATGGTCCAAGGGAATGACTCTCTTGAGGTACATTCGGAACCCCACTTAGATTGTGATGATAGTGCTAGTTCTTCATGTAATGAGAATATTGATCCCCATGCTTTGAATGAAGAACTATCAATTGTTTGTGAAAAGTTAATAGAAAAATATAAGATTTTGAAAAAGAAAAGTCTAGAAATTGAAAAAGAAAATAAAAATTTGATTGCTAGACTTGATGTTGTTTTGCAAGAGAAAGAGGAGATTGCTAATGAGTGGGATTCATTAAAATCTCAACTTGATCTTGCACTTAAAGAAAATGAATTTTTAAAATCTAAAAATGATTGCCATGTTCTTTTGAAGAAAAATGAAAATTTGTCTTCAAAAGTTGATTTTGTTTTAAAGGAGAATGTTGCTTTGAAAAATAAAATTATTTCTATTTCAAATGAGTTGAATGTTTGTTTAGATAAGAATATTGTTTTGCAAAATAAGATGGATGCACATGTTTGTCATACTAGTGTAGCTTCTTCATCAGTCTACCTAATGCATGTACCTCTTCTTCTAAGATTAATGATGATATTTGTTTACTTAAGAAGAAGGTTGATTGTTTGGACTCCACTATGAGCCAATGTGCCATGAATCACTCACGTTTGGAAACCTTGGTTCGAAAGAAACAAGTTCCATCCTTTATGCATGCACACCCTCCACGGCATACACATGCTCCTCACGGACACCATCACACGTATGCTCATGTGTACACTTGTACACATTGTGGACGTAAGGGCCACCTTGCTAAATTTTGCTTTGATAGATTACATACTCCTAATTTAGCAAAGAATTTTTTTTTGGGCTAGAAATGAGACTAACCCCCGTGGACCCAAGAAGATATGGGTACCAAAGACCACCCCTCCTATTATTTTTGATGTAGGTGTGGGCTCTCACATAACGTGAGAGTGATGTCACCTTGGAGTGGATGCGTTCCGTACTTAAAGGAAATCAATTGGATGCATCACTTTCAAGGGAAGGTTTGGTGGAGTAGACCACCTTGATTTGGAGAACTAGAGCGGTGCCCTCATTGATTTTGGTATCGAATCTCTAACTCCTTATGTTTACATGCTTTCATGTTTATCTTTCTTAGCATGTTTTGATGTTTTATAGCATGTTTCATTGTCTATGGATTAGTATGTAAATACCATGTTTATTAGATCCTTGACATACATGTATAGTATTTGAGACACACATGCTTATATGAACCCATACTTAGTGTTCTCACTTTTGTTTAAGCTATAATGTACATCATGAATCTAATTCATGTGAATTTACATAGTGATCATGTTTTAGTTCTATCATGATAATTTTTATATTTGTTTTTGATGCTTCATGTTTTGAATATATGTTTAGATGTTAGTTTTTCATTAAGACTAGGATTTATACTTGTACATATAGTGGGCCACAAATAAATCTATATATGTTGGGCTTGATTGCTTATTTGTTCCCATTAAATGTGTTAGTATAGTCTAGTTTTGATGATTCATACATTTCAAACTTGTATTCCATTTTTGGATTTGTTTTATGATTTTTCACTTCATGTATATGTTTGTATTGCCAAACTTTAAGATATACATGTATATCCCTTTGAGTCATTTGCCTTTTATGCAAATCTATATATATGGACTCAATTGTGTTTTGGGATATGTATGTATACTTATTGTGTTGACAATTCATACATATACCTTGAAATAAAATTTGCTTTGGTGAAAATTTAGTTTTTCGTGTTTTTGTGTTTAATTGTTTAACTTCATGTATATGTCTATCATGTCCAAACTATTAGATATACATGTTTATCCTTTTTGAGCCACGTGCCTTAATGCATATATTTTGTGGACTCGTTGTGTTTTGGATATGTATGTATATTTGAATTTGTACTTGACATACATATGCCATGAAGATTAAATAAGTTTTGATGATTTTCGTGTTTTCAATGTTTAAGGAATAATTGAGCTTAATTGAATATTTTCATGATTATGATATTCACACTTTATTTGTACACTCACATTTATTACTTGCTCATGTTTTGTATTCATGAGTCATATTTATGCCTAATTGAATTAGAGTGTTGATTATCATGTGGATTTCATGTTTTATGAAAATTATTTTTAGTTTATTCCTTACTTGAAGGATTTCGCACTAGTTAATAAGTTTTTCATTTAACTAGTTACGGTATTCTTCATTTTGGTAGAGTTTTTCAAACAAAGCTTATTTTCAAATCTATTTTTGAAAACCCCTACCCTTTATGGGAAGATGGATGGGCGATTATGCCTTGTATGCTTCACTGAAAATCTTCTATCTTGAGCATATGAAGGGTGCTAGGTTATGAGTTATACACTTGATTTTATTGTTATGTCAATTAGTATCATTGAACTCTTTCAATTGGTATCAATTTGATTCTTTTGTATACTCATATGTGTTTGTGTATGTATATTTTCAATTGGTATCATCTATTAGTGATTGGTACTCATTCTATTTCATACACATATACTTGTTTTATTTGTGCTATTATATTTCTATATCTTAAGCACAAATTTTGTTTATGCTAGAGCTTGAGCTTCAACTTTATTTCAATTGATTTAGTTTTCAATTGGTATCTTATTTCAAGCCTATGCATAGTTTTTGTTGGTATTTCATAAAGGGGGAGAAAATTCGATTTTCATATTTCAATTGGTATTTAGTTTTCCACTCCATTGCTTTATGATAGAAAATAGTCATTTCATTTGTTTATATGACTTAAAAAGAAAAATACTATCTTTTGATATCAAGATGTTTTGTGTTTTAAATTGGTATCTAAAAATTTTGGTTTAAAGTAAAATACAAAAGTTTTAATTTATATTGATTATATGCAAGGAGAGCTTAACATCTCTTCTACATATAGATTCATGTTGAGTGTATCTTGTATTGAAGAGCTTAACATCTCTTCTTTATGTGGTACACGTGTGTAGGGGGAGCTTCACATCTCCTCTTATGCATTACATAATGTGTGTTATGTGAATTAGAGCTTAACATCCCTCCTTCATGTAATGCATATGTGTAGGGAAGCTAACTTAGCGTCTTCCTCTTCATGAATGTATATAGCATATAACATTTATTGATCCTTGTTTATTTTCAATTGATATCAAGATGCTTCATTGACATATTTTTTAATTGATATCATGTTTTTACAGTCACCCCTTATTGACCTTGTTTTTGTTTTAGACAAAAAGGGGGAGAACATTGTTTTATTGTTTTGATTGACAAAAAGGGGGAGAAAGATTTTTACCCCTCATTTTATTGTTTTTGATTGTTTACTCCTTTGTTGATGAGTGACAAAAAGGGGGAGAATAATTTGGTTTTTATATGCATACATATGTTTTTGCATATATTAAGTTTTATTGGTATGTAGAGCATCTAGTGTTTTTGTTAATGTTTTATTAATTTAATTGGTAACTAGAGCTTCTAGAATATGTTTATGTGTTTTATGTATGTTGATGCATACATGTTTATGTACATTCATTGCATATCTTTTGTTTACTTGTTTATGCATGAGTTAAGGGGGAGCTTCTTTGAAGCTTAACTTTAATCCATGCATATATAACTCCATGAGTTTTGTCATCATCAAAAAGGGGGAGATTGTTGGCCCAAAGGCCTTCCACCCTAGTTTTGATGATGACTAACTCATGTAGTTATGTTTACTAATAATCTTGTGTTGTTTAAGTTTCAGATCATTAACCAAGATATTAGTTGGTGATTAGCTTCAACAAGGAGTTTAGAAGCTTTTCATGGTGATTCCAGGGCCAAAGCATCAAGATCATACCTTGCCTAGCTCATGGATCACGGTGTTTGTGGATCGAGTCACCTTGAAGATGAAGATCGTCAAGAAGACTTAGGTATCCATAGTTTAGTGTGTTTAGATCCATTTGTAAAGCTTAGTATAGTTGATATGCTCAAGTGCACAAACACACACGTTTTCATATTTTGGATTTGGTTTTCATGAATAGTTTGATCAAAACAAGTTTACTTTATTTCTATGTATATTAGATATGTTCTAGATATACATACATGCTTTAAACTTGCTAAACAAACTTATTTTGATATGTCTATTCATGAGTTTTTAGGAAAATCAGATTTCCTATTTGAAAAATCAAGTTTGATAAAAATACAAGTTTTGTTTTTGATAAAATTTGCAAGACTCAAAAATGAATTGATATGTTTGATATATGTCTTGAAATTTTTATCACTTGTTTGTGTTTCAATACAAAATGTTAAAACAAGTTTTGTGGATTTTTAGAAGACTTAAAAGATTTTTCAAAATATTTTTAAACTGTTTTTCTGACCCAGATTTTTGTTCCAGGCTTCAATCAGTCAACTAAGTCAACTGACCTAGTCGACTTGGCTGAAGTCGGTCGACCGGTCCGGTCGACCAACGTGCACAAATCTGTGCATGTTTGGAGACACTGGGACGGTCGACCGTCCGGGTCGACCGGGTCTGAGAGCAGTGCTCTCTATTTGTTTGGGTCGACCGGGCGGTCGACCGGGTTTGCCCAACGGTCAAAAATATAACCGTTGGCGGTCGACCGGGCGGCCGACCGCCAAGCCTGTCAGGCTGCCACATCAGCCTAACGGCTAGTTTCTGGTTTGGCCTATAAAAATCCCATCTCTTTGAGTTTTTGGCCAAGGTTTTTACAAGAGAAAAAATCCCAGTTTTTCAGAGTTTAAAACAAGTTTTTAAAAGAGTTTTTGGGCTTTAAACTTCTCATCTTTATTGTTTTGGGTTTTTGGAAATTCAAAGAAAACTAGGGTTTTGGGAGATTGTATTGATTTTCATTTTCTATCATTTACAAAAGATTTCCCTAGTAGTTTTTCTTTGTTGCTTGTTTTCAAAAACACCTAGTTTCCACACTTGAGCTATCATCTATCCTAATCTATTAGGATCATTTGTTTTGTGGGAAAAAGAAAAGAAAGAGAGATTGTTTGAGGTTATTGAGCCTCCAAATTGTAAACCCTTTTCTTTGTTGGGTGCTCCCTCTTAGGTAGAGGTTGAGGTTTGATTTGCTCCCTCTTGGTGAGGTGGAGTTGGTTGTTGGTTTGTATCCCTCAAGTGTGAGGTGGATTGGTTGTTGTTTGGCTAAGGGCCTACCCCTCTTGTGTGAGGAGGTGTTTGTATTGAGAGAGGAGTTCGGTACTCCATTGTTGTAATAAATCCTCTTCGGTAAAGGTTCCCTCGGTGGGAGATAGTGGATTGGAAATCCTACACGGTGGTGTAGGCGGGGATGTAGAGCTAGGGGCTTGAACCTCGAAACATATCTTTGTGTTTGCGTTTGATCCACTTGTCTCTAACTCTCTCTCTTTATTTTGTGCAAAGCTCATTCATCATTCATATCATACTTGCTTGCATTTGTGTTGTGCCTTGCATTGATTCATATTGATATATCATCTTATATGCTTGGTTGTTTGTGTGTGCCTCACTTGTACTTAATCAACAAGAGCTTCACATAGCACCTCAACCCATTCAAGGGGAATCAATAGGAGTTAGTCCAGATCCCTTCACGGGGAATTCGGCTACACTTGTTGATTGTACTAAGTGTGTTTGCAAAATTTGCATTAGCTTCCGCATTTAGCGCACTTAGTTCCCAGATTAGCACTTACACCTATTCACCCCCCCTCTAGGTGTTTTTCAGCACATGCTCAGTGCAATCGAATGACCTGCGAAAGTAATCTAATAATTGATAAGAATTAGTCTGATGTTTTGCTCGAGTGCGAGTAAAAGATAAGTGTGGGGGTATGATTATTCACATATATTGCATGTACATTGTCACCTTACCATACTTTTTAGCTAATAAATCCTATTAATAAGTCTTCTTTTTCTCTGTTAAATGTAGGCCCAATTGCTAAAAGAAAGGAAAGAGAAACAAGCCCAAAAGCCCACCAAATTCTGATTTAATTCAGAATAAATTCGAAATCAAGGAATCAGGGCATATCAGAGAGGTTGAAAACCGGTTGAGAAGAATCCTCCCTGAATCAAGCGGTTGAAGCCAAACAATCAAAGGCTGTTTCGTCAACTTTTGGAGCAGAAACAAGAAAACCAGAAGAAGATATGGGATATTCAACAAACCAGGAGAGCCAGCCAACTGGGTGTGGCCATCTGGCCACACAGGGCCGCGGAAACGCGGCCCAAGCCGCATTTCCGCGGCCAAGTAATGTCTGTTGGGGAGCGTTTGCTCCCCCAATCTTCTTGGGATCCTCCCCTTTTGGTTTTTCCCTATAAATACCAATTTCAACAGAGTAAAAAGGAGCGAAGATTAGGATTAGAATTTTTGTTTATTTTCTAAAGATTTAGGCTCTTTGTTAGCTAGCACAAAGGTTGTATTTTTGTTTTTTTAATTTGTAGTCCAGGACAAATACTTGTGAGAGAGAGGAATTGAGTGCTTGTACTTGAAGATTGAAGTGACATCAATACAAGAATCGAGCCACATTTTCTTCCACTCTTATTACGGTATGTCATGCATTATTTACTTGCTTTCTTCTTTGTTTTCCATGAGTAGCTAGATCGGTTTTCTGGGCTCACTATTATATCTCTCTTCAATTCTTCTTTCTCTTCTGTTTTTAAAGAAAAAGACTCAATGAATCATTTGCATGTCTTACTTAAAACCTTTCTTCTGGAAAGTATTCTTGAAGGCACATGAGGATGGGTTTGAATTTTTAAACTCGTACTTCTTTTAAAAACGTTTCTTGAACTGTTTTTATTTCATACTTGCTTCTTCGCGCTTGATGATTTAACATCCGATTCAAAACGATTTCTTAAAGAAAAGAGCGAACTCTTCCAACCATCTTATGTGCTTTACTTCAAACTTTCTAAAGTCAATCTTAAGTTTTGCCTATGATCAAGTTGAGGCATTTAGGATTTCAATAAAAGAATGAACAGTTGAGTAGTGAGATAGTGAGCCCAGATTAATTTCCTTATTATAATCAAAAAAACAATTTTTGAGCTTTTTAAATCACCTTCTCCAAAGCCTTCTCTAAAAGTTACAATTTCTCTTTTAATCATCTCCTTCTTTCCATTCTCTTTTCACTTAAAAAACGAGCAAAATTCTTTGTTGTTAAATGAATCACCGAAAAGCTTTCATCGCATTACTTCTCGTGGACACGACCCGTTAGCCACAAGCTACACGGTAAATTCTTAACTCTTTGATTATTCTTTCATTTTAGCAATCAGTCGACCGGTCGGTCGACCGATCCTTACTACGATCGACTAGTCGGTCAACCGAGCTAAGGCTTTAGGCTTGTGCATATCTGTGCACGTCGATCGACCGCCCGATCAATCGAGCCAGGTTTCGGTCGACCGGTCGTTCGACCGCAAGCAGCACAAAAATAGACTAATAGGGATTAAAACTTGACTTGATAAATGATTGGGAAAGGAGGATAGTGTGGTAGATTGCACAAATATTCAATAAAAGAGAGAAGGTTTAGAGTCAACCTTAGGTGCTTGATCACTCCACAATGTATTTAAAATGATTGATGTATCCTTTCCAAATCTCCGTGTAGCATAGGGCTATACGGGTCGAATCCTCAGGGAGAGCTCACGATGGAAGCTTTACGGTCTAATGTGAAGATAGAAAACGAAGGTTCTTCTTTGCTTTAAAAGAATATAAAAGAATTGGAAAAAGAAGTAAAAGACTTGGTGGATTTGTGCATGATGGAAAATGAAAAGAAATCGAAGAAGAGATTTGCTCTGGAATTAAACTAAAAGAAAGAAAACTTTATAAAAGATTTAAGGATGGAGAAAACCATGACTAGCTAAGCTTACTAATTTGCTAAACTTACTAAACTCCGTGATGGTGATGCATGCCTCATGTTGATTCATCGGCATATGTTTGTCTTGCGTGTTGGTCTAGTTGCTTTCCCACTTGGATGACGGGTGATCATTCTTGGACTTGTCTTGTAGCCTCATACATGTCATAGGCCTACAAGATAGACTTTCAATGGTGGAATCAAAGAGCGACACTCAAGGGATGCTAAGGAAGAAGATACAACATTCATTAATTGAAGTAAAGAAGTTGTACAACAAATAGCATATGGTTGGTGATCCATCTCCATGTTCCATCAAGGCACTTGTTCTAAAGACAAGGCTCTAAATGAGGCACACATGAATCATATGGAATTACAACAAGAACTTGCCAAGCATGAAAGTAACCCATCGGGGATGAAAAAGACTCAACAACTTGCAAGATGAAGTATTAGCAATCACCCAAGAGTTAGTAGTTAGCAAAGTTAGTGGTTAGCTAGTCATGTTAGAAGAAGTTAGCTAGCCATAAGAAAAGAAAAGCAATGCATGAATAAAGTGTAATGAAAGTAAAGCTTGAATTAAAGAAAGCAAGTGAATACTAGAAAATGCAATAGAAGAGAAAAGAGAATGGATTAATCCTTACTTCACAAGTTGTCACTCCTTGGTTTACACAAGCTTCTCTCTCTTACAATCTCTTTCTTTGTAGAATTTCTAGGGAGGAAGAAGAAGAACTAGAGCAATAAAAATCCTAGAGAAAAACCTACAAAATAGAAGCTCTATCCTCTAATCTATCCTCCCTCCTCTTCCTCTCTTTTGCGAAGGCCCTGGTGGTATATTTATAGCCTCAGAGAGAAGTCTCTAGAACCTGGGTTGTTGGAGAAAATCCCGGGCTCAACAGCCTTGTAACTGCCGCAGATCTGCGGCAGTTGCCGTGGATATGCGGCAGAATCTTGGCCGTTGAGGCTGAGATTTCTGGTGCAAGTTTGTTACAGGTTGTTAGCCACGTGGACCTTCTGGAAGTCTGACTTGGCGCGTGGATTTCTCCAGATCCTGGACTCAACCTTTGGGCTCTCTTTTGGGCTTTGATTTATTCTCCTTTAATTCTTGATAATTAAAGGGATTTTGGGCCTTTTCTTTATTAGAATATGGACCTGCAAAAATAGAGAGAAAAAGATTAAAAAATCACATTTTTATTTACAATATGCATGGTATGGATGTGATAAAATATGCAAAAATGAATAACAATCACACCCCCATACCTAGCTTTTGCTCGTCCTCGAGCAAAAAAGAAAGAAAAAGAAAATCCTAACTAGTTTATTACACCACTTTCGTAGGTGACACGATTGCACTGAGCACGTACAACAAGCCGTTAAACCTCTAGGTTACCCTAGAGGAGGAGTGTTGTCTCCTGAGGGTTTTCAGCGGATTGCACCCACAAAATCCATAAAGAAAAATAAAAGGGTTAGTGAAAATTTTGATCCATGTTTTAAAGATTCTCACTTAAGTTATAGGTTTCAGGTTACCCTAAACTTGTCATTCCTCTTATAAGCGTCTATTTGGAGTTTTGTTTTCATCTTAGGTTAAGTTTTTAGGGAAAAGATCAAAAACCGGATTTTGCATCAATCCTAAGATATATACATCTATAATATGAAGGATCTTTCTTAGACTAAGTTTATTTATTTACTAATATATATAACATTTTTTCTTTTTTTTTCTTTTTTTTTTATATATATACAATATTTATTTATTTACATTTCCTTAGCATCCTTAGGCTTTCTAATTTACCCTTGTAACGAGCCTCTTACCGATGACTCCCAAACTAGACGGTCTTAGGGCACCAGATGAGAAAACATCCCTAGGGTTAGAGGTCTCGAGTAAAAAAGGCCACGAAGGAATTTAAGGACTTAACCACCTTTAGGCGTGATTAGCAATGCTTCTTGAGGCACGACTAACCAGCTTAATTAGTGGCTAAGTAATATACATATTTATTTTTATTTTTATTTTTTCCTTTTCTATTTTTTTTATTATATATATATGTAAATAAAGTCACAAAGTCTTTGATTAATCCTTCAATATGTTTAATGTATTTATCCTAAAGAAAGAATTAAAATCTAGTAATTTTTCTAATCCTTTATTACTTAACCTAAAAATCTAACAAAACTCCTCTTTTCGACTTATAATTAGAAATCTTAGTTTAGAGCTTCCTTAATCCCTAAATTCAAGCTTGATTCTTTAAACATGGATCAAGAATTTCCTTTTTTTTTAATTTTTTTTCTCTTTTTTTTTATTTTATTTTTAGAAGAAGTGTAAAAGAAAGAAAATCTAAAAACTTTATGTTAGTAAACCCTCCCCCACACTTATTTCATGCATTGTCCTCAATGCATCATGATATATGTATGCGTGAAACAAATAGAGAGCGAAGGAAAAAAATTACCTTAAGGTGGTGGTTCCGGTGGTGGTCTGATTGGTCCACGAAATGTGGCCAAATCAACTTTGCTTTGGGTTCGGAGGAACCCACCAGAAATATCATGAATATAACCCACTAAAAAAATAAATCCATGAAGGATCTTTATTAAGTATTTAACCTCATCTAATTTCCATTTTCCATAACTAATTTCGGAGTCAAATTTGTCAACCACCTTGTTCCAGAATGGTGTATGAAATGATAGAACGGTTGACTTGGACTCAGGAAGGACAGGAACTAATACCGACTCAGGAAGGTGACTTAAGTCAAGTAAAGGTTCAGGAGTCGAAATGAGTTCAGGAATTGGGTCCAAGTCAAGAAGTTGAAACTCCAGTCCACATGTATTTTCCAACAATGAAATGTGACCTAATATGGGTGATTCCAGTTCAAGAATGATAGGTGGAGGAATCAGAACTGACTCTAAAATATTACTCAAGTTTGGTGACAAAACAGGAGTCAATATTGATTCAGAAAGTTGAACTGGATCACAAATGTGAGAATCTAGGTCACATATCTCTTTACTTCCAATATTTAGGAATTTCAGCTCCTCTCTATACAACTCTTCAAAACTCAGGTCAAAATTTGAACTTGCCAGTTTGTCAATAGTATCTTCAGAAGTGTATAATTGGTCAAGTTCAATATGATCCTCAAAGATGGGTGATTCAACTTCATTATGAATTGGGGCAGGATCCAATGTCGACTCTGGGAAAAGATTGAAGTCAGGTAAAGACACCGGAGTCATTATTGAATCAGGAAGAAGAATTGAATCACTAAATTGGGGTTCAAGATCATATTCATTTTCAAGTTCTATTTTAGGCAAAGGAAAACTTGCCAAAATGTCAATGGAATTTGAAGTTTGGACAAGTTCAAATGAGCGTGCTGAAATAGAATCTTGATTTCCAAAACAATATGACTCTTTGGCTCTGACAGAATGGTTAGTGACATTAGAAATAGTCGAACGATAAGAATGGAGACTTTCGACCATTATATCTATGTCACGATTATGAGCATTTTGAGCCTGAGTCATGTCTTCAAGCATCTTTATATAATTGATAGGTTCATCATTTTGTTGCAAAGATGAAGTATTGTTTTGGAACTGGTGGTGAAATTGTGAGTCCATAGGATTTGGTGATTTTTGTTTGGACTCACGCATACTCATTTCCAAAATTGATGGTGTTCTGTTTTGGACTGGTGGAATTGAGTCTGTGTCTTGAAAATATTGTGGACTGGGTGGAGAAAGAGGACAAGGTGGTTGGAAATTATGCTCGGGGTAGGTGAATCCCCAATGACTTGGTGAAGAGTTGAAATCATTATGGAAATTATACTTATTAGATGGGGGGTATGGGTCATATTGAATCGGATAAGACCAATCCGGCACACTAGGTTGGTTAAAGTTATGATATGCCGGGTTGGTAATATCTGAAAATGAAGTCTGTGTGTAATATGGATTATTATTGAAGTTGGAAAAATTGTTATTATAAGCCATATCACACAATGAAATACAAACAAAAAGAAACAAATAAACAAACAAAAAAGAAAAAAAATTCTAATCCTAAGTTAGGGTAGACCTATGACCTAGACGACTCCTAACTGATTAGACCGTCCACGGGAGGTTTAGTGTAGACTTTGACCACAAGCTAATCAGCCAGGTCAGGGCAAGGTTGTTGGGAGGTTTTCCGTCAGAGACGTTCCTTAATTAAATAACCACCAACCTTCGGGCTTTCGGCCCTCAATCCCTTTCCTAGACACTGATTTTGCAAGAGTCAAATTCTAACACTTTTCCCCCTTAGGATAATCTCCTAAGTGAGTCCGAGATGTCCCTAGGGAAAACGTCTATATTTTTTTTTTAAAATTAGGCTTAGGTTAGTGAGTGCTGGGATGGTGGTTTTTGGGCTAAGGAAAGGGTAATGAAATCCCCCACCTTATCTTATTTATGGGTTAGTGCCCTTAAAATTGGATTGTGCAAGTGTACAAGATATATAACTAGGATTCACTCAAAGTATGACAAGAGATGATTCCTAGTCTACATGCAATGCAAAACGTACCTTACTCCAGCACTCTTCAACAGTAAAAGTAAATGAATTGAAAAGACACGTGCCTAGAAATGCAAATGTCTAATCAATTTTTAACGTTTTAACCACTTTTTACTGTTGATTATTATTAACAGGAGTATGGTGAAGCATACAAGTATTTAAGTATTGCAGCAGATGTATTTTACAGAGCAAGCAACCCTGCAGAAATTTGGTCAGAAGTCCACTCTTCCTTGCCGCAGATCCACGGCTTTAGCCGTGGAATCGCGGCAATTCAGAGAGCTACTGGTCTCTGCTTTCAAGAGCAGAGGCCCAGAGCCACTTATATGACACTGCAATGCAAATTTTCTTATTTCTTCACCTGTAACCTGCAACAGAGAAGAAAGTTCGTTTAGTTCTTCACTTTAAATCAAAAATCGTTGCTCTCCCCGGCAACGGCGCCAAAAAATTTGATTGGGAAAGGAGGATAGTGTGGTAGATTGCACAAATATTCAATAAAAGAGAGAAGGTTTAGAGTCAACCTTAGGTGCTTGATCACTCCACAATGTATTTAAAATGATTGATGTATCCTTTCCAAATCTCCGTGTAGCATAGGGCTATACGGGTCGAATCCTCAGGGAGAGCTCACGATGGAAGCTTTACGGTCTAATGTGAAGATAGAAAACGAAGGTTCTTCTTTACTTTAAAAGAATATAAAAGAATTGGAAAAAGAAGTAAAAGACTTGGTGGATTTGTGCATGATGGAAAATGAAAAGAAATCGAAGAAGAGATTTGCCCTGGAATTAAACTAAAGGAAAGAAAACTTTTTAAAAGATTTAAGGATGGAGAAAACCATGACTAGCTAAGCTTACTAATTTGCTAAACTTACTAAACTCCGTGATGGTGATGCATGCCTCATGTTGATTCATCGGCATATGTTTGTCTTGCGTGTTGGTCTAGTTGCTTTCCCACTTGGATGACGGGTGATCATTCTTGGACTTGTCTTGTAGCCTCATAGATGTCATAGGCCTACAAGATAGACTTTCAATGGTGGAATCAAAGAGCGACACTCAAGGGATGCTAAGGAAGAAGATACAACATTCATTAATTGAAGTAAAGAAGTTGTACAACAAATAGCATATGGTTGGTGATCCATCTCCATGTTCCATCAAGGCACTTGTTCTAAAGACAAGGCTCTAAATGAGGCACACATGAATCATATGGAATTACAACAAGAACTTGCCAAGCATGAAAGTAACCCATCGGGGATGAAAAAGACTCAACAACTTGCAAGATGAAATATTAGCAATCACCCAAGAGTTAGTAGTTAGCAAAGTTAATGGTTAGCTAGTCATGTTAGAAGAAGTTAGCTAGCCATAAGAAAAGAAAAGCAATGCATGAATAAAAGTGCAATGAAAGTAAAACTTGAATTAAAGAAAGCAAGTGAATACTAGAAAATGCAATAGAAGAGAAAAGAGAATGGATTAATCCTTGCTTCACAAGTTGTCACTCCTTGGTTTACACAAGCTTTCTCTCTCTTACAATCTCTTTCTTTGCAGAATTTCTGGGGAGGAAGAAGAAGAACTAGAGCAATAAAAATCCTAGAGAAAAACCTACAAAATACAAGCTCTATCCTCTAATCTATCCTCCCTCCTCTTCCTCTCTTTTGCGAAGGCCCTGGTGGTGTATTTATAGCCTCAGAGAGAAGTCTCTAGAACCTGGGTTGTTGGAGAAAATCCCGGGCTCAACAGCCTTGTAACTGCCGCAGATCTGCGGCAGTTGCCGTGGATATGCGGCAGAATCTTGGCCGTTGAGGCTGAGATTTCTGGTGCAAGTTTGTTACAGGTTGTTAGCCACGTGGACCTTCTGGAAGTCTGACTTGGCGCGTGGATTTCTCCAGATCCTGGACTCAACCTTTGGGCTCTCTTTTGGGCTTTGATTTATTCTCCTTTAATTCTTGATAATTAAAGGGATTTTGGGCCTTTTCTTTATTAGAATATGGACCTGCAAAAATAGAGAGAAAAAGATTAAAAAATCACATTTTTATTTACAATATGCATGGTATGGATGTGGTAAAATATGCAAAAATGAATAACAATCAATAAATCCGATTAAATCTCAATAAATCCCAATAAAATTCACAAAAATAAGTTCATATAAATACTTTGAAGTATAAATATGTGTAATCAAAAATCAATACATAGTATAAACAAGTGAAATATTTTGAGGTAAAGAAATTAAAGCATAAACCGAAAACCGTATTTTTCAAAAACAAAACATTGAAGTGGAAATCTAATTTTTCTATAAACTTGTATATATACAAAAATAAGTTATTGAAACACTTTTAAAGCATAATTTATATGGACAGAATCCAATGCACATAGTAAATGAATATAGACTTGTTTTTGACAATAAATACCAAAAGAAGTTTTAATAAAAACAAAACTTAAACACATGAACTAGATACATCAAAATAAGTTATCTAAGCATATTAAGTATAAATGCATATGGATGAAATTCAATACACATATAAACCATATAAACTTCTTTTGATGAAATCTATTCATGAAACGAAAAGATGTATACACGATAATCCGAAACACAAAACCATATACATAATA
Source organism: Agave tequilana (assembly GCA_038442645.1). NCBI lineage: Eukaryota > Viridiplantae > Streptophyta > Magnoliopsida > Asparagales > Asparagaceae > Agave > Agave tequilana. The sequence continues at coordinate 316,201 of JAVJIF010001817.1, forward strand.
AACTAAAACACATAAACTCATACAAATAAATTTTTCTAAACCATATAAGCTCTAATATGTGTAGATAAAATCTAACACATATAAATGCGAGCTCCAAACTATAAACTTGTGTGTGTATACTTGAGCAATTCAAAACTATTCTTATCCTTACACATGATCTAAACTAATAAACATCTAAAAAAACAAACCTAAACTAAAGTTTTCTTGTCGATCTTCTTCTCAAAGAGGACTTGATCCAAACACAATCCAAAGAGCGACGATTCCATCTCGAGTTCTTGATGCAATATTTAAATGTGAGCTCTTGAATCATCTTGTGATAGCTTCAAAAACTTGACTTTCAATCTTTTTTGAAGCTAAACACTGACTAAGATCTTGATTGAATATTTAAAACTTAATAAACACAAGATCATTAGTAATATAACTTCATAATTAATTATCATCAAAACTAGGTGAAAAGGCCTTCGGGCCAACATTTATCTCCTCTCTTGAGTTAATATTCACCCAAGAAAATCCCAAACTCTCTCTCACTTTCCCAATTTGAGAAAAACCATGGAAACCTCCTTCTTCCCCAAATTTCTTCTTCAATTAAATTCATTTTCTCTTTTTTTTCTTTTTCTTCTCCTTTTCTCTTCTTTTCTTCTCCATTTGGTGCTTAGCCAGACTAAGCTCTGCCTGAGACCAGCCGATCCATGTTGGATAGGCCAACTTTAACCAGTGAGAAAATAGAGGAGGTGGAGGGTGCTTGGTGGGTTATTAATTAAAGGAGGCGTTGTGTATCTTGAGGTCTGTTGATGGTTTATTAATCAAGAAGGTGGAGGTGCTTGGTGGTTATTTCATCGCATAATTAATGATTTGTAGAGGTAAGTTAGCACCTCATGCCTTTTTAATAAAATTTTCTTTGATTAATAGTTAAGTGCTTACTCTAAATTCTAATATATATAAAATTAAATAGGAATTACCGCTGGGATTGAGTGAGCTTCGTCGATATTGGTAAAATCGCCAAATTGAGTGTAAGTAAAGTTCCTTCTTGTTCTCACTTAATTTTTACAGTTGAACTTTGACATTTCGATTCTTGATTGTACATGTGCATTGCATATTTAGTTCACATATATCACATTTTCACATTTATTTTATAATAAAACTCTGTATTTAATTCATTTTAATATTTAATGATATGCAGGATAATTTATGAAGAAAGAGGAGAAATAGACAAGTTTATCTAATTAAATCTGGAGTTTTAAAAGCTGAAGTAAATCAATGAAGATCTACTCAAATTCAGAGGTTTACAAGCAATTCTATTCAAAAACTAGAGCAATACAGAGAGAAGATCAACGGATAAGATGAAACAATTTAGACTCGGATTCAGACTGGATACATTTTAGTATTTGAATCATAACTTTCGCTACCGAAACTCAAATCTGATGATTCAAGATGATCCAGAAAGATGACTTAAAGGGCTACAACTTTTACATCGATCACTATTTTTAATTCTATCATTTGATAAGTTATATTCAGTAATCAACACGCCAATAAGCTACAGATCAGAATTGAATATCCACATCAAATCAAGTTTAGAGATAGGGAGAGAATTCAAATTCAGAAATAGCCAGCTCTCCCATCTTTCAACTCGTTTCCTTATCCATTTGTATCCTATAAGTACCCCCCACACATCAGAGGCAGAGGGAGAATCAAGCAGAGATAGATTCTTAGGCCAGTTTTTCATTCTTTTTAGTGTAGGTTTTTATTTTCATTTTATGTAATTTTTATTTCTTTGTAAGCATAAGTTAGACTAAGATTCATGCAAGTGAGAGAGAGTTTTATATTGAGAGTGACACTGATGTAATTTCCATTTCTGCAAGCAATAAAAAGGTAATTTTTATGCTCTTCTTTATTTTCATTTTCTTCTTCTTCTTACTACTCTTCCTCTTTCGGTTTTGATGATAGTCCAAGTGAGTCAAATAGCATCGCTATTGTCTTGTTGTAGTGAGTGCCATCGATAGCTCATGACGATGGATTCTTCCCTATATTTGTATCATTTCATACTTAATCAAAAAAGCCTTGATGATGTAATTTGAATTGGGACTAAGTTAATTTTATGAGTTATGCGCTGATCGCCTCTAAATCAAGGTAAACATGTAAGGATTCCAGGTAAGTCATCAACTGGAAAAAGGTAAGTATTTCTTTTAGGTTTTCTTTCTTTTCTTTTAATCATTAGTTTAGATCAACTTCATTACTAAATCTCTACTATTTTTCACTTTATTTGTACAAAATCACCATCTCCTTCTATCTATCACTTTCACAATCTAACATAACTTGTTTTCTTTTTCTTTTCAAGATCTAAAAGAAGAACTTTAACCATTCTTTGTAACTTAAAAAAAAAACTTGCAAAAAACTTTCATCGCTAGTCCCTCCTTATGGATCACGACCCGCATAGCTACTTGTTATTGCAGTAGTATTGAGAACTTGCATATTTCTTTTATAAAGTTCTGAAATTCTCTTTTTCTTGTGTGCAGGTTAAAACTCAATCAAATTTTGGCACCATTTTCAGGGAGAGACGGTAAGTAGTTCTCTTTTTAAATTATATTTTTGTTAACTTTTTCTTTGTTCTTAGTGTATAGTGATAGATATCAAAGAAATTTTTGCTATAGTGGACATATAAGAGGCCTTGGACTCTGCTCAAGAAAGCAGAGCTTAGAAGCCCTCAGATTTGCTACATTTCAATGGCAACCAAAGTGAACTACTAACCTGTATTTTTTTGCAGGTTGGCTGAATTGCAGAGTTTAAATATCTGTAGCTATTTATTTCCTTATTTGACTCATTGTACATATATTTCTAATTCAACAATAAAAGGTTTGTAAATGCTAAAAATAGTTTAGACTTTGCATTTAGGCACATGTCTATTTCGTTACATTTTCTATTTACTGTTGAAGAATACTGGAACCAAGGTATGTGTGCATAGCATTTAGTATAAGGTTCATTGTTGTATGAAATATTGCTTGAGTGTTACTTTTTCTATATACTGTACACTGCACTAAATTGAATTAAGGCTTGTCCTATAAACAAGATAAGGTGGGAAAGTCATTACCCTCTCTTAGCCCACAAACAATCTCCTCACTCACTAACCCAAGCCTAACTAAAACTGGTAGACGTTGACCATAGGGACATCTCAGACTAAATAGGAGACTGACCTAAGGGGAAAGTTGAATAGAATTTGACTCTTGCCAAATCGGTGTCAAAGGTTGGAGATTGAGAGGCGAAACCCTGAAGGCTGATAGTTTGGCTTAATTAGGCCCGTTGCTTTTAAGTACGGATGCCTCCTGCCAATCTTGCCCTTACCTGACCGATTAACTTGTGGTCAAATTTGGCAATATACTCCCCCTGGACAGTCTAACCAGTTAAGAGTCGTCTAGGTCTAAGGTCTACCCTAATTTAGGTTAGATTTTTTCCTTTTTATTTGTTTTTCTGTTTGTTTTTGATAATTCTTGTATGACATGGCTTATAACAAAATTTTTTCTAATTTTAATGGTAATCCATGTTACATCCCGACCTCTTTTTTGAATATTACCAACCCGACATATCATAATTTTAACAAACCTAGCGTGCCGGATTGGTCTTATCCGAATCAATACATACCCCAGTTCTAATACTATGAACAAGGCTGGAATAATTATCATTACTCTTCACAGAGCCAATGGGGATACAACTCTCCCGAGTCATATTGTCAACCACCTTACCAACATCCAGTTTTATATACTCCTTCTCCTGAGCAATCATTAGATGAATCAATTGACTGGAAAAAGAGGATGAAAGCCTTAGAAGAGCTTGAGCGATGAATTCAAATTCTAGAAGACTCAAAATCCCGTCAATTTTTAAATCACAGATCCTTACTCTATTTTTCAAGAACATACTGACTTAAAAAAGAGTATAGAATCTATGATTCAATTCCACATTGATCCACTCGATATGATAGAAGCAAGACTTAGTAGATTAGAAAACATGCGTAAAAATAAGAAAACTCTCCCTACCCAATCTTTGACTATTCTTGATACTTCTACCTATATTAATGAAAATCAAGAATCATGGTATCTTGAAGACTTTAACCAAGATTCAATTTTATCACAAAACCTTGAACTTAACCAATATCAACCCATTAACAAATTGACAAGTTTTCATTTTAATGAGATTGAACTTGATTATGAATGTGAACCTGATCCCCAACTTTGTGATTCAGTTCACATCCTCAAATATATTTTGACTTCGGTATTCTTACCCAATTTTGACCAATTTTTCAAGCCAAAATTTATTCCCATACCCATAAATCTAAAAATTGAATTATCAATTTTGGATAGTCATATTCCATTAATGGGAAAAGAATGTGAATTTCAATTCTTAGATTTGGACTCAACTCTTGAATCAAAACTGACTCTCGAATCTAAAGTTAATTTTTCTGAGTTAGTATTGGTTCCCGAACCTATTCTTAAGCTCAAGTCAACCATTCCATCAAGTCACATTCTTTTGTTGGATATAGGTATAGACCATGATGACAATGTGATGATTTTTCAAGATTGGTCATATAAAGGGAATAAGTTTCATGATAGGATCTTACATGATCCTATTCATATTAGGGACTGTAAATATATAAATAGAAAGAGGTCAATAAAGGTAGGTTCCATGAACCACCACATTATCTTGATTGGATAGTAACGCTTGACCCAATCCTACCACCACCGGAACCACCACCTTAAGGCAATATTTTCCTTCCCTTTCTTCTTTTTCATGTATCTATGCATTCATTCATACATTGAGGATAATGCATGAGATAGGTGTGTGGAAGAGTTCTAATATAACATAGGTTTTCTTTTTATTTAAAATAAAAAATTAACATTTTTCTTTCTTTAAAATTTTTTTTGAAAAGCGAGCAATATTTTAACATGTTTTTTTGTAAGAAATTAAGTTAATTTTAAGGAATAGGAGAATCATAATTAGGATTTCTTATACTTGATCAAAATAAGATTATTTGTTTGATTTTTAGGGTTAGAAAGAAATTTAGAAAAGTAATTTAGTCTTGATTTTTTTACCTTGATTAAATATGCATGCTTTATACACTTACATACTTAGGGTTCAAAACAACGATTCTTATGCCTTATTAAAAAAAGAAAAAAAGAAATATATATATATATATATATATCAAAAATTCTCTGATTAAGTTGGGTATTTGTGCTTTATAAAGTATAAGTATTCACGCCTAAAAGCGGTTCATATAATAAAATTCTTAGTTTTGTGGCCTTGTTTACTCGAATCCTTAAATTCTTGGGGTGTTTTCTCACCCGGTGTTCTAAGACTGTTTGGTTTGGGAGTTACCGATTAAAGGCTCGTTATATAGGCAGATTAGAAAGTCTAATAGAACTAAGGAATAATATCACCAAAAATATAAAATAAATAAATAAATAAAATAAGGCATAGTAGTTAGAGTGAAAGAACCCTTAGTCAAAATTTCACGGTCACAAAGGTGCATATGACTTAATATAAAGTAATAGACTAAATGAGAAATACAATTTGACTTCTTATCTTGATTGATAACAAGTTTTTGAATATAGACTAAGTTTAGAAATGAAAACTTTGATTTTCCTATAACTTATAAATTACTTGAACTCTTACAATAATACTTCAAATATTTTCTCTCTTTTTCAAAATACTTTTCGAAAATACTAACACTTTGTTTCTCTTTTTTTATGGATTTTGTGGGTGTAATCCACTGAAACCCTGACGAGACAAAACTCGTCCTCTAGTGATAACCTAGAGGTTTAATGGCTTGTTGCACATGCTAAGTGCAACCGTGATTCCTACGAAAGTGTGTTAGATTAATTTTTTTTGTTTTGCTCGAGGACGAGCAAAATATAGGTGTGGGGGTGTAATTATACATGTGTATTGCATATTTAGTATCACATATGTCATATTTTCACATTTATTTTATAATAAAACTCTGCTATTTAATTCATTTTAATGTTTAATGATATGCAAGGTAATTTATGGAGAAAGAAGAGAAATGGACAAGTTTATCCAATTAAATCTGGATTTTTAAAAGCTGAAGTAAATCAATGAAGATCTACTCAAATTCAGAGGTTTAGAAGTAATTCTATCCAAAAACTGGAGCAAAACAGAGAGAAGATCAACGGATGAGATGAAACAATTTTGACTCAGATTTAAACTGGATATATTTTAGTATTTGAATCATAACTTTCGCTATCAAAACTCAAATCTGATAATTCAAGATGATCCAAAAAAAAGACGTAAAAGGCTACAACTCTTATGTTGATTACTATTTTTAATTCTATCATTTAATAAGTTATATTCAGCAATCAACACGCTAATAAGATGCAGATTAGAATTGAATATCCACATCAAATTAAATTTGGAGATAAGGGGAGGATTCAAATTCAGAAATAGCTATCTCCCCCTATCTTTCAACTCATTTCCTTATCCATTTCTATCCTATAAATACCCCACACATCAGAGGCAGAGGGAGAATCAAGCAGAGATAGATTCTTAGGCCAATTTTTCATTCTTTTTAGTGTTTGTTTTTATTTTCATTTTATGTAATTTTTATTTCATTGTAAGCATAGGTTAGACTAAGATTCATGTAAGTAAGAGAGAGAGATTTTATGTTGAGATTGACACCGATGTAATCTCCTCTTTTGTTTCATTATTTCTGCAAGCAATAAAAAGGTAATTTTTTTATGTTCTTCTTTATTCTCTTTTTCTTCTTCTTCTTCTTTCTACTCTTCCTCTTTTGGTTTTGATGATAGTCTAAGTGAGTCAAATAGCATCAATATTACCCTGCCTTAGTGAGTGCCATCGATAGCTCATGATGATGGATTCTTTCCCATATTTATCATTTCATACTTGCTCGAAGAAGTCTTGATAATGTAATGTGAATTGGGACTGAGTTAACCTTATGAGTTATGCGCTGATCGCCTCCAGATCAAGGTAAAAATGCAAGGATTCCAAATAAGTCATCAACCGAAAAAGGTAAGTATTTCTTTTAGGCTTTCTTTTTTCTTTTAATCGTTAGTTTAGATCACCTCCATTACCAAATCTCTACTATTTCTCACTTTCTTTGTACAAAATCACCATCTCCTTCTATCTACCACTTTCACAATCTAACATAACTTATTTTCTTTTTCTTTTCAAGAACTAAAAGAAGAACTTTAACCATTCTTTATTACTTAAAAGAGAATTTACAAAAAGCTTCCATCATTAGGCCGTCCTAATGGATCACGACCCACATAGCCACTTGCTATCGCGGTAGTATTGAGTGAAATACACCTAGAGGGGGTGAATAGGTGTACTAGCTAACCTAATGACAAATGATACAGAATAAAAAACTCAATTGTATCACACTATATGTAACCAAAGAGTGTAGCCGAATTCCTAGTGAAAGGCTCTGGACTATCTCCTCGAGCTTCCTCTAAATTAAGAATTGAGGTGTTATATGAAGCTCTCTTGGTTAAACACACGTATGGACACACGCAAACTATATCTAGCATACGAATATGTGCAATATAATGCAATGTAAGATACAAGAGAGATAGAGTTAAGAGATAGTAGATCAAATGCAAACAATAAGATATGTTTTGAGGTTCGAGCCACTGCTTTACGTCCCCGCCTTTACACAGAAGGATTTCCACTATGTCCATACTGGACCTTCCACAAAGGGACCTCCACTGAGGAATTACAACTCTACACTTAGAGTACACTACTCCTCTCTCAAACACAATCACCTCTACACAAGAAGGATAGGCACAAAGCCAAAGCTCAAACACAATCACCTCTACACAAAAAGAATAGGCACAAAGCCAAACCTCAAACACAATCACCTCTGCACAAGAGGGATGGGCACAAAGCCAAAGCTCAAATACAATAATCTCTACACAAGAGGCATAAGCACAAAGCCAAACCTTAAACACAATCACCTCTACACAAGAGAGATAGGCACTAAGGCAAACCTCAAACACAATCACCTCTACACAAGAAGGATAGGCACAAAGCTAAACCACAAACACAATCACCGCTACACAAGAGGAATAGGCACATAGCCAAAGTAAAGAAAAGATTACAGTCTTGATGATTCAATGATCACAAACAACACTTGGTGATCACAATTGACCACAAATAATTTTCCTCACAAAAACAAGATCCTATAGATAGGATTAGAGATGATAGCTTAAGTATGAGAAAACAAAGTGTTTGGAAATGAAAATAACAAAGAAAAACACTTGGGAAAAATACTAAATAGATTTGTAAAGAAAAATCAAAACCAATTTCCCAAAGACTCTCTTTTCTTTGATTTTTTCAACACTTTAAAATAAATAAAAGATAAAACTTTTTGGCTCAAAAACACTTTTTAAATGCTGCAAACCACTGAGAAAGATGGGAAGAATAGCTCTCAAAAATCTTAATGAAAACAGCTTGAGAGAACCCCTATTTATAGGGCTCTAAGAATTATAGCCGTTGGGGTCCAAAAAAAGGTCATTTTTGACCCTCCGGTCTACCGGCCAGTCGAGCGTCCAACGGTCATATTTCTGACCGTTGAGCCACCGGTCGACTGCCCCAAGAAAAATTTTCCTACCGTCTACCGCCCAGTCGACCGAGCCTAAAGGCATAGCCTTGTCGGTCGACTGCCCGGTCGACCGGCGCTACCTGAGGTTGGGTAGTTACAGTCAGTCGACCGCCCGGTCGACCGGGCTTATAGGCAAGCCTTGTGTACATTCTTGTGCACATCGGTTGACCGATCGGTCGACCAAGCTCTGGTTCGGTCGACCGGCCAGTCAACCGCCAACAGGCCCAGGCTGGGATATAGGACTTGAAATTTGGTCTTTTTAACACCCATAAAATCCCATAAATTCTCATAAATTTCACAAAAATCAGTTCTTATAAATATTTGAAGAACAAATATGAGTGACAAAAATATCAACACATATTACAAACTATTTGAACTATTTTTGTGATATAGAAATTAAGCTTTAGCATAAAATCGGTATTTTTCAAAAAACAAACTTTGAAATGGAAATCTGATTTTTCTCAAACTTGAAAAAAAATAGAAACAAGATATTAAAACTCTTTTTGAAGCATAAAGTGTATGAATAGAATCCAATGCACATATAAAAGATATATCTATGTTTTTGACATTAAATCCAAAATAAGTTTTGTTAATTACAAAACTCGAAACATATGAAATAGAATCATTAAAATAAATTTTTCTAAATATATGAAGTATAGATATGTATATAGATGAAATCCAATATGCATTAAAGCATGTAAACTTGTTTTAATTCTTTTTATACATGAAAATCATATATTTTTGTACTTGAAATCCAAAACCATTTAAACTGATAACCAAACATATTGAACTTTTATGTGTGTGTGAACTTGAGCATATCAATACTAGTCTATCTTACACAAGATCTAAACACAAATTTAAACTAAATAAATTGAAGTCTTCTTATAGAACTCCTTCTCCAAGCTGACTCGATCCAAACACGATCCAAAGAGCTTGACTCCATCCGAGTGCTAGATGCGATCTTGACGCGCGAGTTCTTGAATCTACATGTATTAGCTTCAAAACTTGACTTCGAATTTTTTATTGAAGCTAAACACTGACTAGGATCTTGATCAAATATCTGAAATTAAATAAGCACAAGATTATTAGTATTATAACTACATAAGTTAATCATCATCAAAACTAGAGTTATGGGCCTTTGAGCTAAAAATCTCCCCCTTTTTGATGATGACAAAACACATAGAGTTATATATGCATGGATTAAAGATAATCTTCATAGAAGCTCTCTCTTAACTCATGCATAGCAATAAACAAATAAATATTCAATAAAATGCATAAACTAAATAAAAACATATATGCATAAATACCAATATTAAGCATGCATATATAAACTCTCTAAATTCTTCTTCCCCTTTTTGTCAATTCATTAACAAAGGGGTGAAGACAACCAAACAATAAATATGTATATGCAATATACATTCATGAAGAGGAGAGACGATAAGTTAGCTCTCCTGCATACATGTAATACATGGAGAAGGGATGACTAGACCCTAACCCACATAAAAAAAAGAGAATCAAGCTCTACTATATGTGTAATTTCAACATGAATCTATATATAGAGGAGACGTTAAGCTCTCCTTGCATATAGGCAAAACATATCAACAAATTTTGAAATCACTTTTTAAAACAAAATTTTGAAATTTCTTGAAGTCAACAAAATGAATTATGATATCAATGAAATTAAAATATAGTTGACAAAATTAAAAGTTGGTATCATTTGTCGAGAATTTTTTTGTTAAGATAGCAATAGTAGATTTTGATATCAATTGAAGGTGAAACATGAAGTACATTTTGATACCAAATAAATACCAATTGAAATCAATGCATAAGCTTGTAATGATACCAATTAATATTTGAAATAAAATCAAACTTAATATAAATATAATTTATACTTTAAGAATGTAAAAATATTATAAAATAAGCACAATCAAATCATATATAGGTATGCATGAAAATGAAAATACGAATTGAAATTTGAGGCATACATATATAAGAAAACAAATATGAGTATACAAAAATGAAATAACATGAAGATCATGTGTTTAACTCATACCTATCACCCTATTCATGAACAAGTTTAAAAAATATTCAATAAGGGTATACAAGGCATGGTCTCCCATCCAACCACCGTTAAGTTGGTAGGGGCTTTAAAAAATAAGAGTTTGAAAATAATTTAAAATGTTTGAAAACTCTACTGATTTAAGAATCAAGAAACTAGTTTAAATTAATTTTTGAAAACTAGTTAAAGATCATTCAAAACATAAAACCAAATCATATATCCCATGAAGCATTGATAGGTACACAAAAATTGTCACTCAAGATCTATAAGGCTCAAAAATTTGCTCATAAAACAAAGTCATGAGTAAACAAAAATAATGTGAATGCGCTAGAATCATGTGAATAGCATATTCATGAAATAAATCAATAGGGCTAAAAAAACAAATATCAAAACTAAAAGTTTTTATAAAAATTAAACAAGCATCAAGGTATATATATGTTTTGTTGAAATAAAGGTATACATATATATCCAAACATAAACCAGTCCACAAAAGTATATTGCATAAAGGCAAGTGGCTCTAAGATATACATACATATCCATTAGTTTTAGAAAAAAAATAACATATACATGAAACTAAACATGTATAATTAGGTAAAACAAGTATAAATTAAAGAATCATCAAAACTAGGTTATTGATGTACATGTAATGAGTACAAATGAGCAATGAAGCACAAACATATAATAATCAAGTGTAGCTCACTACTTGTACAAGTATAAACATAAATTTTAATGAAAATTACATCTAAATAATTAATCACCACATAAAGTACAAAACAAATATGATCATTAGTCTATATACACGTGTTTTATAACTAGCATATACATAATAGTTAAACACTAGTGAGAATACAAAATATAAATCCATATGAACATGGGTGTATCTCAAAGACTATTTATGTATATCACATGTCTAATAACATTGTATTTAACATAATGAGCATTAAAAACCATAAAATTCTAAAAATTATCAATGTAAAAGTATGTAAACTAAAATAGGAGTTTAGAGATAGTTACCAAACCATATGAACTATTTTTTATGTCTCCAAATCATTATGGTCCTCCCACCAAACATCTTTGATAGTGATGCATCAATTTGGTATGTCCATCTAACTCATGCATCCACCATCAAGGCACCAACGCTCTCACATTTTGTGAGAGCCCACACCTACATCAAACAAAAGTGGTGAGAATTTTGGTACCCATTTCTTTTTGGGTTCACGGGGGTTAGCATCATAAGGAATTCAAATATTTTTATTTATAAAATTTATAGAATTTAATCTATCAAAGCAAAATCTTGTTAAATGGCATTTGCAGCCGCAATGTGTACATGTGTACAATCTAGCATGCATATGAGTGGTGTGAGTGTGAGCATGGTGTGCATATGTATGCCGTGGGGTTTGTGTATGAACATGTGAAATTTATTTCTTATGAAACATAGATTCCAATATATTGTGTTTAAATGCACCTTGGCTCAAAGTGGAGCCCAAACAATCAATGTTCTTCTTCAAAATAGAAATATCATTATTAATTTTGGAAGAAGAGACATGAGACACAAAATCCTTTTTCTTTTTAGAAATAGAAATATTTTTTCTTTTAAAAACAATTTTCTGTTTAAAAGAGTTATTTTCCTTTAAGGCAATCCCCTTTTCTTTTTCAATTAAAATAAGTTGGTTTTTCAAAACTTCATTTTCTTTTGAAACAATTTCAAATTTATTTTTAAAAGAATCTTTTTCCTTTAAAAAAGAAGTATTTTCCTTCTTCAACTTATCATTTTCAATTTTTATTAAATCATATTTATCAAGAAGTTTTTGACAAAAAGATGCAAACTTATCATAAGGCATGTCAATATCTTCTTCTAGCTCGGATTCAAAATTTATCTCAAAGTGGTCATTCTCTTGGACCATGAAACACATGTTGGAAGTATCACTTCCATCATCCGAATGACTCCCCATATAGTGTTGTTTTTGTTCACCAAGGGAGATAAGTGTGTTACATACTATAAAAGCCGAATTAAAGTTAGAAACTCTAGATAAATATTCATCATTTAGGGTTGACTTTAAAGCATGGATGGCTTTATTAGCCTCAAGGTTTTTTCCATTTAAACAATAAGAATCTTTAATAGTGGCAAAATAAATATGAATTCCTAGGGCTTTTAGGTACATTGTCATCTTAACTTTTCAAGTTTGGAAGTTAAGAGTATCAAATATGGGACGTGTCATGAAATCTATATGTGTGTGTAAACAAATATTGTGATTAGCTAAAAGTAGGATCTTTAACTCAAGGTTGTTAGACCCAAATCAAGAGCACCAAGCTCTGATACCAATTAAAATACACCTAGAGGGGGGTGAATAGGTGTACTGGCTAATCTAATGATAAATGATACAAAATTAAAAACTCAATTACAACAAACTATGTGTAACCAAAGAGTATAGCCGAATTCACGGTGAAGGGCTATGGACTATCTCCTCGAGATTCCTCTAAATTAATAGTTGAGGTGCTATATGAAGCTCTCTTAGTTCAACACAAGTATGAACATACACAAAACTATATCTAGCATATGAAAATGTGCAATATAAAACAATACAAGATATAAGAGAGATAAAGTTAAGAGTTAAGAGATAGTAGATCAAACGCAAACAACAAGATATGTTTCGAGGCTCGAGCCACTGCTCTACATCTCCACCTTCACACAAAAGGATTTTCACTATATCCACACAGGACTTTCCACAAAGGGACCTCTACTGAGAAATTATAACTCTACACTTGGAGTACACTACTCCTCTCTCAAACACAAACACGTCTACACAAGAGGGATAGGCACAAAGCTAAAGCTTAAACACAATCACCTCTACACAAGAGGGATAGGCACAAAGCTAAAGCTTAAACACAATCACCTCTACAGAAGAGGGATAGGCACAAAGTCAAACCTCAAACACATTCACCTCTACACAAGAGGGATAGGCACTAATACAAACCTCAAACACAATCACCTCTACACAAGAGGGATGGGTACAAAGCCAAAACAAAGAAAAGATTACAATGTTGATGATCCAATGATCACAAACAATACTTGGTGATCACAATAGACCACAAACAATTTTCCTCACAAAGACAAGATCCTATAAATAGGATAAGAGATGATAGCTCAAGTGTGAGAAAACAAAATATTTGAAAATGAAAATAACAAAGAAAAACACTTAGAAAAAATACTAAATAGATTTGTAAAGAAAACTCAAAACCAATTTCTCAAAGACTCTCTTTTCTTTGATTTTTCTAACACTTTAAAAATAAATAAAAGATAAAACTTTTTGGCTCAAAAACTCATTTTATACTTATTGCAAACCACTGAGAAAGATAGGAAGAATAGCTCTCAAGAATCTTAATGAAAATAGCTTGAGAGAACCCCTATTTATAGGCTCTCAGAATTATAGCTGTTGGGGTTCAGAAAAGGTCATTTCTAATCTTCTGGTCGGCCGGCAGGTCGACCGTCCAACGGTCATATTTCTGACCGTCACCGGTCGACCACCTGGTTGACCGCCCCAGGCAAAACTTGCCTACCGGTCAACCGCCCAGTCGATCGAGCCTAAAGGCACGGCCTTATCAGTCGACCGCCCGGTCGACCGGCGCTACCGAGAATTGGGTAGCTACAGTCGGTCGGCCTCCCAGTTGACCAGCCTTATAGGCAGGCCTTGTGCATGTTCTTGTGCACATCGGTCGACCGACCGGTCGACTGAGCTCTGGTTCGGTCGACTGGCCGGTCGACCGCACGCAGGCTCAGGCTGGGATATAGGACTTGAAACTTAGTCTTTTTAACAAGTATAAAATCCCATAAATGCCACAAAAATCAGTCTTATAAATATTTGAAGAACAAATATGTGTGACAAAAAAAATCAACACATATTACAAACTATTTGAACTATTTTTGTGATATATAAGTTAAGCTTTAACACAGAATCGGTATTTTTCAAAAACCAAACTTTAAAATGAAAATCCGATTTTTTCAAACTTGTATAAATACAAAAATAAGATATTTAAATTCTTTTTGAAACATAGTGCGTATGGATAGAATCCAATACATATATAAAAGATATATCTATATTTTTGACATTAAATTCAAAATAAGCTTTGTTAATTACAAAACTCTAAACACATAAAATAGAATCATTAAAATAACTTTTTCTAAATATATGAAGTATAGATGTATATAGATAAAATCTAATATATATTAAACCATGTAAACTTATTTTGATTCTTTCTATTTATGAAAATCATATATATTTGTACTTAAAGCCGACTCGATCCAAACACAATCCAAAGAGCTTGACTCTATCCGAGTGCTAGATGCGATCTTGACGTAATGAATCTACATATGTTAGCTTCAAAACTTGACTTTGAATCTTTCATTGAAGCTAAACGTCGTCTAGGATCTCGATCAAATATCTGAAACTAACTAAGCATAACATCATTAGTACTGTAACTACATGAGTTAATCGTCATCAAAACTAGAGTGATGGGCCTTTGGGCCAACATTGAATTTGCACATTTCTATTATAAAAAACTGAAATTCTATATTTTCTATGTGCAGGTTAAAACTCAATCAATTCTTATTGTAAGCTTGTTAATCATTGTATAAATTGAGTATGCTTACTATTCATAGTGTTAATTGAGTAAGTTTACAAATCATGGTGTTAATTGAGCAAGCTTACTAATCATGGTATTAATTGTGTAAGTTTTTTTATCATGGTGTTAATTATATATTTTACTAATCATAGTGTTAATTGTGTAAGCTTGCTAATCAAAGTGTTAATTATGGTGTAAACTTATAAATCATGATATTGGAGAAATTCTCGGCTTGTTTCACAATCTAGATTCCCAAAAATTGATGCAAATTATATAGTTTACTAATTTATATATTGGTCAAGATTATAATGTAAATTGTGTCACTCATGAGGGGACAGAAATAATGTAACGATGTCAGTAAAAGAAGAATTTTGAATCTATTATCGAGTTGTTCTTGAATTGAAAGCTTGATAAATAGTACTGAATACATCAATAAGTCCAAATAAAAAATCATTATATAAAGCACGATATTAGTGATCTACATATATATAAAGCAAATACGAGTATGGATTATGCAAATTAAATCGATAAACTGAAAAATGGTAACTTCACTAATAGATGGGATTAATGTGCTAACTGATGTGTATGTGGATAAATAATATATTACTATGATATACTTGTGTGCATTGCATAGCATGGAGGAAGGTTTGCGAATTGGAAAAGACATGAAAGTTACACACACGTGTGTATGTGCGCGCGCGTACATATGTATATATACATATGTCTATATACATATATGTATACACCTATATATGTATGTATATATATACATATGTGTGTGTAGGAAACTATTCTGGTGAGAATTGTTCTCACATAGCACTTCGTGCGAACTCCACAACCGGTTACCTCGTGGATGATCCGAACCGTTCATCTTAATCTATATACTCTAATTAGGTTACCAATGAAAAATCATATGATTCCGAATCTTTTTACCTACACACCAAATGACTTCTTTATTCTACAACGAATATAACATATGTTTTGTAACCACTTAATGCATGGGACAAAAGATTTTGAATCGCGTAATTTTTTATTGTAGCCTAATTAAAGTATATAAATTAAGATGAACGGTTTAGATCATCCATGGGGTGGCTCAACGTGGAGTTCGCCAAAGGTTCTCATCGAGGAATTCGCACCAGAATATTCCCATATATGTATATATATGCATATGTATATATATACATACATACATACATGTGTGTGTGTGTGCGCGCACGCGCGCGCCTGTGTGTGCCTGTGTGTTATATGTATATATGTATGTGTGTGTAGTGGCGATCTGGTGAGAAAGCTAGCTTAGGTGAGGAGATGAGAATGGAGCATATGAGCCATAGGATTATCTTTTGGGTGGTTAAGATTAGTTTTTGGGTTGGTTAAGTTAGTTTTGAGTTGATTAATTTAGTTTTTGATTTTACTTTTATTTCCTCCAAATCTAATCTCAACCACTGATTGGTCGCTAATATTGCACATTTAGTATCATATTTCCATACTTATTATAGAATAAAATCTGTATTGTCTTAATTAAATGTTTAATTTATTTGCAGGCCCATTCCTTAAGGAGAGTGAAGAGAAATGAGCCCAAAAGCCCACCAAATTCTGAATTAAATCAGAATTAATTCGAACTCAGTGAATCAGGGAAAAATCAAGAGGTTGAAAACCGGTTGAGAAGAATCCTCCCAGAATTGATCGGTTGAAGCCAAGGAAAAAGGCCATTTCGTCACAATCCCGGACCTAAACGAGAAAACCAACTGAAGATAAAGTCAGAACGTGACGTGCGCGTACAAATTGTTGTACATGTTTTATGGAGGATGGGATCCGAGGGGAAGACATGGTATATTATACACACACACACGTTTGTGTGTGTATATGTATGTGTATATATACACACACACACATGTGTGTGTACATATATATGTGTATTTTATATATATATATATATATATATATATATATATATATATATATATATATATATATATATATATATATATATATAGGGGTTACTGTAAATCAACTGACGGCTGAGAGAGTTTCTCAGCCGGCGGGACGTGGCAACGTAATAGCCACGAAATTGTCATTAATTTTGGCGGAAAAAAACCTGAGAAATCCCGCCTAAATTACTATCAGTCACCTCAACATTGTATTTGACGAAAATACCCTCCCTCACAACTTTTTACCCTATGTAAAATATTTTCTTCCAAAAAAATTTACAGATCTAAAATCTCACCTAATCATTCTGGAGAGAATAGTTCTATTGTTTCACAAATTTTCTCAGTTTTTTAAAAATATATTTGCTACATATGGCGCCAAAGAAATCATCCGCGGAAAAAGGTAATGGACAAACAAAAGCAAATTTTTTTTAGGGTTTGTGGATTTTAATAGTTATATTTCTTTTCCAGATTTGATTCCGTTTCTGTCACTTTTTTTTTTGAATTTATAAATTTTGTAACACAGCGACAAAGGTCCAATTTTTTCAAGTTTTTTGATTTCCTTCTCTGTCTACCATGGTCGCAGTTGTTTAGAAAAGCGTTGTAGATGTATGCAACCTTGGTCGTAAGGTTTTAAAAATTATTTATTTTTTTCATACCCTTTCAGTCTAACTGGGTCGCAGTTGTTTGACTTTGCGTTGTAGATGAAAAAACACCTAGAGGGGGGGTGAATAGGTGTTAGTGCTAATCTAAAACTAAATGCAAAACTAAGTGCGCTAAATGCGGAAGCTAATGCAAATCTTGCACAAACTTAATACAATCAACAAGTGTAGCCGAATTCCCCGTGAAGGGCTCTGGACTAACTCCTCTTGATTCCCCTTGAATGGGTTGAGGTGCTATGTGAAGCTCTTGTTGATTAAGTATAAGTGAGGCACATACACAATCAAGCCAAGCATATAAGGATGAATAACAATATGAAATAATGCAAGGCAACACAAGCAATGAATGATATGACAATATGAATGAATAATGCTTTGCACAAAATAAAGAGAGAGAGAGTTGAGAGACAAGTGGATCAAACGCAAAGGCCAAGATATGTTTCGAGGTTCGAGCACCTTGTTCTACATCCCCGCCTACACCACCGTGTAGGATTTCCAATCCACTATAACGTCCACCGAGGACTCCCACCGAGGGAACCTTCACCGAGAAGGATTTTTACAACAAGGGAGTACCGAACTCCTCTCTCAAACAACCACCTCACAACCGAGGGGTAGGCCCGTAGCCAATACAACAAACAACCAACACCTCTACCGAAGAGGGTTTACAAACCAACACTCCACCTCTCACTAGAGGGAGCAAACCAATCAACCCAATTACAACCTCAACCTCTACCAAAGAGGGAGCAACCAAGAAATCAAGGGTTTATAATAGGTGGTCTCTTTCAACCACAAACCTCTTTCCTTTTTCTTTTTCCACAAAACAAATGATCCTAATAGATTAGGATAGAAGATAGCTCAAGTGTGGAAACAAGGTATTTTTGGAAACAAGCAACAAAAAAAAACTAATTGGGAAGTCTCTTGTGAAAGATAGAAAATGAAAGATCAAATAAAAATCTCAAAACCTAGTTTTCTTTGATTTTCCAAAAACCCAAAACACAAATCAAATTGGAAGTTTAAAGCCCAAAACACTTTTGAAAACTTGTTTTAAACACTTTAGAAACCAGAAATTTTTCTCCTTGAAAATCTTAGCCAAAAACCCAAAGAGATGGGGTTTATATAGGCCAAACCAGAAACTAGCCGTTAGGCTGAGCTGGCAGCCTGACAGGCTGACGGTCGACCGGCCCGGTCGACCGCCAACGGTCAGAAATGTGACCGTTGGGCAACCACGGTCGACTGGCCCGGTCGACCTAAACAAACAGAGAGCTCTGCTCTCAGACCGGTCGACCGTCCCGGTCGACCGTCCCAGTGTCTCCAAACGTGCACAGATTTGTGCATGTCGGTCGACCGACCCGGTCGACCGACTTCAGCCTAGTCGACTATGTCAGTTTGACTAGTCGACTGATTGAAGCCTGGAACAGAAACTGGGTCAGAAAACCAGTTTAAAAATATTTTGAAAATTCTTTTAAGTCTTCTAAAAATCCACAAAACTTGTTTTAACATTTTGTATTGAAACACAAACTAGTGATAAAAATTTCAAGACATATATCAATCATATCAATTCATTTTCGAGTCTTGCAAATTTTATCAAAAACAAAACTTGTATTTTTATCAAACTTGATTTTTCAATACATGAATAGGATAGTCAAAATAAGTTTGTCTAGTAAGTTTAAAGCATGTATGTATATTTAGAACATATCTAATATACGTAGAAATAAAGTAAACTTGTTTTGATCTACTATTCATGAAAACCAAATCCAAAACATGAAACTTGTGTGTGTTGTGCACTTGAGCATATCAACTATACTAAACTTTACAAATAGATCTAAAACACACTATCTAAATTATGGATACCTAAGTCTTCTTGATGATCTTCATCTTCAAGTTGACTTGCTCCAAAATTTCATCCATGGGCTAGGCAATGTGTGATCTTGATGCTTTGGCCCTGGAATCATCATGAAAAGCTTCTAAACTCCTTGTTGAAGCTAATCACCAACTAATATCTGGGTTAATGATCTGAAACTTAAACAACACAAGATTATTAGTAAACATAACTACATGAGTTAATCATCATCAAAACTAGGGTGAAAGGCCTTTGGGCCGACAATCTCCCCCTTTTTGATGATGACAAAACTCATGGAGTTATATATGCATGGATTAAAGTTAAGCTTCAAAGAAGCTCCCCCTTAACTCATGCATAAAACAAATAAAAATATGTGACAATGAAGCTCATAAATATGTATGCAAATGTATGACATGTATGCAAATACAACATGTCAAATAATCATAAAAGTCATCAAGTTCTTATCTCCATACATTTGCAAAACAAAACATATATGCATATCTATTGTTTATTTGTTAAGCATGAGAAAACTAAACACAAGTATGCATATAAACATGTATGCATCAACATGCATAAAACATATTCTAGAAGCTCTAGATACCAATTAAATTAATAAAACATTATCAAAAACACTAGATGCTCTAGATACCAATAAAACTTAATATTTGCAAAAAATAAGTATGCATATAGAAACTACAAATTATTCTCCCCCTTTTTGTCAATCATCAACAAAGGGGTAAACAATCAAAAACAATAAAATGAGGGGTAAAAATCTTTCTCCCCTATTATGTCAATCAAAACAATAAAACAATGTTCTCCCCCTTTTTGTCTAAAACAAAAACAAGGTCAATAAGGGGTGACAATCAATTAAGGTACCAATTGAAAGGAAACAAACAAGAAAAATATTGATACTAATTTTAAACAAAAACACATGAAAAATCTTGATACCAATTGATATTAAACATAATAAATTTGTTTAAACAAAATTTGATACCAATTGTAAATAATTTTCATATTAAACATGGGATACCAATATGAAATTTTCAATCATAAAGTAAGGGAGTGGGAAACAAATACCAATTGAAAAATCACCAGTTGAAAGACAAAATTAAATTTTCTCCCCCTTTATGAAATACCAACTAAAATGATGCATAGGCTTGATACCAATTTAAAAGTAATCAATTGAAATAAAATAGAAACTCAAGCACTAGCATAAACAAGATTTTGTGCTTAAAGATATAAGGATATAATAAGCACAAATAAAACATATATATGTATGAAAGATTGATAATAATAGAAATTGATATTCTTTGGAATGAAGCATACATACATGCAAACACATATGAGTATACAAGAAATGTTAAAATTGATACCAATTGAAAGAATTCAATGATACCAATTGAAATAACAATGAGATCAAGTGTATATCTCATATAACTACCTCCCAATCATGGTTCAAGTTTTAAATGATTTTCATTTTAAAGGCACACATGAACATGATCTCTCATCCATCCGCCCTTTGATGGTAGGGGTTTTCAAAAATAGATTTAAAAATGTAGTTTTGTTTGAAAATCACTACCAAATTGAAGAATACGAACTAGTCAAAATGAAAAACTTGTTAACTAGTGCGAAATCCTTCAAGCAAGGAATAAACTAAAATAATTTTCATAAAACATGAAATCCACATGATAATCAACACTCTAATTCAATTAGGCATAAATATGACTCATGAATACAAAACATGAGCAAGCAATAAATGTGAGTGTACAAATAAAGTGTGAATATCATAATCATGAAAATATTCAATTAAGCTCAATTATTCCTTAAACATTGAAAACACGAAAATCATCAAAACTTATTTAATCTTCATGGCATATGTATGTCAAGTACAAATTAAAATATACATACATATCCAAAAACAACGAGTCCACAAAGATATATGCATGAAGGCACGTAGCTCAAAAAGGATGTATATGTATAACAATAATTTGGATTAAAATAGACATATACATGAAGTCAAACAATTAAACACAAAAACAAGAAAAACTAAATCTTCATCAAAACAAATTTCATTTCAAGGTATATGTATGAATTGGCAACACAGTAAGTATACATACATATCCCTAAACACAATTGAGTCCATATATATATATTTGCATGAAAGGCAAATGACTCAAGGGGTATACATGTATATCTTAAAGTTTGGCAAAATTACACATATACATGAAATGAAAACACACAATCATAAAACAAATTCAAAAATAGGAATACAAGTTTGAAATGTACGAATCATCAAAACTAGACTATACTAGCACATCTAATGGGTTCAAATAAGCAATCAAGCCCAAACATATATAAATTTATTTGTGGCCCACTATATGCACGAATATATACCTAGTCTTAATGAAAACTAACATCTAAACATGTAATCAACACATGAAGCATAAAACACGATAAATATTAACATGATAAACTTAAACATGATTATTATGCAAATCCACATGTTATTAAACCTATGATAAACATGATAGCTAAAACAAACGGTGAGAACACAAAATATGAATCCATATAAACATGGGTGTCTCAAAATGCTATACATGCATGTCAAGGATCTAATGAGCATGGCATTATCATAATAATCACCAAATAATGAAACATGCTATAAACATCAAAGATATGAAATACAAATCATATATGATCAATATGTACATGCATGTGCATTAGATCTAGGTCATACAAATTAGTTTAACAAAGGTGAGAACACAAAAATATAAGTCCATATAAAATATGGATGTTTCAACCAACTAATAAGTATAACACTAATCTAATTAACATGGCATATTCATGATGATCACTAAACATCAAATCATGCTTTGAAAGATAAACATGGAAAGCATGTAAACATAAGGAGTTAGAGTTTTGATACCAAAACCAATGAGGGCACCGCTCTAGTTCTCCAAAACAAAGGTGGTCCTCTCCACCAAACCTTCCCTTGAAAGTGATGCATCCAATTGATTTCCTTTAAGTACGGAACGCATCCACTCCAAGGTGTCATCACTCTCACGTCATGTGAGAGCCCACACCTACATCAAAAACACGAGGGTGGTCTTTGGTACCCATACTCTTTTGGGTCCATGGGGGTTAGTACCTTCTCTAACCCAAACAAAATTCTTTGCTAAATTACAATCATGTATACGATCAAAACAAAATTTAGCAAGGTGGCCCTTACGTCCACAATGTGTACAAGTGTACACATGAGCATACATGTGAGAAGTGTGTCCGTGAGGAGCATGTGTATGCCGTGTAGGGTGTGCATGAATAGAAGGAACTTGTTTCTTTCGAAACAAAGATTCCAAGCGTGTATGGTTCTTAGCACATTGGCTCATAGTGGAGCCCAAATAATCAACCTTCTTCTTAAGCAAACAAATATCATCATTAATCTTAGAAGAAGAAGTGTGACATGCAATAGGTGAAGTGTGTGATACTACCCTAGCATGGCAAACATGTGCATCAATCTTATTTTGCAAAACAATATTTTTATCTAAACAAACATTCAAATCATTTGAAATAGAAATTATTTTATTTTTCAAAGCAACATTCTCTTTTAAAACAAAATCAATTTTTGAAGATAAGTTTTCATTTTTCTTCAAAATTGTTTCACAATTATTTTTAGACTTTAAAAATTCATTTTCTTTAAGTGCAAGATCTAATTGAGATCTCAATGCATCCCTTTCATTATAGACCTCAGCCTTCTCTTGCAAAACACAATTAAGTCTAGAATGCAAACTTTTATTTTCTTTTTCAATTTCTAGAGTTTTCTTTTTCAAAATCTTATATTTTTCTATTAACTTTTCACACACAATGGATAGTTCTTCATTCAAAGCATGGGGATCAACAAAATCATTTGAAGAACTAGCACAATCATCATTATCTAAGTGGGGTTCCGAATGTACCTCAAGGGAGTCATTCCCTTGGACCATGAAGCATTGTGAATCGGATTCTCCACTAGATTCCTCTTCTTGGATTTGCACTTGAAGCTCGGAGGTGGTGGTGGTTGTTGCCAACTTGTTCCACACTGCAAAAGCGGAATCAAGGTTAGAAACACTCATAAGATATTCTTTAGATAAAGTGCTTCTAATGGCCTCTAGGGCTTGTGCATTGGCCCCTATATGATTGCTATCACTAAGGAAGGATTCCTTGGTAATGGTAAGGTAAACTTTATGACCTAGGGTTTGTAAATAAACGGTCATCCTAATCTTCCAAACATAAATGTTGGAAGGGTCAAACATAGGTGGGGTCATGAAGGCCATGGTAAACTATATGTGTGCAAACAAGAAAATGCAAACAATAGATTAGCAAGCAAATGGATCTCACTCCTAGGATGTTAAGCCTAAGTATCAGGAGCACTAGCTCTGATACCAATTGAAAAAACACCTAGAGGGGGGTGAATAGGTGTTAGTGCTAATCTAAAACTAAATGCAAAACTAAGTGCGCTAAATGCGGAAGCTAATACAAATCTTCCACAAACTTAATACAATCAACAAGTGTAGCCGAATTTCCCGTGAAGGGCTCTGGACTAACTCCTCTTGATTCCCCTTGAATGGGTTGAGGTGCTATGTGAAGCTCTTGTTGATTAAGTATAAGTGAGGCACACACACAATCAAGCCAAGCATATAAGGATGAATAACAATATGAAATAATGCAAGGCAACACAAGCAATGAATGATATGACAATATGAATGAATAATGCTTTGCACAAAATAAAGAGAGAGAGAGAGAGTTGAGAGACAAGTGGATCAAACGCAAAGGCCAAGATATGTTTCGAGGTTCGAGCACCTTGCTCTGCATCTCCGCCTACACCACCGTGTAGGATTTCCAATCTACTATAACGTCCACCGAGGACTCCCACCGAGGGAACCTTCACCGAGAAGGATTTTTACAACAAGGGAGTACCGAACTCCTCTCTCAAACAACCACCTCACAACCGAGGGGTAGGCCCGTAGCCAATACAACAAACAACCAACACCTCTACCGAAGAGGGTTTACAAACCAACACTCCACCTCTCACTAGAGGAAGCAAACCAATCAACCCAATTACAACCTCAACCTCTATCAAAGAGGGAGCAACCAAGAAATCAAAGGTTTACAATAGGTGGTCTCTTTCAACCACAAACCTCTTTCCTTTTTCTTTTTCCACAAAATAAATGATCCTAATAGATTAGGATAGAAGATAGCTCAAGTGTGGAAACAAGGTGTTTTTGAAAACAAGCAACAAAGAAAAACTAATTGGGAAGTCTCTTGTGAAAGATAGAAAATGAAAGATCAAATCAAAATCTCAAAACCTAGTTTTCTTTGATTTTCCAAAAACCCAAAACACAAATCAAATTGGAAGTTTAAAGCCCAAAACACTTTTGAAAACTTGTTTTAAACACTTTAGAAACCAGAAATTTTTCTCCTTGAAAATCTTAGCCAAAAACCCAAAGAGATGGGGTTTATATAGGCCAAACTAGAAACTAGCCGTTAGGCTGAGCTGGCAGCCTGACAGGCTGACGGTCGACCGGCCCGGTCGACTGCCAACGGTCAGAAATGTGACCGTTGGGCAACCACGGTCAACCGGCCCGGTCGACCTAAACAAACAGAGAGCTCTGCTCTCAGACCGGTCGACCGTCCCGGTCGACCGTCCCAGTGTCTCCAAACGTGCACAGATTTGTGCACGTCGGTCGACCGACCCGGTCGACCGACTTCACCTAGTCGACTATGTCAGTTTGACTAGTCGACTGATTGAAGCCTGGAACAGAAACTGGGTCAGAAAACTAGTTTAAAAATATTTTGAAAATTCTTTTAAGTCTTCTAAAAATTCACAAAACTTGTTTTAACATTTTGTATTAAAACACAAACTAGTGATAAAAATTTCAAGACATATCAATCATATCAATTCATTTTCGAGTCTTGCAAATTTTATCAAAAACAAAACTTGTATTTTTATCAAACTTGATTTTTCAATACATAAATAGGATAGTCAAAATAAGTTTGTCTAGCAAGTTTAAAGCATGTATGTATATTTAGAACATATCTAATATACATAGAAATAAAGTAAACTTGTTTTGATCTACTATTCATGAAAACCAAATCCAAAACATAAAACTTGTGTGTGTTGTGCACTTGAGCATATCAACTATACTAAACTTTACAAATGGATCTAAAACACACTATCTAAATTATGGATACCTAAGTCTTCTTGATGATCTTCATCTTCAAGTTGACTTGCTCCAAAACTTCATCCATGGGCTAGGCAATGTGTGATCTTGATGCTTTGGCCCTGGAATCATCATGAAAAGCTTCTAAACTCCTTGTTGAAGCTAATCACCAACTAATATCTGGGTTAATGATCTGAAACTTAAACAACACAAGATTATTAGTAAACATAACTACATGAGTTAATCATCATCAAAACTAGGGTGGAAGGCCTTTGGGCCAACAGTAGATGTATGCGACCTTGGTCGCAGTATATTAAACATCATTTATTTTCATTCCATTTTCTGACGACATGGGTTGCAGTTGTTTAACTTTCTGTTGTAGTTGTATGCGACTTTGGTCGCAGTATATGAAACATCCTTTGTTTTCATTCCCTATTCTGACGACCTGGGTGGCAGTTGTTTAACTTTGTGTTTTAGATGTATGCGACTTTGGTCGCAGTTTTTTACAAATCATTTTTTTTTCTTTCCCTTTTTTGACGACATGGGTCGCAGTTGTTTCAATTTACGTTGTAGAGTTATGCGACCTTGGTCGCAGTATATTAAACATCATTTGTTTTTCATTCCCTTCTCTGTCGACCTGGGTCGCAGTTGTTTAAATTTGTGTTTTAGATGTATGCGACCTTGGTCTCAATGTTTTAAAAATCATTTATTTTTTATTCTCTTTTAATTTTTAAATAAACATTAAACTAAAGTTTTTAATATTTCTTCATCTATAGGTAAACAACAACTAAATGTTTGTCCTCTGAGATCGAGCCTAAAACCTATGTGCGAATTCATTAAGAAATTCAAAAAGCACATTCAAGGCGATTTCATAGATGCGATCAAAAGACCCCATTTGGCCCAATCTTCATGGCCTTCTACAATGAGAAATTTGGAGGTAAAAAAGGTCTAAAATCAAACATTAGTGTACTGAGAATTTTAGACCAGTATGATAGGGATACAAGAACCTTTAGAATTGGGGGCAAACAAATTGAGTTAACAGTGGAGGATGTTGCCCTAACTTTTGGTCTACCTATCATTGGGGCGGATTTTATTATGAATAAGACCTGTACAATAATGGACAGAGGGGTTATAAAACATTATTTTCCTAATATAAAGAAGATCACGAAAGTATCTATTGAAGAAGCTTTGGATGATCTTCTGGTCAAGAAAAGAAGGAGTAAATTAGATGTGACCAAGAATGAACAGCTTGAGCAGCAAGTGACTTTAAATGAAATTATAAGAGACAGACAAAGACTTGCAGCTCAAGACATTACGACAATAATCATCCTATACATGTCGGCCACTCTATTCTTTTCTGACAGTAAATGCACGGTGCCATGGTATATTGTGGAACAGATTGCCAATATGCAGCTGATGAGGACAATATGCTGGGATAAAACTGTTTGGCAATTCAAGATTAAGTCAATGGACATCTTCAGGCACACCACGTACGAGCTGTAAGGATGCTCCGTGCAAATTATTGTAAGTATGAATATCAAATTTGGCAAACATTGTATGAAATTTCTCGATATCTTGTGAATATTTGTGTAAACTAATTTAATTATGCATTTTGCAGTATTGACTCTGTGAGAGGGCTCTTATTTTTGAGCCGAGGTCTGGTTTGGAGGACAAAACCCCACGCGTAGTGAGATGGGACCTCCAAAATATTAGTAGAGCTCTGCTTGAAGTTGATCTAAATGAGCTTGACGAACATATCGTAAGTTTTTAAATATTAAATACCATATACTGTTGATTAAAATTTTAATAATTTAAATGGACTGTGACCTCGGTTGCAGTTCATTTTATATGCAGTACAATTGTGTGCGACCATGGTCGCATTCTTTTGATAAATAGTTGTAAATAAACTGCGACCATGGTCGCAGTTATAATTATTTCATTGTTTTGTGCTGCGACCATTGTCGCAGAGTTTAATTGTTTGACTGATGTAATGCTTATAACTGCGTCCTAGGTCACAGTTCCTTGTTAACTATTATAGTAAATGTTTTATTCATCTCCGGTAAAACTATAAGATTTCTATATCGTTTTAAGTTTAATTTTTTTTCAGATTTTGTGTCGAATGGCCAACATCTCTAATGAAGAAAGAAATATGATTGGTCTTCCTGTTGAAGGAGAAGAGGAGAAAGAAGAAGAAGAACAAGAACAAGAACATACACATAATGAAGCTAACATCCCGGCTGAAACGGAGCCAGAAGCAGCCGAAATAGTTGAGGAACGAACGAGTGAGTAAGAACCAACTATTGCAGGTTATTTGCCATCACCACGGGATGGACAAGCTAAAGAAATTGAAGTTTTGAGGAATCAAAATCAGTACTTGAGAGAATATGTTTATCAGGTAGAAAGAAAAATTAAAAAATGGAGACTGAGAACAGACTCAAGGCTGAATTAAAGAAAAAAGAAGAGACAGAAGAGAGAAAAAATTTAAAAAAGCAGCAGAGGAAATTAAAAATGAAAGAAGAAGAAGAAGAAGAGCTGCTAAGAGCAGCCACTGCTGCGGAGGAGAAGGAGAAGGAGAAGAGAAGGAGGGAAGAGGAGGAGCATGAGAGGAGGATGAGGGAAGAGGAGGAGAAGGAAAAGGAGGAGAGGAGGAGAGAGGAGCAGCAGAAAAAGGAGGATAGGAGGAGGGAAGAGGAGGGGCAGGACAGGAGGAGGAGGGAAGAGGAGGAGAAGGAGATTAGGAGGAGGGAAGAGGAGGAGAAGGAAAAGGAGGAGAGAAGGAGGGAAGAGGAGGAGCAGGAGAAAAGGAGGAGGGAAGAGGAGACGAAGGAGAAGGAAAAGGGGGAGAAGAGGAGGGAAGAGGAGGAGCAAGAGAAAAGGATGAAGTTAGAGGAGGAGAAGAAGAGGCAGAATAAAAGGAAGAAAGAGGGGGGAGAGAGGAAGGAGAGGATGAATGAAGAGGAGAAGAGAAGGAAGGGAGAAGAGGAGAATAAGCAGAAAAGGATGCGGGAGCAAATGGAGAAGCAGGCAGAAGAGAAGAAGAAAAAATTAGAAGAGGATGAAATCAAGGGTTCTGAATTTATAGTAAATATTTCTGGGGAAGATTTCCCCAGTTTTTCTTTAAATATAACTCAACAGATGCTTGAACTCCAAAAAGATAGAGCTTCTGAAGAACAAATTCAAGAACAGACTCCGGCTCAGAAGCAATCCTTAAAAAGAAAAGTTTTAGAATACTCTAAAGGAACGATAGAAAGGGGAGTCAAAGAACGCAAGCGCGCTGAAAGAGATCGCGATGACTCTGACTTCGTTTATCCAAAATAGAGAAAGAAAATTAATGAACATCCTCTTCCACAGCCTGCGGCTCAGACTTCTGCTATTGGTTTCGGCAACAAACAGATTTTCGACACTCAGCCAAAAATCAGGAAATTGACTGAAACCACAGCATACAGAATTCTGCAGCCCCATCAACAAGCTCTCATAAAAAATTTCTTGGACAAGGTCTTCTCTGAGTAAGTTAATTAATTTTATTTTAAATCATATCAAAAACTATTAGATAATTATATAAGTACAATATAATTCTTAACTTTGTTTTGAATATCTTTCAGTTCTACTGCATATCAGGATACCGACAACGGAATCATTGTTGCAAAAAATGACATTGAGGACCTGATGTTCAGTAGAGAGTTAGATGCGAATATAATTCATTTCTACATGAAGCATCTAGAGAAAAGAGGAGGACTAAAAAATATATTCTTTCAGAGCGAAGCTTGGGTAAACATCTATTTTCTCCTTTACGGTTAATTGAAATATTAATTTCCTAATTAATTTAGTGAATTAAATTTTTGAACGTTAAATATTTTACTAGTAGTCTTTACTGCTGATAAGGCATAACGAATGTACTGCGACCAAGGTCGCAGTCGATGATTAAATTAATCCCCACTAATATCAATTTAGTAATGAAGGTTACGACTTTGGTCGCAGTTGTAGGCGGCAGTCTTAATCAATAACAATACTGCGACCTTGATCGCTATGCATGTTAATATAAAAGACAGGTAGCTAACAAATATACTGCGACCTAGGTCGCAGTCGATGATTAAATTAATCATCACGAATATCATTTTAGTAATGAAAGGTTGCGACCTAAATCGCAGTTGTTGACAGTCCTAATCAATAACAACACTGTGACCTTAGTCGCAGCATATATTAATATAAAAGACGGTGTTCATAAGAAATGCTTAAAAATTAAACATGGATACAGGTGATGGCGATCAAGGTCGCAGCGTAAAGTATGTTAATCAAAAAGTACTGCGACCATGATCGCAATCTGTTGTCTTGTCGTAATAATATCCGTTTTAATTTTTTTGTTTTTACAGCACGGTGTTGTATCTAAAAGTAGAGATCCTGAAGATTATTTCATCAAGCAGCTGTTGAAAAACTGGACAGTTGATGTGCAGTACATGTTCTTCCCGATCAATCACAAACACAGTGCCAACGATCTTGGATTTCACTAGACCTTATTGGTATTTGATTGCCATACAGAAGAGTGGATTTTTTATAACTCTTTGGTCCCAGCTGAAAAATCAAGTAGTACATTAAAGCTTTATCAAAGAGATGCAAGAATAATGGTGAGTTGAATTTTAATATTTCGATTACTGAATACTTGCATTTAATTTGATTAATACTGATATTTTTTTTTCTATTGACATTGCAGAAAGAAAGATTATTACAGATTTTTGAAATTGATTTTAATAAATTAATGGAAAAAACAAATATAAAATACACAAGATGCCCCCAACAAGCAAACATGTATTTAATTTTTTTGTGACGTTTACCTATCATATTTTCTACTTTTTTTGAGTACAGAAATCTAAATTCATGTAATGATTACTCTGTATAATTTTCAGTGTTGATTGCGCCGTATATGTATGCAAGTACATGGAAAGTATAACATTTGGTAGTCCATCAGCTATTGATACTGTTACGGCTGCCGATGTACAGAGACTAAGAAGTGAGCTTGCATACATGATACTTGCAGATAGAGAGAAAAGTTGGGATGAAGAAACAAAAATTATAAGGAGTATGGTATTTGAAGACTGACAGTTGACAATTCATTGATGTACCTCAATTTTTATTTATAAATGTAAAAATAAATGCAATTCATTGATCTGTTTGTTTTATTAATTTAATTTATAAATATTTTTATACATTTATTTATTATAAAATCCATTGAGATTTCTTTATTTCCAATCTACTTCTGTTACACAGTGCAATTTACTAATTCGTATTGATATTAGAAACAAACATGAGTTTAGAAGTTGTACTGCGACCAAAGTCGCAGTCATGACCTGTTTGAGTTACATCATTTCCTTATATTGCGATACTGTAATCGAGACAGCGATCGCGGTCGCAGTTAATGAATCATTTATCAGTTCCCAATGCGACTGTGGTCGCACTTCCATAATCGGGAGACCAAAGTTTTTGTACACATAGCCCTTTATATATGTTTTAATTTAATTAACTTCATTAATTTATGTTATCGTAAACATAATCCTCCCTGCATTTTTCTACCATAAGATATTAGAACAATAATAATCTTCACGTGTTCAAAGTACAAAGTAACTTGATGTAAGACTGTATTAACTTTTTAACTGTTTTCGAGAACTGAACAGTCACCTGGAAAGTATACAATTTATGGGAAAGGGCCGAAAATAAATTGGGGACATGTTCACGTCGTTTGAGAGCTTAAACCTTTTGGAATTCCGGGATTAAAAATATATAAAGGGTCATTATTACAGGATTATAAACATACTAAATAGGTTTTGCTCAAATACGTTTCTTTCAGTATTCGGAAACAAATTCAAAAATGTCTTCTCCACCGTCTTCACCAGAAAAAAGTCAATCATCTAATGATAATTGGATGTATAGTTCTGAATCGATCCCTCCCTGCGGGTCAGAGGATGAGCTTGATACGGACGACCCGTTCTGGGAGTTCATTGATGAACCAAAATACTGTCATGAAGAGGAAGAAAGCAAAGAGGAGATGTTGGTAAAGAGGTGGAAGAGACGGAAAGCGATACGGAAGACGAACACAGTCATAATATTGAGAACGAATCTGATTATGATGGTGATGACGAGAATGAGTAGATTAGAACTTTAAAATTTGTATTTCGATTTTTTATAAATATATAAGCCTGTTTTCTAATGTTAATTGTGTGAATTATAATTTTTACTACTTAATCTTGGTTGAAATGTTGTACCTTTATCGCAAATTTTATTCATATGGTAGATCCAAATGGATGTTAAAATTAAAATCTATATATATATATATATATATATATATATATATATATATATATATATATATATATATATATATATATATATATATATATATATATATATATATATATATATATATATGTCGTCAGCCAACTGCGACTCTGGTCGCAGTCATGAAACTGGTGTAGACATCCAGATAGAACGTTCAAATGGGCAAATATGAACATGCGATCATGGTCGCAGTTTACTTTATATTCAGTAGTCTGAAGCACAACATAGGGCGAAAATGTCAAAATGGATGTTAAAATTAAATGAAAAAGGAAACGCTGCGACTATTGTCGAAGACAGAAAAAATAACGTCAGCCAACTGCGACTCTGGTCGCATTCATGGAACTGTTGTAGATAACGAAAAAGTCAATATTCAAATGTGCAAATCTGGATGCGACCATGGTCGCAGTGTTACTTTATGTTCAGTGGAATAAAGAAGAACATAGGGCAAAATTGTGGAAATTATATTTGTGCAGAAAATTTCAACTATATTCAGATGTTATAATAATATACCAAGAGACGGGGGCAATTTTAAAAGCAACAAACCAATTTCCCAGGCATAAAAGCACTGCAACTACGGTCACAATTATCCCCATACACTGCTTATATTTGCGACCAAAGTCGCTGTCTACGTTAAAGTAACTAAAAGGTGAACTATATAGGCCAAGTTTGTAACAGTGAAACTCTAAAGTACAACTACTTAAAAAAGTACAGTAAAAGTGAAAAATGATATTAAAATCTGCTTATAATGACACGCCAGTGGCAGCATGCGACATGAATCTCTCTACACTGTGCGACCCTGGTCGTAGTTCATGACTGAAACTGTCAAAATGAACACTTTATTCCTTCTAGGTGGACGCAACCCGAACCTACTTCTTCTGCCATTAAAAAGGAAAAGTAAGAATTTTAAACATAAATCATTAGAAAGAACTGTATAACAGGTGTGTGTGTGTGTGTGTGTATACATATATATATATAGACACACACACACACACATATGTACATGTGTGTGTGTGTGTATACACACACACACACACACACACACACACACATATATATATATATATATATACACACACATATATGTATGTATGTATATATGTATGTATGTATATATATATATATATATATATATATATATATATGTATGTGTATATATATGTATGTATGTATGTATATGTGTGTGTGTGTATATATGTATATATGTATGTATGTATGTTCGTGTGTATGTATGTATATGTAGATATATAAGCATACATATATATATGTGTGTGTGTGTTTGTGTGTGTGTGTATATATTTAGGGGTTTTCTGTACCTCAGCCGCCAGCTAAGTGAGTTCCTCAGCCGGCGGTGACGTGGCCCAATCTATATCACATATCGGTGGCAAGGTGAAGGCGCTAAAAAATCTAAAAATCCCGCCTAAAAGTCGTTAATCACATTGACCTAAATACCCCCATCTACATCAAAATATAAAGTGAAAAAAAATAAGATCAAGTTGATGAGCGAGAAAAGCAGTAGCCAGAAAAGGTAAAAACATGTACGAAACCTAGAAATTTGGTTTTAATAAATAGTTTTTTTATTGTTTATTTTCGCGTTATTTTCAATTCATATAGGTTTAATAAAGAAACTGAAATGAATAAAAAAATGAAATTTAATGTAGGGCAGTCGTATAATTTTTTTATATTACAGATCTACAGTGAAAAAATAATAAAATACAATGGTTATTGATTTATTTTTTAGATATTTTATAAATTCGATATTCTCGTAACTGTCACAACATGTGCAGATTGGTTGGATAATATTTCATGAAATTTTTAATGAACTGCGACTATGGTCGGTCTTGGTACTAAGATATGCTTTATTCTCAATGTACATTATAACTGCAACCAAGATCGTAATACACATACATTCAGATATTATCAAAATATAGTAGCACTGCGACCATGGTCGCAGTCCTAGTATAACCTAACTTTCAATCTTATATCACAAGTGTGACCCTAGCCGCATACCTTAAAATCCTATCAACTGTAATACAGAAATATCTTAGTCACAGTCCTTACTAAACAGCAGTAAAATTCAAACAGATAATGAACAAAAACATGCATAGAAATAATAGACGAAATATGCTTTCGTTAAGCACTGTGACCATAGTTACAATCCTTATTCGCATGCCACATATAACAGAATTTTGATTGTTTATGAAATGCAACAACGGTCGCAGTCCTAATAAAAATTAGACTAACAAAGTAAATTAACTCTGCGACCGTTCGAGCAGTCCCCGTATATTAGAAGTTATAAAATACTATATTAATTAATCTGACCTAATTGTAGTAATTAATATCCTATCTACTGTAATACAGCAACAATCTCAAAAAAGAGGTGCACTAAATTAATCTCGATAAAGAAAAGATGCGCACCATATGAATTTAAAAATATAGAAAAAATATTATATAAAAAGCTAATTTGTAGTTCACATCATAAACTTCTGAAAAAAGGGGTACTCTTTGGATTCTCCCGTCATAACTACTTCAATTAAATATTTACTTTCTTTTTATCTCTTCTTCGAATACTCAACCGTCACCTTTAATACTTATTATTACAGTTCACGTCGTTTCACAGTATTGGCCTTTTGTAGTGCCTATAAGTAATATATTTTAAAGATCTCATATCTAAAAAAATATTTGTGCTCATCTTCTTAAATTTGATTTCTAAACTTCCTGAAACAATTTATTCTTGAATCATGTCTTTCCTATCTTCTTCCTCTGAACACTCAAATTTTCAACTCCAATCATTCTCTCACCGGTCCTTTTTCTTCAGGGGATTCTAGTGAATCTAATAGCAGTCTGAACTTCTCTCCTTTTAACTATCTTACTACATCAAATAATATTGCTTCTGATCCTCCTCTTCAAGAGGATGATCAATTTTACATAGGGCTTAGTGAGGAACTTATTCCTCTGCCACTTTATAAAGACATGCTTGATGAAAACATGTCCTCTGATGTTGAAGGGGCGCTTTCTTTGAGCATATCCTCTAAACGTTATTCTCGACACTGACTGGAAGAAGAGCTTCATATAGATAATCCATTCTGAGAGTTTATCAATGAACTAAAGTATCCTCAAAAAGAGGAAGAAAAAAAAGGACAGGGAGCTGGTAGACGAGGGAGAAGATGAGGAAAGAAATAATGAAGAGGAAGACGAGGAGAATGAAGTCGACGAATCTGCTTATGATGGTGATGATGATGAGGATTAGGATTTTCTAGTCTTCTGATATTCACCTTATTTTTGTCTTCTTTTAAGAGCTTTTAATGTTCTTTTTTTGTAAGGTCTCTTTCGATCATATTATGTTATAAATAAAATTTATTTCAATCTGAAAATGATCTTCCATATTTTTAAAATACATGTAAAGTATGTTTTTTTCATGTATTTTAATTCACAGTGATCACAGAACTTTGAGTGGTTTTTATAAATACTGCTACCATGATCGCGGACCTAATATATTGTCTGTAAAAATTGTTATCATTCGATAAGAAATATAATCATTTACTAGAGAACAATGTAAATCTTTTATTAAGAAGTTAACTATAGTCGCACTCTGTGATTATAAATAAAAAGTAATTAACTGAATACTATGACCATGGTCGCAGTTGAGATGCAGAACTGTGATTATAGTTGCAAGACAAAATTAACTATATTGATACCTGTAACTGGGACCATGGTCGCAATCCTTATAAAACAATTTGATAGTTTTACAGTCAATCAAGTTAAAAACTGTGATTATGGTCGTAGTCTAAAAGTTAACTATATTGACAGTTGATACCGCGATCATGATCGTAATCCTATCAAAGCTGTATAATTCAATTGTATATCACAAATTTAAAAACTGGGACTATGATTTCAGTACGTAACATGAAAGTTCTTCTCGTGCATGAAAAAGTGACAACAGCCGCAGTGAAGAACAAATATATAAAATCATAAGTAAATTGCGACTATAGTCGCAGTCTTTATTCACCATTTTTACTTTTAACCTAAAGAAAAACTCATCCACAACATGCTATCGTTAAGCACTGCGACTATGGTCGCGGTCCTTATTCACATGCCACATGTAATAGAATTTTGATCGTTTATATGTGGCATGCGAATAAGTAAACTGTGACTATGATCGCAGTCAGTAAAATACTTACGAATCATATCATAAATTTCTAAAAAAAAAGAATTTATTTGTATATCAATTAAGCACAAGTGTCTATGAGTTTAATATAATACAATCTTAATATAATTATAGACTGCGACTAAGGACGCTTTTAAAACAATTGAGAAATTATTTTATTAACTACTATGAGCTTACCACATTCCTGAAAACTATAATATCTGCGTATAAAAAATTAATAAAAAAGTATTCAAATTTTTTTCGTTCATTGATGAAGTTGCACTTGAAGAGACCTAATTCATATTTAGATGGAAAGTAAAATGGGTGGGGCCAGTAGCGAGATGGGGTTGCAGGATATGAATTATGATTAAGGTTCAACATCAAAAATGACAAGGCGAGAGAGATCTGATACATGTATATAAAAGATTACCCAGTAAAGTCTTTTAGTAATTTTAGTTATTTATAAAAGTGGGGACCCTATAAAGTTACCCAGTTTTGTGGCACATATTATGCCATGTCACCACCGGCTGAGATACACTCTCAGCTGTCGGCTGATATACATTTTTCTTACACACACACACACACACACACACACACACACACACACACACACACACATATACATACATACATACACATACATATATATATATATATACATATATATGTACATATGTACACACACACACACACACACACACACACACACACACACACACACACACACATACATATATATATATATATATATATATATATATATATATATATATATATATATATATATATATATATATGTATGTATATATATATATATATATATATATATATATATATATATATATATATATGTATATGTATATGTATATGTATATGTATATGTATATGTATATGTATATGTATAGGTATATACATATATGTATATATATAGTGAGTTGATCCCTTAAGAACAGTTTTCATGGATTTCTGTGAAAACTTTCATATGGGTCATCGAATCTAATAGAGATTTAATTTTATTTAATTTGATTTATCAGATCCGACAGTCCACTTGAAAGTTCTCAAATAAATCCGTGAGGACCGTTCTTAGGGGATCGACTCCCTATGTATATATACACATATATGTGTGTGTGTGTACACACACACACACATAGATGTGTATATATATGTATATGTGTGTGTGTGTGTGTGTGTGTGTATAGAGAGAGAAACTTGCATAGTTCCGAAAGGATTGACTTGTGTAGTTCTGGAAGGATTCTAGCCCAAATTTTTTTCACTCAAATACTAACATCCGACATTCAAATATAAGATTCACTCCGTTAAAGTTGATTTATATTATTTAAAGTAATTAAAAATAAAAAATTAAGTGTTTTGAATACGTTTTGTCCATCCATCAAGCGGCGCAAAATGGATAACTGAAAGTACTGAGTTGATTATATCTATGTCTTTAGACATACAAATTCTCGATCTGGCCATTTAATTATGATTTAAACATTAGAAAATCCCTACAAACTAATTTTTGTTAGATTTTAAGTGTTTTATACCGTTAAACTTACCAACTCATTATTTAGGTCGTTTGTTTTTTCCCTACTTGATGCATGGGCAAAAGAGATTTAAAATACTTGATTTTAGGTTTATAGATACTTGAAATAATATATATCAACTTTAATGGAATGAATCTTGTATTCAGATGATGTATGATAGTATTTGAGTGGGAAGGATTCGGATTCGAATCCTTTCGGAACTACACAAGTATATTATATGTGTGTGTGTGTGTGCGCGCACACATACATATATATACATACATATATATATATATATATATATATATATATATATATATATATATATATATATATATATATATATATATATATCTATATATACACACACACACACACGCATAAACATATATATATATATATATATATATATATATATATATATATATATATATGTATATGTATATGTATATGTATATATATATATATATATATATATATATATATATATATATATATATATATATGTCATATATATGTGTTCGTGTGTGTGTGTGTGTAGAGAGAGAGAGAGAGGAGGTGGTAGAGGAAGAAGGGGAGGAAAATATGCATTCCTATATTACATGTTACATGTGTTGTGTTCGTATTATATATGTGTATAAATGTAATGATATGTAAAGTACTCTATCATGAGTTCAATAAAATAAAAAGATACTGGAACGACTACTTGGCATGTCGTGAGCATCTATGTGCAAAGTATTAAAATGAATCTGGGCATTACATACATTCGACGAAATATGAGATATTATTACAAAAGACTCATAAAATAAATAGATGAGTAAATTGAACTTTTCTGGAAGATGAATAGGATCACTGGAATACCTATTCTAATTGCTTTGTCTTTATTGTATCATCGAGCTTCTCTTTATCTTATCCAATTCATGTTCATATTAATTTCCTAGTAGACAATCATACTTCGTATTGTTCTATGTATATCACTCCATGGATTTCTTGCATGACTTTACTCACTAGGCTGTTGAACTCACCTTTTTAAATTAATAATATTTTAAGGTAGGGATAAGGACAGAGGCCCGGCTTAAAGTTCATGGGCATTTCATTTGGAACTACATAAAGACTCCAATCTCATGGAATTTACTTATATTGTGTCATCCATAAGCAGTTTCATCCTTGTATATAAATCCAAACTTGATATGTTGGATCTAATAATTATTCATAATAAGATCTCCGCATAAACTAAAAGCCTCTTTATCAAAATCAAAGTGAAGGAGGGTTTAGGCATACGTGATTCCATCAGAACGGAATGTCGAAGGTTGCACAATCTCGAGGATGTCGGAGTTGAAGGACGGGATTCTTCTCTCTAACTACTAAGTCTTTTCTTGATCCTTAAAGGAGATGAGAGGTCTCCAAGAGAGAGATTAGGTTAAAGTAGTGGAGAGAAAATCTAATCCATGATATTTATAGGCTCAAGGCAATCCTAATTTAACTCATTATAGATCTAGGCCCTTGATCAATATCATATGTTCCATACATGTAGATGAGATTCACATTACAAATTTATTTACACCAATAACTAAGTGCAGTTGAAACGAGTCTAGACCCAAACCATTGGGCTTGATCAATTCTTTATTAGATCAAACAACATAGGCTTATAGAGACGGGTGTATAATATCCAATTAGACTTGTATTGGCCTAAATTAATTTAGATTCTGATCCAAATAAGTCTAACAATCTTTTACTTAGGCCAAATAAGTCATACTGGAAGGATATTGTACATAACTTTATGGTACAAAAAATTTTAACCGTCAATAAATCACGTTTCAAAATAATCTGGTCCATGAAGTGTCATGTCTCCAAACATGGCGATCGTTACCTTCTGCATAATCGAGGTAGGACCTTCCACATCATAAGTTTCAGAACCCTTAATGACATGTATAAAACGTAGACGTGTGGCATGGAAATGTGTTTTGATTAAATAAGTTACAATTTCAATTTGTTTTCACTTTATGACTCCAATGAGTCTAACTTTATGACTCCAACGAGTTAACCTTATGACTCCAACGAGACAACGAGTCTAGCTTTATGACTCCAACGAGTCTAACTACTAACAAACTCAAATCGCAAATTAAATTCAAAAGAAATTTAAAGAAAGTAATTATCATTTTATTATCGAAATTAATAAATATACATAAAGTGCACTTAGAAATAATGTCTATTATATAAAATTATTCACTCCAACTAAACCAGGATATCATCATGACAAGTCATCCCTATATGAGCAATATACCCTAAGAAGACTTTAGATGGAAGTCCTTGTAGGGGGAAAAGTTGAAAGTGTATTGCTAAATTTTCTTGAATCAATGAAAAATTACAGCTCAGAATTCCAACTATAAGAGGGAGAAGACACTCAAGGTCAGATATTCTCTTTGTTTAAGATTGGATTCTTTGCGTTGCGGTGAAAAGTGAATTTTGTTTTTTGTTGACCAGGTGAACGTCAAGCTCTTCTGAAAATCTTCTTCTTAGATCACAGATAGAGCAGCACAGCTCCTATCCAATAAGATCTCAAAGAGACTTGGACAAAAACTTAAACTCAGCAAGTTGGTAGAAGAGTTTAACTCTTTATGAGTATTCCTCAGCTAAAAAATTCTCACCCCTTTTCAATAGCAGCTTTAGCTATTTATAAGGGTTTTCAGGGGTAAAACTTTCCACAAAAAATCTTCCATAATGGGAGTTAACTCCCCTCATTACGTGGGCAGTACTTGACCCAGTAATGGGGTAGTTATAAATGAGATACAGGGCTCATTTGTAGTTGAAACACGGGCTTGAGATCTGCGTTTAGCCATTAAGATGATGCTGGATACGGGCCTCGAGCCCTGCGTTTTCGTATTGTTGTGGTATTGGGACGTGGGCGTCGAGCTCTGCTGAGACGCGGGCTTCGAGCCGCACGTCTTGGCTTTGTAGTAATGCTGAGACGTGGGCTTCGAGCCCTACGTCTTGGCTTTCCAGTAATGCTTTCGAGCCTCGCGTCTTGACACTGCATTAATGATTTTTATTAGCCTTGCGTTTGAAGTATGGGCTCTGCATTTGACAACTTGTCTTCAGAGATTTTTAGACAGTCTACAGTCTTTAGTGAGTGTATCTGTAATGTTAAGAATAGTAATAATACTATCAACGACACAATGTGATTCTGAACTTTATCCTTGATGACAAGAAACTTAATGTCGATATGCTTCGACTTTGCTGAACTCTTATCACTATTGTAATAGAGCTTATAACTCCTTATTATCATAGTGTAACTGTAACAGCCTCTCGACTAAATCTATCATCTTCTTGCAATCATGAAAATATAACCTGAAGTGGACTTGTTATTATCGATACATTCAGCATAATCTGAATCTTAGTATCTGATCAGCTGCAACTGATCAAATTTCATGTAGTCCTTTGTAGATATCGCATTATCTTCTTGGCAGTCTTCCAGTGATCAATCCCAAGATTGATCAAATATCTGCCAAGTTTCTAACTATATATGCTATGTCTGGACGGGTACAAACTTGAGCATACATCAGACTTCTAACTGCCAATGCATATGGAATGTCTTTCATTTGCTCTTTTTGTAGGTCATTCTTCGGACATTGGAGTAGACTCAACTTATCTCCTCTAGAGTCATTCTTCATACCACATTTATCTAGCACCTTACCGATATAGGCCTTTTGTGATAAACTTAATATTTCACGTGTCCTGTCACGTTGAATCTAGATGTCTATCACAAAAGAAGTTTCTCTAAGATCTTACATCTCAAAATTCTTTGAGAGAGAACTCTTAGTCTCAAATAAAAAAGTCATATCGTTACTTGTTAGTAGAATGTCATCTACGTATAGCGAAAGAAATATAAGTCTACTATTAAATTTATGATAAATGTATTGATCAGCTACATTCTCCTTAAAATCAAAATCAGATATTGCTTGATCAAATTTTAAATACCATTAACTTGATGCTTGAATTAGACCACAAATAGATTTCTTTAATCTATTAACCAGATATGTAAACTTTTGACTTCAAAATTGTCTGATTGCACCATATAGGTTTCTTCCTCAATGTCACCATTAAGAAAGACAGTCTTAATATCCATTTGGTGTAACTCCAGATCGAAGTGGGCCACTAGTACCATGATAAATCTAAATGAATCCTTCATGAAAAACGGAGAGAAAGTCTTCTTATAGTCAACGTACTCTCTTTGACTGAATCTCTTTGAACAAGATGTGCCCTGTCACATTGTCTTTCGAATTCTGCTTGGTTTTGAACACCAATTTATAACTAATTGGTTTCTTTCCTTTAGGCAACTCTACTAAATCTAAAAAATCATTGTCCTTCATGGATTTTAACTCATCTTTCATAACATTCAACTACTTAGTGGAGTAAATGTTGCTTTTGGTCTCATTCAAAGATGTGTGATCATCCTCCAGCCCTATGTCAAACTCATGCTCTTAGAGATAAACCATATAGTCATTTGCAATGGTTGATCTTCTCTCCCTAGTTGATCTATCTAGGTACTTTGTGGTTAAGAATTTTCAGGCTCTACCTCATCAGTAGGATCTACTTCAGAATGAACTATATCTCTACCTTGTGAGGATACAACTGTATTTTCATTCTGAAGTGGAATAACCACTTCATCATGTGGAATAGTTGTATGTGTATAACAATATGTTCTTCCTTAAATATGAAATTCTTATATAGTTGACTCCCCCATGTTCTGAATATCCTCAAAATATTTAGCATTATCTGTCTATATTATGTGCTTAGTGAAGGGACAGTAAAATCTAAAGCCATTATACCTCTCAAAATACCCTATGAATAAATAACTAATTGTCCTTGAGTCCAGTATCTTCTTATATGGTATATATATCTGGGCTTTCGCTAGACAAACCCAAATATGTAGAGGCCTAATGCTAGGAGATTTCTCAGTCCATAACTCATATGGGGTTGTAGTCACTGTTTTGCTAGGTACTCTATTAAGGAGGTAGACAGTTGTCTTTAAGGCTTCACTTCATAATGACTCTGATAGAGTAGTGTGAGGTATCATACTCTTAACCATGTCCTTTAGTATATGATCCATTTTGATGAGATATCCCTGGCAAGATGTACCGGGCTATAATACAACACTCTTTCAGAAAATTGGCAAAGGTCCTAGACATCTACCTGATCCGTCATATCTGCCATAGCACTCACCACCACAATCAGATTTAACGGATTTAATCTTTCTACTCTGTTGATTATCAATTTCAGCTTTATAGATTTTAAACATGTCCAGTAATAAGAATTTCTCATGTGTCAAGTATAAATACCCATAACGGGCTTAATCGTCCTTGAAAATGATGAAGTATCTGTGGCCATTCATGGAAGCTATAGGGAATGGGCCACAAATGTCTATATACACCAAATTTAAGACTCCTGAACTCTGTCTAGCACCAAACTTTCTAATATTTTTTTAATTAATATTTGCTTAGTGCCTAGGATAACATACAAAGATTCAGGATATGAAGTATGAAATTTCAAGTCATATAGCCATCAATCAGAATTCTAGTACCAGCAACTTTAGTTTGAAAAGTAGACTAACTATTTCATTGCCAAGGTGACAGTAAAAGTAGATCTGGATAATAACGAAAAAGAAATAAGATTCCGCCTTAAAAAACGATACTATAAAGTCTCATCCAAATCTAAAACAAAAAAACTAGAATATAATCTAAGCCTACAGACTTCAATAGTTTTAACTGCAACTTTATTTCCATCACCCATATATACAAATCGCTCAGCTGGGTTGGGCCTCCTTTGAGTTTGAAAGTTTCACATTGAATTACTTATATGAATTATCTATCCAGCTGACACTAAAGCTAAATTAGTTTTAGAACAAACATAAATACAAGATATACTCTTCTTAATTAGCCATTTCTGA
This sequence comes from Agave tequilana, assembly GCA_038442645.1. Taxonomy (NCBI): domain Eukaryota; kingdom Viridiplantae; phylum Streptophyta; class Magnoliopsida; order Asparagales; family Asparagaceae; genus Agave; species Agave tequilana. The sequence continues at coordinate 360,059 of JAVJIF010001817.1, forward strand.
TGTTTTATGCGATCCTGCTTGAGGTGGCTTACTTTCTTGTAGAAGTTGCATGCAATGACCTTAGGCTTTTTCTTCTGCACTTTTGCCACTGTAGGATTAGTAACTGTAGCGGTGTTTATTTTCTTCCCTTTAATTACATTTTTTTATTTTCTTATGAGAAGTGTTACCCTGGATGCTAAGTGACCACTTTCAGTCTTTTCTTTTTTTCAATCTCTCTTCATCCCTGGCACAGTAACTGATGAGATCAATGAGACTCCACTTTTCTTTTTAAGCATTATAAATAATCTTGAAAAGGGTTATTGTGTAAGAAAAAGAGATCAGGATGAAATACACTAGAATCTCTTCAGAGAACTCCAATTTCAATGCCTTTAGTTAAGAAATAAGATTAGACATTTTCATAATGTACTCTCTTATATTTTCTTTGACATTGTAGCGCATATTTATCAGCTTATTAAGATGTGTGCTGACCTTAACTTTATCCGACTTAATAAATATGTCGGGTACTTCAGTTGGAAAACACTTAGTACTGACTTTATCAGACATAGAATCCCTAATAGTTATAGAAATAGAATATTTTATGACCAGTAGACACATCCTATTAAACCTCTCTCGCTTATCATAATTGCTTTTTTTTTAACTGAACTTTTATCAGTAATGGCAGGGATCCATCAGTCCTTAGAGATAGTTTAGGTTCATGAATCTAAGAATGATCTTTTACGTGGCCTTTGTCACTTCTTAAAGTTTGTATCATTTAATTTAAACTACATAAGCAAACAATTTCTCATCAATCTAAAATAAATATTGTATTAAAAAAATTCTACTGTAATAGCCATAAAAAGTGAAATTTAAGAAAATGCAACCAGTCTTACTGATAGAGTTACCAGTCAATTTTTCATAACAAGTTGTATCTCTTTATGGGAACACTGTACTGGCCTAATATAGATACCCTAAAGTCTAGATCTTATGTAACAGAACATACTTCCTTTCGACCGATTGCCCTTTTATAGGATTAATCTCAAAATTTAAGTTATCTATATCGACTATATAATATATGTAATGACCCGGCCATAATGACAATCTTCTTTCAGGCCGATTATCACACACATGGGCTATACAAATCTGCACATCTTGATTCTTATTCCGTCGTTGGACTAGTTGATAATGGTAATGCAATATGGGTTTATAGTATGACAACTTTTCTTTGGACCGATTACCACACATCAAGGTTCTCTCACTTGCATTATCCACATCAAGTATCTAACGTTGTGCATAATTCGGTCAAATGATAGTCTTCTTTTGGGCCGACTATTGTCCGCATGAATTATGTATGCAATTAAATAAGCTCTTTTATAAATTCTTTAACTTGAACACACACACACACATCTTTGTTTGTGTGTTACCAATTGCAGTAATCATCAATATTCCTTATACTAGAACAATATAAGAAATATAATAAATATTGATGAAGCGGAAGCATGTAAGGATAGATATTATCATGGTAAACAAATACTTTAATGCCTATTTTATATCAACTAACTACTATTTTATCATTTTTAATGCTTGTAATACTGTAGTGCACGTTAAGACTTCGAAACAGCTATTTACATGCTAAAAACAGAGGTCAGATGAGCCTGTAATGGCTAATTGAAGTTTCTATTGGCAAAACGGGTCTGTAGTGCTATATCGGATCTGATCAGACCCGACCCGCAATGGTTAAGTTATGGCTTTCCTTAATAGGTTGGGTTTAATAAACTGAATAAAACTCGAAGCTTAATTTGAGATTAATTGGGATTAGCTTTGTTTATTTGATTAGAATTCTACCCTAAAATTCTCTTAATAGACTAGAATTCTATCTCAACCATAAAACTCAAATCAATCTCAATTAAATTTAATATGAGATTAATTAGAATTAGGTTTTCTTATTAGATTAAAATTTTATCTTTTTAAATTTTCTAATCTTAATTAATCTCATATCTCACTTATAGGAAAACCCAAAAATAATTAATTTCTTTTTTAATGTGTTTGGCTGATGTCCACTGCCACCCCATGGTGGCTGACGGCTCGCACTTGCCGTGCGATCTGCATGCATGCGTGTGCCATGAATTTTCTTTTCTTTTTTTAATGCATCTGCATGCATTACCTTTAATGCATTGACTTTATATATGCAGGCATCATGCACACGCGGGCCAAGAGGGGCACGTGCAACCCCCTTGGCTGCAAAGTAATTTAATTTTTTTAATTAAAATAACAGCACACAGATTAAAATTCTGAAAAAATATATACATAATTTAATTTAATCATCTCAAATTTAATTCAATTATTTGAGATAGAAAAAATAATTTTCATTGAATTAAATAAAAAGATTAATAATTTAATAGATCGAGATAAAAAAATTTACTTTATATCATGATGATCCGATAAAGAAGAAATTCTGATACCAATTGTTGAATCTAATAATTATTCATAATAAGATCCACGTATAAACTGAAAGCCTTTTTATCAAAATCAAAGAGAATGAGAGTTTAGGCATACCTGATTCTATCACAGATATTGAAGGTTGCACAATCTCGAGGACGCCAGAGTTAAGGATGGGATTCTTCTCTCAAACTACTAAATTCTCTTCTTGGTCTTTAGAGGAGATGAGAGGCCTCCAAGAGAGAGATTAGGTCATAATAGTGAAGAGAGAATTCAAGATCTAGGCCCTTGATCAATATCATGTGTTTCACACATGCAGATGAGATTCACATTACAAATTTATTTACACCAATGGCTAAGTGTAATTGAAACAAATTTAGACCCAAACCATTGGTGTAATGGTCCCAGATAATAATAACCTCAATAACTTAAGCAACCCTATTAATTCAAAGATTATCATAATCAACTATAATTTCTTAAAAATTTTGACAGCATCTCCTTTGCATTTAGTCACTCATCCAAATACATAGTATATCGATATCAGCCTACACGGCTTATCTCAATTCAAATACATAAATCAAACTCAAGTTCAACCACACAGACATAATAAGATTTCAGCTTGACAACACCCACCACATGAAAATACAATGACATATGCTCGAGAGTACCCCTCTCGGCATCCATAAAAATAAGGCAATACTATCATATTATTTGACTCATCATGAATATCACAAGTAAATTTCTCTCTACACCAATCCATCTAACAATAGTACTTGATTATAATACACATCTAATAAGGTTATGAGTATATACAATAAGAAATATCTATAATGAATATTATACAATACTTTCATTCTAAAAGGAATTCTTAGCAAGTGCCCAAGGTATGCTGGGCCTCAGTCTTTCGATGACCTGAAAAACATGAAACTGAAAGAGGGTGAGCTCAACAGCTCAGTGAGAGAGAGTCAGAAGAGTATCAAGAGAAAGAATCACAAATAATGAGCAGGTTCTTCTTCAACAAGTACAACAAGTATGGATGGACAAAAGGAAACGAGGGAAAAGAAATATATCATAATGAACAATTGACACCATTATCTATAAAGTCTGTGTAAAGATCTAACTTTTCTAGTAATTGATTCTCCTCGACTTTATTTAGTTCTCTGCCGCAGATTCATGGTTTATGAGTTGCAGTAACATACTCACTCAATTATTTTTAATTTATGTATGAATTCATTTTATGTGCCCGCAACAAGTTGCATCCCCTTCTCTCATATAACATAAACGAAACACATCAAACATACTTTCAATTTCATGTATAGTAATTTATCCGGGTAATGCAATATTATATCGCACTTCTACGAATGTTATTTATCTGCTCAAGTAATTCAATACTACACTCATATCACCCTTCTATTTTCTCACAAAATATGAAATGGGTACATACAGTACATGATTCATATGCATATACAAATTACAAGTGTAGTATGAGATTCCCCGTCTTCCCCCTCCTACCGGCTCCCGCTCGGCCCCTTCCTCCATTGTATAAATGTATAATAATCACCCCGTCTTCCCCCTCCTACCAGTTCTCGCACGGCCCCTTCCTCCAGTATTTAAGCATATATATATAATTGTGTCATAACACAATAACACCGTCTTCCCCTCCTACCGGCCCCCGCCCGGCCCCTTCCTCCGATACATAAATATATGATAATGGTAACACCGTCTTCCCCCTCCTACCGGCTCCCGCCCGGCCCCTTCCTCCGATAAATGAATGCACAAACTTATGTATATATATATATATATACACACACACACACACATATATACACACATGCCTAGATAGCAATCAATTCATCACAATGCGAAGTATCAACCAATTATTATAGTTGATTCTCAGTTCATCAATTCTATTTCTGAAGAAAAGCTTATGATTCACTATAAATGTAAACAATATGCATATAGCTTACAAGTTAACATTAGCGATCTATCACCTCATATATATAGATCGAGTTTTCATTCACATTTTCAGTATTCTACTTTCTTGCACAAGCAACACGCATGCCCAATATTAAAGTATATAAATACACATGCATACCAATCACCATATCCAACAATAAGCTCTATCAATTTATAAGTCATTTTAACATGAGACAAAATATTACAAACCTTCATTTTCACATATTTTCGAGTTTATTTATAGCAACAAGTTTAACTTACCCGATATTTTACTTAAATTCTCAAACATGCACCATACACACACCGTTACTTTGCCCGGATCATAACCGACAACAAAATTTACAATCATACTAAATCATATATGTAAGCATGCATCAACAACTGTACCCCTTGGTAATATTGATGATTTATTCATCATCCAGTTCACGAATTGTTAAGGCAGTTCTCGAGGGAATGCTTATAGGACTTATACCCACACGCTAATTATTATATCGGATTTGTGTCCCCATTAATATTTTGCCAATGTTTTGGTTTGGGTCATTAATATCTCAAGACTCTTGACAAAATTTTTCTTTAATCATTGATTAAACATGATGGTATCATTGTTCTCATCTAGGAGCGAAGTATGTTTCCTATAATACTACTATATATATCACTAGTTATATCAATAGAAATTAACTTTTCATGACTTTCCATCTTATATTGGTGATTAGGTTTCCAACATCACACCTTTAAAACTCATTAGCGAACTTGTTTGAGAGCTCATGTTATTTAACCAATTTTGTCTACGACCACCTATAAATTGAAATTCCTTCGAAAGACAAATGAGCAGTTAATGATTCATGAACAGTATAAGCTTCATAATTGTAGTATTACTTATTACAAAGGATGTGTTTAGTCTTTAACTTGGTTTAACATACCCCTCATTATGACTATGAATCCACTATTGAACCAGAGCCTATTACACCCATCTCTACACATGTTTAGTATAAGAGTGAACTTGACCGCAATAGGCACTCACTTCACAATCTAAGTAGTGAAAGGTATCCTTTACTTTATAAAGCTATATATATTTGTTTATGTACGATATGATGTACTTATTCTCAATTTTTAAATAAATAAATAAAATGATAACCCGATGGAAATCCAATACATTCTATAGCTTTCCTAAATAGAGGTTCTACTTAACGATCGTTATGGAATTTCCCAATAATGGTTTGCTTACAATTAGTCAATATGTGGGTACTCCTTGTTTACAATTTAATCCCATGACCCATCTAGAAGTTATTAGATAACATCTTGGTTCTATTCAGTTGGACCAAAAAGAACTTGAACTCTAACTGAGGAAAACTAATATCAATTAATATCGGAACCCCCAAGAATTTGATACAAAGTAATATGATATGATAAATTACTGGACCTAATTAAATTCCACCTTAAATACCCATTCTAGTTAACCAAAAATAGTTAAACCCACTGCAAGTTAGGTTTCAGACATCACTATTATCGTCGCGCATTATTACGTAAGACAAAATGAAAGAATTTCTCACAAAACTAATAGGATTGACCTCATGTATAAAGGATGAAGCCGGGATAGCTCACTTCATCAATAATCAAGTGCACCTGAGCTTGCGGTAAAGTTGTACATACTCATTGATATAATAACCAATATGGATATATATATATAATATATATATATCCCCGAGACTCAAAATTCCCATTCCTACGACTTAGGTCCAACACGCTCAAGATTTAATTAGAAAGAGGAAAGTGTTGTTTTCGAGGGTTGAATGCTCAAACTCGAGGGTTAGGTATATAACTAATCATCATAGGGGATAAGATTTACTAGAAGCCATGGCCATGAAATTAAAACTATACGTATAAGAGGTGAAAATTTCTATTTCTGAAAATGGATACACATATAGTGAAGGGCTACACATGGGAATCAATTGCAACAACAATTTGGTTACGTTGCTAGAATTCTTCGGGAGAATTAATTCAACATCACTTGGATCAAAAATTATTCTCATCACGAGTTATAAAATTTTTGACAGTCTCAGAGTAACCTCACTTTGACATGAGATTTCCTTTTTGAATTTGGATTCGAAATGAAAGGAAAAGATCAAGGCAAAAGTCTTCCCCAAGATAAATTGTTAACAGATTACCTATAATTATACAATACTTTTCACCTCATGGACATCACAAAAAATCATATTTACATATCTTCTCCAAGACAAATTGTTTACATATTAGCTATAATTGTACAACACTTTTCACCTTATGGACATCACAAAAATCATATTTACATATCTTCCTCATCTTCCATATGATTAAATAGCTAACCACCCCCATTATCTTAACTCCAACACTCTTATTTGTAGTCATAAGGGAGAACAACAGTGTAATGATTTTTTGATTAACTTAACCTCTTAACTTAAATCTTATTCTTTGTCTAAAATTCTAACTACAACAAATTTCACAAAATCATCTTAAAACAAGCAAGAAGGCATAAGATCTAAAACTATCACCACATCAATTAGCTTAATTGATAAATTTTTAAGGGGATAATCAAGAAAACTCCCTCACAATAAGTTCAAGAATCTGAAAGTAAAACCAATTTGACTGAAAGAGCTTAAGCACAAGTTGATCATGCTCATGGATATTTAGAAATTGAATTCAAAATAAGAGGGGAAAAAAATGAATCAAGGCAATTTCTCCCTCACCTATAGATCCGTAAGAAGACCCATTGCCCGCCACTGCCTTAAGTGCCGCCGGTGTCACCGCGGCTCTGGCCGCCGCCTGGCCGCGGCCCCGGCCACGCCTGGCCGCGCTCTGCCGCGGCCCCGGCCGCGGCCCTGGCCGCGGCTCCGGCCGTGGCCCGCCCGTGAGAGAGAGAGAGGGAGGAGAAAAGAGAAGGGAGAAGGGAGAAGAGATTTTGTGGGGAGTTTCTTCTCCAGATCAGAGAATGAAGCGTGGGTTGCAAATGAGAGAGGAGGGGGGTTAATAATTATTCCCTTTGCACAATCACCCTATATTAATATATATTACCATTTTACAACTTCTCTCTCTCTCACATAATGCCACATGGACACACAAGATCCAACCTAAATCTTAGCCATTGATCACACCCCTACATGCATACCTACCTCATTCCACTAATTCCTCAACAATATAATATTATGATATTTCAAATGTATTAAATTATATTTTTCTTGTATTTTGTCAATATACTCATATACACTAATTTAATACATATATGAACATACACAATATAATATGCAAAATTGTTATATATATATACAAGTACATGTATTCGCACAAGGATGATCGTATTTCATAAAAGTTTTCACATACAAATCACACACACACACACACAGATATATATATATATATATATATATATATATATATATATATATATATATATATATATATATATAGATATATATATATACAAACCCACAAATTTATCCCACTTTATAAATTTCCTGCAAAATTTCTATAAATCCATTTTTACATAAGATTGATTTAATCATCACCTCAGATAATCTTGTATAAATTTTATTAATCAAAGGTTAGAATATTAACTCAAGACTTTTAAAAAATCAGAGTGTTACAGTTCTGCTCACCTTACAAAAGTTTCGTCCTCGAAACTTGGCATGCTTGAAACAGATAGGTACAAAACCTTCACATTCCTCCTATATACTTCAAAATCTTACTTCCACATAATATCCCTCACGATCCTTTTCCTCGAGAACTTATTATCTCTTGAACAACTTTCTACACTATATTCTTACGATCCGACTTAATCTTAACTCGCTTGATATTTTAATCATTTCCTTACTCCAGTGTCCCATACCACTAGCAGCTCGTACTGAGGGCCCACACCCTCAGCCGAACACATCCGAATTATGGCATGTGGGTACCATGATCCGAACATAAGGCAGTGACCAAATATCCCGCGCTTCAGGATTAGTCATACACGTAAGAACTCCTACCCCTTAAATCAACCATGTCAAACAATATTTTCACATACATACAAAGCATAACCATGCATATCAATCATAACAATCAGCCCTATCAATCCAATCCTCTTCTACTATTCATTCTAAGTTTATTCTCATTCTATATCCTGTGCTCTGATACCAACTGTAATGGTCCCAGATAATAATAACCTCAATAACTTAAGCAACCCTATTAATTAAAAGATTATCATAATCAACTATAATTTCTTAAAAATTTTGACAGCATCTCCTTTGCATTTAGTCACTCATCCAAATACATAGTATATCGATATCAGCCTACACGGCTTATCTCAATTCAGATACATAAATCAAACTCAAGTTCAACCACACAGACATAATAAGATTTCAGCTTGACAACACCCACCACATGAAAATACAATGACATATGCTCGAGAGTACCCCTCTCGGCATCCATAAAAATAAGGCAGTACTATCATATTATTTGACTCATCATGAATATCACAAGTAAATTTCTCTCTACACCAATCCATCTAACAATAGTACTTGATTATAATACACATCTAATAAGGTTATGAGTATATACAATAAGAAATATCTATAATGAATATTATACAATACTTTCATTCTAAAAGGAATTCTTAGCAAGTGCCCAAGGTATGCTGGGCCTCAGTCTTTCGATGACCTGAAAAACATGAAACTGAAAGAGGGTGAGCTCAACAGCTCAGTGAGAGAGAGTCAGAAGAGTATCAAGAGAAAGAATCACAAATAATGAGCAGGTTCTTCTTCAACAAGTACAACAAGTATGGATGGACAAAAGGAAACGAGGGAAAAGAAATATATCATAATGAACAATTGACACCATAATCTATAAAGTCTGTGTAAAGATCTAACTTTTCTAGTAATTGATTCTCCTCGACTTTATTTAGTTCTCTGCCGCAGATTCATGGTTTATGAGTTGCAGTAACATACTCACTCAATTATTTTTAATTCATGTATGAATTCATTTTATGTGCCCGCAACAAGTTACATCTCCTTCTCTCATATAACATAAACGAAACACATCAAACATACTTTCAATTTCATGTATAGTAATTTATCCGGGTAATGCAATATTATATCGCACTTCTACGAATGTTATTTATCTGCTCAAGTAATTCAATGCTACACTCATATCACCCTTCTATTTTCTCACAAAATATGAAATGGGTACATACAGTACATGATTCATATGCATATACAAATTACAAGTGTAGTATGAGATTCCCCGTCTTCCCCCTCCTACCGGCTCCCGCTCGGCCCCTTCCTCCATTGTATAAATGTATAATAATCACCCCGTCTTCCCCCCTCCTATCGGTTCTCGCACGGCCCCTTCCTCCAGTATTTAAGCATATATATATAATTGTGTCATAACACAATAACACCGTCTTCCCCTCCTACCGGCCCCCGCCCGGCCCCTTCCTCCGATACATAAATATATGATAATGGTAACACCGTCTTCCCCCTCCTACCGGCTCCCGCCCGGCCCCTTCCTCCGATAAATGAATGCACAAACTTATGTATATATATACACACACACACACATATATATATACACACATGCCTAGATAGCAATCAATTCATCACAATGCGAAGTATCAACCAATTATTATAGTTGATTCTCAGTTCATCAATTCTATTTCTGAAGAAAAGCTTATGATTCACTATAAATGTAAACAATATGCATATAGCTTACAAGTTAACATTAGCGATCTATCACCTCATATATATAGATCGAGTTTTCATTCACATTATCAGTATTCTACTTTCTTGCACAAGCAACACGCATGCCCAATATTAAAGTATATAAATACACAGGCATACCAATCATCATATCCAACAATAAGCTCTATCAATTTATAAGTCATTTTAACATGAGACAAAATATTACAAACCTTCATTTTCACATGTTTTCGAGTTTATTTATAGCAACAAGTTTAACTTACCCGATATTTTACTTAAATTCTCAAACATGCACCATACACACACCGTTACTTTGCCCGGATCATAACCGACAACAAAATTTACAGTCATACTAAATCATATATGTAAGCATGCATCAACAACTGTACCCCTTGGTAATATTGATGATTTATTCATCATCCAGTTCACGAATTGTTAAGGCAGTTCTCGAGGGAATGCTTATAGGACTTATACCCACACGCTAATTATTATATCGGATTTGTGTCCCCATTAATATTTTGCCAATGTTTTGGTTTGGGTCATTAATATCTCAAGACTCTTGACAAAATTTTTCTTTAATCATTGATTAAACATGATGGTATCACTGTTCTCATCTAGGAGCGAAGTATGTTTCCTATAATACTACTATATATATCACTAGTTATATCAATAGAAATTAACTTTTCACGACTTTCCATCTTATATTGGTGATTAGGTTTCCAACATCACACCTTTAAAACTCATTAGCGAACTTGTTTGAGAGCTCATGTTATTTAACCAATTTTGTCTACGACCACCTCTAAATTGAAATTCCTTCGAAAGACAAATGAGCAGTTAATGATTCATGAACAGTATAAGCTTCATAATTGTAGTATTACTTATTACAAAGGATGTGTTTAGTCTTTAACTTGGTTTAACATACCCCTCATTATGACTATGAATCCACTATTGAACCAGAGCCTATTACACCCATCTCTACACATGTTTAGTATAAGAGTGAACTTGACCGCAATAGGCACTCACTTCACAATCTAAGTAGTGAAAGGTATCCTTTACTTTATAAAGCTATATATATTTGTTTATGTACGATATGATGTACTTATTCTCAATTTTTAAATAAATAAATAAAATGATAACCCGATGGAAATCCAATACATTCTATAGCTTTCCTAAATAGAGGTTCTACTTAACGATCGTTATGGAATTTCCCAATAATGGTTTGCTTACAATTAGTCAATATGTGGGTACTCCTTGTTTACAATTTAATCCCATGACCCATCTAGAAGTTATTAGATAACATCTTGGTTCTATTCAGTTGGACCAAAAAGAACTTGAACTCTAACTGAGGAAAACTAATATCAATTAATATCGGAACCCCCAAGAATTTGATACAAAGTAATATGATATGATAAATTACTGGACCTAATTAAATTCCACCTTAAATACCCATTCTAGTTAACCAAAAATAGTTAAACCCACTGCAAGTTAGGTTTCAGACATCACTATTATCGTCGCGCATTATTACGTAAGACAAAATGAAAGAATTTCTCACAAAACTAATAGGAATGACCTCATGTATAAAGGATGAAGCCGGGGATAGCTCACTTCATCAATAATCAAGTGCACCTGAGCTTGCGGTAAAGTTGTACATACTCATTGATATAATAACCAATATGGATATATATATATATATATATATATATATATATATATATATATATATATATATATATATATATATATATATATATATATATAATATATATATATATATATATATATCCCCGAGACTCAAAATTCCCATTCCTACGACTTAGGTCCAACACGCTCAAGATTTAATTAGAAAGAGGAAAGTGTTGTTTTCGAGGGTTGAATGCTCAAACTCGAGGGTTAGGTATATAACTAATCATCATAGGGGATAAGATTTACTAGAAGCCATGGCCACGAAATTAAAACTATACGTATAAGAGGTGAAAATTTCTATTTCTGAAAATGGATACACATATAGTGAAGGGCTGCACATGGGAATCAATTGCAACAACAATTTGGTTACGTTGCTAGAATTCTTCGGGAGAATTAATTCAACATCACTTGGATCAAAAATTATTCTCATCACGAGTTATAAAATTTTTGACAGTCTCAGAGTAACCTCACTTTGACATGAGATTTCCTTTTTGAATTTGGATTCGAAATGAAAGGAAAAGATCAAAGCAAAAGTCTTCCCCAAGATAAATTGTTAACATATTACCTATAATTATACAATACTTTTCACCTCATGGACATCACAAAAAATCATATTTACATATCTTCTCCAAGACAAATTGTTTACATATTAGCTATAATTGTACAATACTTTTCACCTTATGGACATCACAAAAATCATATTTACATATCTTCCTCATCTTCCATATGATTAAATAGCTAACCACCCCCATTATCTTAACTCCAACACTCTTATTTGTAGTCATAAGGGAGAACAACAGTGTAATGATTTTTTGATTAACTTAACCTCTCAACTTAAATCTTATTCTTTGTCTAAAATTCTAACTACAACAAATTCACAAAATCATCTTAAAACAAGCAAGAAGGCATAAGATCTAAAACTATCACCACATCAATTAGCTTAATTGATAAATTTTTAAGGGGATAATCAAGAAAACTCCCTCACAATAAGTTCAAGAATCTGAAAGTAAAACCAATTTGACTGAAAGAGCTTAAGTACAAGTTGATCATGCTCATGGATATTTAGAAATTGAATTCGAAATAAGAGGGGAAAAAAATGAATCAAGGCAATTTCTCCCTCACCTATAGATCCGTAAGAAGACCCATTGCCCGCCACTGCCTTAAGTGCCGCCGGTGTCACCGCGGCTCTGGCCGCGCGCCTGGCCGCGCCTGGCCGCGGCCCCGGCCACGCCTGGCCGCGCTCTGCCGCGGCCCTGGCCGCGGCTCCGGCCGTGGCCCGCCCGTGAGAGAGAGAGAGAGGGAGGAGAAAAGAGAAGGGAGAAGGGAGAAGAGATTTTGTGGGGAGTTTCTTCTCCAGATCAGAGAATGAAGCGTGGGTTGCAAATGAGAGAGGAGGGGGATTAATAATTATTCCCTTTTGCACAATCACCCTATATTAATATATATTACCATTTTACAACTTCTCTCTCTCTCTCTCTCACATAATGCCACATGGACACACAAGATCCAACCTAAATCTTAGCCATTGATCACACCCCTACATGCATACCTACCTCATTCCACTAATTACTCAACAATATAATATTATGATATTTCAAATGTATTAAATTGTATTTTTCTTGTATTTTGTCAATATACTCATATACACTAATTTAATACATATATGAACATACACAATATAATATGCAAAATTGTTATATATATATACAAGTACATGTATTCGCACAAGGATGATCGTATTTCATAAAAGTTTTCACATACAAATCACACACACACACACACACACACACACACACACATATATATATACAAACCCACAAATTTATCCCACTTCATAAATTTCCTGCAAAATTTCTATAAATCCATTTTTACATAAGATTGATTTAATCATCACCTCAGATAATCTTGTATAAATTTTATTAATCAAAGGTTAGAATATTAACTCAAGACTTTTAAAAAATCAGAGTGTTACAATTGGGCTTGATAAATTCTTTATTGGGGCAAATAACATAGGCTTATAGAGACTGGTGTATAATACCTAATTAGATTTGTGTAGGCCCAAATCAATTTAGACTCTACTCCAAATAAGTCTAACATGATATGTATGCTATATAATATGTGTTACACTTGTGAGCTAGATAATTTGATCTTTGCATATGTATGAAGATATATGCGTGGTTGTAAGTGTTATTTTGAGTTTGGTGATAGAGATGGTTATTATGATCGGATTAAGGATGCCGAGAGAGGTACTTTCGAGCTTCTATATATATAATGATTGTTGATAGCTGAGACTATAATCTCGAGATGTGATAAGTAAGCCGGTTGTGGTCAAATTGTATAATTGTAATAAATGACACTGTAGTAATTATATAGGAGTTGCTATCAAAATTTAAAAGAAATCTGGATATAATTATATGGATCGACAATTATTGTAACTGGGTCTGTTACATAGAAAGTGTCGCTCTCATGAGAAGTAGATTTTATTGGCGCCATGGTGCCCGGCATATCCGATCATGAAAGCCAAAATAATCATGATGTCTCACATATCCGGTCATGACACCGTGAAGTTTAACTATGGCGTCCAGTGCAACCGACGGTAGCAAAAAAGAAGATGAGAAAATATATTCCCGATGTCCAAGGTATCCCATCGGAAAAATCAAGGTTGCGTGTAACATTCATGTTTGATTAATCATAACTATACATTTTAATTCTATAATAATAGTTAAATAATAATTTTCATGGATAATTAGTTCAATTTTCACAAAAGTCCAATCATAATTACATATAGGTGTGTTATATGGAGGTGTGTGTATATATTTGTAGTTGTAAATGTATAAAAGACAAGGGGATGTTGGAGTTGGCTCAATTTCCAACTCATTTATTGTTGCGCAATTCTGCGTGTGACTTTTCGGCTATGGTGCGGTCTTCTTCGAGCATGGTGCAGTCATGCTTTGGGCTTGATATTCTACACGGAAGTTGTAAAGGTACATGCATATCTTTGAATAGTCAAGGAGACGAAGCGTCATCAAAGGCCTATAAATAGGCAAGCTCATTGTTGTAGAGCTGATCACTTGATCAAGCATCTTCTTCACTTGTTCTCTTGAAAGCATAGAGAGTGTGAGGGAAAGTCTCTTGTGTTGAAGAAAATTTTAAAGTTGTGAGAGTTGTGTGGAAGTCGGCGTAGTCGGGTGTGCCAAGTGCCTTGTATCCCTTTTGTTGATTCCACCATATTGAAGCCTCCTCTGAGCCTCAAGCTCAACCCGTGATTTTTCCCTTTTGGGTTTTCCACGTAAATCTCGGTGTTCATCTGTGTTGCCTCTCTCTCTTTCTATTTTGTTGTTTTTTTTTTTTTTTGCTAACTAGAACAAGATTCTGTTGTGACGTTGATCTTCACGCCAACAAAGTGGTATCAGAGCAAGGTTGGAGTGTTCAAGATGGCGGAAGAGAAGTCAACAATCGGCGGTGTGAAGGTTGAGTTGAAACCATTTGATGGATGGAGCAACTTCACCTTATGGCAACGGAAGATGAAGAACATCTTGATACAACAGGATCTTCACATATGCATTTTAGGCGTCGAGTCCAAGCCGGAGACAATGACTACGGAAGCCTGGAACAAGGCCGACATGAAAGCTATGAGCTCTATTGAGCTACACTTATCTGATGAAGTCACCTACAATGTGATGGAAGCAACAACCGCCAAATGCACATGGGAGAAGTTAGAGAAACTTTATATGGGTAAGACTCTATCCAACAAACTTTTCTTAAAAGATCAGTTGTATAATCTTCGTATGGAAGAAGGAGATGATCTTATGGAACATCTAAATTTATTTAATCGTTGCATTAACGATTTGTTGCGAGTTGAGGTCAAGTACGAGGAGGAGGACAAAGCTTTGCTTTTACTACGGTCCTTGCCATCATTCTTCAAGCATTTTCGAACCACACTCATGTTCGGTAAAGAGACTCTTCGGTTCGAGGAGGTTGTCCAAGACATTATCTCTCATGTCAAGATGAACAAAAGCACAAGTAATGACTTGAAGAATGAAGGTCTACTCGTCAAAGGATCAAATGAACGGGGACGATCCAAGGAGAAAGATAAGGGGACGGACAACCGCTGGAGATCAAAGTCCAGGAACAGCAAGGATGTGGAGTGCTACTACTGCCACAAGAAGGGACACATCAAGAAACATTGCCGAAAGTTCAAGGCGGATCAGAAGGAAGGGAAGAAGTGTGAGAATCCTTCTACGGCCGCTCTCACCACAGAAAATAAAGGTGAACTTTTCTCGGTTTCTTTAGGTAAACCAATTTCAGACTTATGGATTCTTGATTCTAGATGTACCTTCCATATGTGTGCAAACAAGCATTGGTTTGATACATACGAGAAGAAGGATGGAGGTGAAGTTCTCATGGGGAACAATGTCGCATGTAAGATCATCGGCATAGGCACTGTGAAAATAAAGATGTATGACGGCATCATACGTACTTTTGGAAATGTGCGACATGTTCCTGCTCTCAAGAAGAATCTGATCTCTCTCGGGACTCTTGATGCACTCGGCCTCACCTACTCTTCCGGTGGAGGAAAGATCAAGATTTGTAAGGGCTCATTGGTGGTCATGCGAGGTGAGAAACTTCCCAACAATTTGTACAAGCTTAAGGGAGATACTATTTCGGGTGGAGCTGCTATATCCACGCCGAAAAGTTTAGATGAAGATTCAGCTCAATTATGGCATTTACGTCTTGGCCATATGAGTGAGCGAGCCATGGAGGAGCTTTACAAAAGGAAACTGCTAAAGAATATGGAGTCTTGCAAGCTGGATTTCTGCAAGTACGGTATACTTGGAAAGCAATGCAAGGTATCATTCAAGCCTACAAATAAGGAGAATCGCGCTAAGGAGGTTCTCAACTACATTCACTCTGACGTAGGGGGCCGGCACCGACAAAATCCGTGCTCGCTATTTTGTCACGTTTATGGATGATCATTCACGGAAGATCTGGGTCTACTTCATGCGGGAGAAATCTGAAGTTTTTTCGAAGTTCAAAGAATGGAAGGCCGAAGTAGAGAATCAAACTGGGTGCAAGATCAAGTACTTGCGCAGTGACAATGGAGGTGAATATCGAGATGGCAGATTCTTGGAGTTTCTGCAAGAAAGAAGGTATCATTCGTCACTTCACAGTGAAGAAGACTCCACAGCAAAATGGCGCAGCAGAAAGAATGAACCGAACTCTCATGGAGCGAGAGAGATGCATGAGACTTCATGTAGGATTGCCTGAATCTTTTTGGGCAGAGTCTGTTAACCATGCTGCTTTCTTAGTTAACAGGTCACCATCAAAATTGCTGGATTCCAAATGTGCAGAGGAAGTTTGGTCCGGTAAGGACATCGATTATTCTACTCTAAAAGTTTTCGGATGCAAGGCGTATGTTCATATCCCCAGTGATGAACGAAACAAGTTGAAGCCAAAGTCACTCGAATGCATTTTCCTCAATTTCGAGAAGGGAGTGAAGGCCTACAGACTCTGGGATCCGAAGAACAAGAAGAAGGTATTGAGTAGAGATGTTGTGTTTGATGAAAGGCTTGGAGCAGAAGCTACTGGAAAAGATGAGGTTTGTAAAGAAAATCATTATACTGAAATTCCTTTTTCAACAGAAGATTCCTTTGCAGAGAATCAAGCTGAGGTGGAGCCGCCAGAGGAGCAACAACAAGCTGAAGAGGTTCATGAAGAACCTATGAGCATAGCACAGACAAGACCAAGAAGAGTTATCAAGCCCCTCAACGGTTAGGTTGGGAGGATGAGGCCTTCTATACACTTTTAATTAGCGAAGAAGATCCATCAACTTTCAAAGAAGCTTTAGAAAGTAAAGAGCGGCAAGAATGGATGGCTGCTATGTCGGAAGAGATGACATCTCTTCACAAGAACTCTGTTTGGGAGTTAGTTCCTAAACCCAAAGATCAAAGGATCATCGATTCCAAGTAGATTTATCGGAAGAAAGAAAGCTTAAGTGAGACGGAGGCACCTACTTACAAAGCAAGGTTAGTTGCAAAGGGGTTCTCACAAATAGAGGGAATCGATTATGATGAAATATTCTCTCTAGTGGTCAAGCATACATCTATTAGGGTGTTGCTATCTCTTGTAGCACAGCATGACATGGAGCTAGAACAGCTTGATGTGAAGACGGCATTTCTTCACGGAGATTTGGAGGAAACTATCTATATGACACAACCAGAAGGATATGTTGAAGCAGGAAAGGAAAATCATGTATGCAGATTGAAGAAGTCTTTATATGCACTCAAGCAATCTCCGAGGCAGTGGTACAAACGCTTCGACTCGTTCATGCTCCAGAATGGCTACAAGAGAGGTAAGTATGATTGTTGCGTCTACTTACACACATTTGATGATGGTCACATAATCATCTTAATGCTTTATGTGGATGACATGTTGATTGCATGTCGGGATACGTCAAAGATAAATAAACTCAAAGAAATATTGAGTTCAGAATTTGACATGAAGGATCTTGGTGCCACCAAGAAGATCCTTGGAATGGAGATTAAGAGAGACCGGGATAACATGAGGTTATATCTTTCTCAGAGAAAATATATCGGAAAGGTGCTTGAGAAGTTTCATATGGTAAATGCTAAACCCGTATCCACTCCATTGGCTGCACATTTCAATTTAAGTGCAAAGCAAAGTCCGTCTACTGATGATGAAGTTCAAGAGATGAAGAAAATTCCGTATGCAAGCGCTGTTGGGTGCTTAATGTATGCGATGGTGTGCACAAGACCAAATCTCGCTCAAGCTATGAGCGTGGTGTCAAAGTATATGTCAAATCCAGGAAGAGATCATTGGCAAGCTGTCAAGTGGATTATCAGGTATTTAAAGGGCACTAGAAACAAAAGCATTATGTTTGAAAGACAACATGACGACGCGTGCATCACTGGTTTTGTTGACTCCGATTATGCTGGACATTTGGACAAGCGAAGGTCTACTACAGGCTATGTTTTCACTTGTGGTGAAGGACCAGTATCTTGGAGATCTATGCTCCAAAAGGTTAGTGCTTTGTCTACTACTGAAGCGGAGTACATGGCTTTGAGAGAAGCTGCCAAGGAAGCTATATGGCTCAAGGGTTTGGCAAGTGATTTAGGGTTACAGCAAGCTTTTGTAACAATTCAATGTGATAGTCAGAGTGCCATTTGTCTTGCAAAGAACCAGGTCTTTCATACAAGGTCAAAACACATTGAAGTCCGTTATCATCGGATTCGAGATTGGCTCAACAATGGAGAAGTCGAGGTGAAAAAAGTTCACACAGACGAGAATGCTTCTGACTTCTTAACAAAACCAGTTACGGCTGAGAAGTTCAAGCATTGTTTAAGCTTACTAAATATGAAGAGCTATTAGTTGACATGTGCACCTAGCCACCAGAGGTGCGGGAAGGTGAGTTGGTACTCATCAAGGTGATGAAATTGCTCATGAATGAGCAACAGTTATTCCAGAGTGTTGTGTCATCTCTAAAGATTTGGACATCTCGCCAAGGTGGAGATTGTTGGAGTTGGCTCAATTTCCAACTCATTTATTGTTGCGCAATTCTGCGTGTGACTTTTCGGATATGGTGCGGTCTTCTTCGAGCATGGTGCAGTCATGCTTGGGCTTGATATTCTACACGGAAGTTGTAAAGGTACATGCATATCTTTGAATGGTCAAGGAGACGAAGCGTCATCAAAGGCCTATAAATAGGCAAGCTCATTGTTGTAGAGCTGATCACTTGATCAAGCATCTTCTTCACTTGTTCTCTTGAAAGCATAGAGAGTGTGAGGGAAAGTCTCTTGTGTTGAAGAGAATTTTAAAGTTGTGAGAGTTGTGTGGAAGTCGGCGTAGTCGGGTGTGCCAAGTGCCTTGTATCCCTTTTGTTGATTCCACCATATTAAAGCCTCCTCCGAGCCTCAAGCTCAACCCGTGGTTTTTCCCTTTTGGGTTTTCCACGTAAATCTCGGTGTTCATCTGTGTTGCCTCTCTCTCTTTCTATTTTGTTGTTTTTTTTTTTGTTATCTAGAACAAGATTCTGTTGTGACGTTGATCTTCACGCCAACAGGGGAATGGTGCAAATAATAAAATTTTACAATAAATTATTAAATTAAACTTGTGCAAGGATGAATATGAGAGAGATGTAAAGGTGCAGCAAGAGAAATAGAATGGGAATTGGGGAAAGATCAATCTCTCTTCTTCTCTCAAATTTTTTTTTCTGATTCTTCAATCTCTCTCAATCCTCCTTACCCTCTCTCAATCTCTGTCACCCTCTCCATCTTACTTCCTCTCTCAACTCCCCCTCTCTCTTTCTCTGTTCGACACTGCAGAGCAGCAGTCGCAGTTGGAACAGAAGCAGCAGAGGGGCAGCAGCAGTTGCGGCTGTAGTAGGGCGCACAACGGTGCGCGGGGAGGCTGGCCAAGCGGTGGTCCATGGGGATCGGTCAGGGGACAGCATGGGTGATGGTTCAAATCTACTGAGTGGTTGAGGGGGTGGAGTAAACAGTAAAAACAGGAAAAAAGATAGGCAAGGTAATGATCTGTAACGATCCGAAATTTTCACGCAGCAGCTGCATCGATTAGACTGCAGTCTAGGCAGGATCTTTAGAGACGTTATAATGTGATACATAACTCAAGAAGATATATCAGATATATATAACACAAGCGGGTGAACATATATAACAGCAGAATAAATATATATATCTGACATGAGAAATAAAGAGATTGCAACACATAGAATATAAATCCCACACGAGGTGAAGGACCAGTCTCAATATACAAAGAATTTCCATCGTAGGGATACAAAGTCTGAGTCTCTAATACATAAGAATACAATCTATATAAATATGAAATACAACTTGAGTAGGACCCGAAGATAGGGCAACTCTATACTAATACTGAAGAAAGATCTCTACTCTCTGAGCGAGATCTAACCAATAGAAACGCCTCTCCGGATATCATGCCAATACCTAAAAGGGGAAGTGGAAGAATTCATGACATTAACGTGCCAATAAAGTTAAGCTCAAAGGTTACCTCCCATCATGAGTCTAAAGCCGGCTTATAAAGGTCGGGGAGACAAACCAAACAGGCTAACATAAAAAGGTAAACTAAATATATAGAAAACAATAGCATGGTATGATGCAACATATATGATAAATGTGTCCATGTGTGTACATGATACACAGTTAAAAGCTGATGATACTAGAATATAACTGGTATAATAAACTCCGTACACAAACTAATAACTCTATAGAAATAGAACACTATTTTCACCTTTCGCGTACAAACATTCCTCTTATTTCTCTTTCTACAAAATGGAAATAACACAATATATACGTGTACCATTTGCTCTCCCCTTCCTTCAATAAATAAATAGCACACAAACGTATACCATTCGCATTCCCCTTCCTTCAACGAATGAATACCACATAATAACATTACGTATACGAGTCGCACTCCCCTTCCTTCAACGAATGAATACCACATAATAACAATACATATATTATTCACACTCCCCTTCTTTAAACGAATGAATACGAAAAATAATCATCACCAATATCTCCATCAATTTCATAGTCCATACACACGCTCACACTCGTGCTCACGCATATGTACTCAATGCACATCCACCCACTTGTATGACACACGTATCACAAGTAACGACACATGCACAATTAAATATTTTAAATCCATACAAATGTAACATGGTTAATCCTCAAGTTTAAGCCATGAGTAATGAATACCACACATTTATTATTCCAATTAAACTCAAAATTTAGTATATGTGTACTAACAATAAGGAGATAAACATATATAAATCTTACTTAATTCTAAGTATGACATGTTAAAAATCTCATTTTTTTTTTTTTAACTTATCCTTTTTAGATCTAATAAAAATTATATTTTTCTAGATCCAATAAAAATACCATTTTTATTAATAAGAATCAATCCAAACTAGCATATATGATAGTTAATATGATAAGTATGAAGATATAATAATCTTAGCATGATCCTAACAGAGGCGGCTCAATTTCTAGGGAGACCTTAGGCGAAGATTTCGAATGGGCCCTTTTAAAATATATTTAAAAAAAGTAATTAATATTAACTAATATTTTATTTAATCAATATTTTATTAAAAAATAATTCTTCTAGCTTTTTAAGATGCAAAAGTTTTAATCAAGTTTTTATATTCAAGTTTTGCTAACGTATCTTTTTCTATAGAGCAGTTGCAGGTCCTGTCGTTAGTCTGAGGTCTGGGCGACGGGGGCGGCGAAGAGCGAGGCTGCACAGAGAGAGAGTTTTAATTTTGAAAAATTCTCTAATTATAATTAAATAGTTTGGGAGAGTGGAAAAGACAGCTGAGGGAGTGGAAGAGGCTCCTCTTTAATTATAATTAAATAGTTATAGAGAGTGGAGGATATTTTCTTGGGAAAGTGAAAGAAACTCATGCTTTTACTGTTAGTATAAAAAATGAATAGGGAAAAAAATCAAAAAAATGTGGATGACAAGATTCGAACTAGCACAAGCAAAGCCCACCCCATTTTAAATCATGTCTAATAACCACTCCGGCATGCCCAGTTAAACAAGCAAAAAACATTTTCTATATTTTATATTTATTATTTTAGTTAAATACTAATTTATACTATAATTTTGGAGGCCCCATTATATTTGGGGGCCCTAGGCGACTGCCTCATTCGCCTAGAGGTTGAGCCGCCCCTGGATCCAAACATTTTATCAGACAAAAATTACATTTTTATTATCATGGGTAAATAAAAATAGTATTTTTATTAAACCTAAGCAATCAAAATCCATAGGAAGAGACAAGTTAGAAATTAACATGCCTTGCTAGGCATGAAGGAGAGGTGATCTAGATGAAGAATGCATGAGGAGAAGATCCACGTTCACGCATGAGAACTAACTAAAAGAAAGATCCTAGCTTTTCCTTTTCTTTCTCTTTTTCCTTCTCTTTTTCTTTCTTTCTCTCCTTCTTCTTCTCACTCTCTCTCTCTCTCTCTCTGGCCCGCCTCAAGGAGAAGAAAAGAGGGGAAATTTTACGTGAATGCAATTAAAACATACATGAAATTCATAGCAAATGTAATTCACAGGAAATCCAAATGGAACCTATACGAAATTTAAATGAAATACATATGAAATTCTAGCTAAATATTTCATAATGGGTGCAAATACTAGATTGTGGTTTAAACCCACAGCCAAATGGGATCCAAAACCCATTAAGAAACATCATCCAAAATATCTAGCATATAAGTTAAAAATATAATAATTAATAAGTGGTAAAAATGGAATTGGCTTCCTTACAGGCCATGCGTTCATGGTGACTCATCATGCTGACTCACCATGTCACATCATCATGAGGGCCCACCATAAATAAAAAAATAATTAATTATTATATTAAATCCAAAAATAATTTAGAATAGCACTAATTACTCACTAATTCAAGAATTAACAAAAAATCTCAAAAATTAGGATTTTCACCAAATACTCAAAATTATACAAATAATGATAATATATCATCAAAACAAATAAATTATGAATTTAAATAAATTCATAATTTAAATAAGATAAATTCAAATTTCTCGGGTGTTACATGATCTTAATTAAGAGTCTAATTAAATTAATTTAAATTATATTGATCTAAATTATGACCCATATGTGTGATAATAGGGAGATTTGGAGAAATTGGTGTTGTGGTATATTCGAAAAAATCATAAGGAACGTGGTGTTGGATCGTTTCGATGTGGAATCTTCGGAAAGAATCGGTCAAAGGAGAGTGAAGTTTGTTAAATAAATTGATAAATGGTATGAAGTTTGTTAATAGAAATTTTGTAAATAAATAGAAGTTAATATTAGGATTATAAAGAATGGGTGTACAAAAGCATGGATAAGCCTAGGAATTTTATGGGTGCTACAAAAATTATGTTTGTAAAGAAGTGGCTGAATAATTTATGAAATTGTGAATGGTTATGTGATGTAGATTATTGGAAAGATTAATTAACAATTAGGAATGTAGATTATTATTTTAATTAATAATTAAATTAGTGAATTAAATAGATGTGTGCGATGGGTGATAGTTTGATTAACCGGAAAATGAGTAAGATTCTAATTTAAAGTTATCTATATTGTTATTAGTCTAATGAAGCGTGTGTTATGTGTAAAGATAATTATGCCTACGAATTTATGTGATGTGGTAGAATTGTGATAATACGATAGTATTTATTAATTCGTTAAAATTCTTGATACATGGCGTGTGTATACCATATCATTGTATTTGGAGGAAGGGACTGGATATAAAATCAGAGGAGAAGAAAGAAGGCTGGATAGTTATTAATATATATCTATAATTTTGAAGGAAGGGACAGGGATATAGAACCGGAGGAGGGGGAAGACAGCGGAATTCTCTTACATACAAATTTTGAAGGGACCAGATAAAGAACCGGAGGAGGGGAACTCGGGGATATTGTTTGTATATGAATTTGATGTTTTAAGTATCGATGAGTGAAAATGTTATATAAATATTGATATGATATGTGTGTTATGAACATTTCATGAAATAAGAAAAGTTAACATGATTTTATTTTCAAATATCACAGATATATGCTTATTTATATTTATCATAATGTTTTGCACATCTTACATGTTCATATTGTTAAGTCAAATTATAAAATGTACATTCTTTACTCATTCGGGCATAAAGCTCATTATATTATAAAAATTATGTATTCTCAGGACAGGATAAAAGCAAGGGCTTAGTTTAAAATAAGGTATAGCATTCGCGGATTACAGAGTACTTCTACAAGGATTTGATGGATGCTCAGTTTTGTCACTTTTGAATTTTATGCTTATGTAGAATGTTAAGTACAAACTTGATGTTTTGATAATAAACAAGCCTTGGAGCATGGATGCGAACTTTATCGATGTGTATCTCTTTTGAATCTATGTGTGGTTTTTAAATGGTGCAACATGTTGGCGAAATTATTTTGGATAACTCATATATATAGCTGTATGTGATTAAGTAAACAATGTCAAGCCGAAGTTCTTTTATATGATTATGAAGATTATATAATGGATTTAATATCTAATCTTGAATAAAGGAGGAGATTATGGTAATTGAAACTGGGACCATTATACTGTGGTTATAATGATTCACTGTATTCTTCTTTTTTATCCACTTTAGTGTTATCAAATTATATCTCTTCCAGAGCATGTAATCTGGACCTTAAGGTCATGCTTAGCAACTAAAAAAAATTACTTAAACCTCATTTACCAAAGCTTCATGATTATTAAAACTAAAAATTTACAAAACTAAAAAATTTACCTAAACCAAAGCTTGATTATCATCAACATCAGAAGACTATCATTAGCAGGAATGGGACTACCAATAGCAACATCACCATTTCCTTACACTTCAAAAACTACAAACAAAGCTTGTTGATCATCAGCAGCAAATCAAAGTTACCTGAAATCACCTAAAGAGGGGTGAATAGGCGATGCTAATCACCTATGCGAAAATAAAAATAATTTGCAATAATCAAAACTATATTCAACAAGCTATAACAAGCAGAGTTATAAGTGAGATAAAGCAAGAGAAAGTTAAAACGAGCAAATTTCGCAAACACAAAAAATTATTCTCGAAGTTCGATTCACTTAATCTATGTCCCCGTCTCCAACTCTATAAAGAAATAAGTACTATAATTGGTTCGCAAAATCAAATTAATGCTTATACTAATGATCCCACAAGATCAACTTGGAGCTGCAACTTCTACAACAATAATCCCTCAAGATCGACTCGGAGGCTCAACTCCTAAAACAACAAATCCCTTAAGATATACTCGGAGCTGCTAATCCTACAGCAACGACTCCTCAAGATTGACTCGGATTTCAACTCCTGCGACAAAAATCTGATAGAACTCATGATCATACTTGATCACTAGAAATTCTCACAAAATTCAAATCCTATAACTATAGATCAAGAATTGAAAGTACAAGCTTACGTGTGAGAAACAAGAGGAAATGGAAGAGAAAGCTCTGTAAACTCTAGAAATTTTGGAGATTTTTCTCTCAAAGATTGGAAGTGGAATAGCTCTGTAAATTCTTGCAAATCTTGATAAAAACTGCTGTAAAACTTACGAAAAACACTTTGTAAAAGTTTTGATTTATAACGAAACAAATTAAAAATTTGCTAAAAATTAGCAAAAAAAGGTCAATTGTTGTCGAATGTGGGTACATGACAACAGATAATGATCACAAATGGTTATGTTTTCAAACTTAGAAGTTCATTTTTGAAAGTTATGTATTGATTATCGAAAGCACTTTCTACCAAGCTAATTTTTCAAAGAGAGAAATGTCGAAAATGAATCAATTCTGTAAATTTCAGAACTATTTGAAAAATGCTATCAAAAATGAATTTTAAGTTGTCGAAAGTGATTTTTGATAAGTGGTGAAAAACACATGAAAAACTGTCAGAAATAAATTAGTTCTGCAATCAAACGAGCTAACTGGAAAATGTTGTCGTAAATGTGCACATGAGCTGTCGAAAGTGATTCAGCTCAAACTCTATTTGTGCATGCTAAGTATTCGTTTTCTAAAGCTGTGTATAGAGCTGTCGGAAATGGTTTAGCTTTACTGATACTTTTCAAAACTTAATTTAAATCAAGTATAACTTTACAAATCAAAAAAAAATAAGTTCCTTTAAACTCTTTTGAGTACTGATATTTATGGATTAACTCCAAAACATACTTAAAAAAATAAAACTCATTTTTGAGATTTAATACTCATTAAAGTCAACTTTTCACTAAAAACAAACTTTTAGAAACTTTACTTTAAATTCATTTTATAATCAATATATGTATATATTTTTTTTTAAGTTCCATCAAACCAATAAATAAGTTGTGTGTGTGTGTGTTTGTATTCAAGCTTGATTCATCAATTCTATAATCTAAAGTTTTAACAAATACTTTTCACTTGAAACGAAGGTTTCTTGTTGAGTTCTTGAGTTGAATTCGACTTCTTAGCATCAATCATCAACTTTAAATATTCCAATACATATTTATTGAAGTTGGGCTTCACGATATCATCTCGAATAACTTGTAAATTTTATAAAAACTTCAAAATCATTAGTCATTTAACTACTTGAGCTGTGAGTCATCAAAGCACGAGTGATTAAAGTTTGAGCCAACATTACCAACAGGAGCAGAATATGCTGAACCATCAGCAGCAGGGCCACTGATCTTCATACGAGCACAAGTGAGGATAAAAGAATCAACTTTCCCCTTCAAAGGCAAAGCAAGACTATTTGCTAAAAAATAAACAGAGTGAAGAATAGAATCAAGTAAAGTAAGCATACAAACTACAGTATGATCAAAAATTCTATTATTCCTCGCTTGCCACAAATCCAAACCGTGGCCATTATGAACATATCCCATGGCACACGATATCTCCTGCTCACCCTTTTATTCATCCAAGGTGTCAACCATGATTTAAGAGATTTAGGTTGACTTATAACAGAGAAACAATCTTGATGAAAAAATCCCAAATAAGTCTGGTAGCAGGAGAATTAACAAAAAAGGTGAGGAGCTATTTCAACATGCTTATTACACGAAACACAATTAAACCTAACTGTGATATTTCTTTTGTCTAAGTTGTCAACAGTTAATAGTAATTTGTATTGTACAACTAACCATACTAAGATTGATCACCTTGTTAAAATAAGAGTTTTGGATAATGAGAGCGTAAGTTGTTGGCAAAC